>CM039509.1:15968323-16245079 GCA_022432975.1 Begonia masoniana
TTCCCACGTAGCCTCTTCCACCTCGTGGTTCCGCCATAGGACTTTGACCAGCGGAATCTCCTTGTTGCGCAAAATCTTGATGGAAGTCTCCAAAATACGTACCGGCCTCACCTCATAGCTCAAGGTAGGCTGTACCTCGATCTCTGTAGTCTCCACGACATGTGACGGGTCACGTAGACATCTCCGAAGCATAGATACGTGGAACACATCGTGGATACCCTCCATAGAAGCTGGAAGCTGCAGTCTGTATGCCAACTTCCCGATCCTCTTCAGAATAGGAAAGGGCCCCACATAACGAGGGTTTAGCTTACCCCTCCTTCCAAATCTCGCAACGCCTTTGAACGGAGAAACTTTAAGGTAGACCTCGTCACCTTCTTCAAACTCTAGCTCTCTTCGTCTAGTGTCAGCATAGCTCTTCTGTCTGCTCTGAGTTACCTCGATACGCTGTCGGATAATGCCAATCTGCTCTGCCGTCTGCTGTAGAATCTCTGGACCAACGATGCTGGCCTCGCCAACCTCGTCCCAATATAACGAAGACCTACACTTTCGACCCTATAAGGCTTCATACGGAGCCATGCCGATAGTAGCCTGGAAGCTGTTGTTGTACGAGAACTCGATTAGTGGCAGATACCTGCTCCACGATCCTTGAAACTCAAGCACACACGCTCTGAGCATATCCTCCAAAATCTGATTTGTCCTCTCTGTCTGACCATCAGTCTGAGGATGAAACGCTGTGCTGAAGTTAAGCTGAGTCCCTATAGCTTTGTGCAGACTCTTCCAGAATTTCGATGTAAACCTCGGATCTCGATCCGAGACAATAGAAACCGGCACTCCGTGCAACTTCACAATCTCCTGTACATAGAGCTCTGCGAGCTGATCCATAGAAGACGCCATCTTCACAGGCAAAAAGTGAGCCGACTTTGTCAATCGGTCCACAATAACCCAAATGCCGTCATGGCCTCTCGTAGTCCTCGGGAGCCCCACAATGAAATCCATGGAGATCTGCTCCCACTTCCACTCTGGAATCGGCAGTGGTAACAGTGTTCCAGCGGGTCTCTGGTGCTCAGCCTTTACCTGCTGACATACTAGGCAGGTCTCAACGTACTTGGCAACCTCCCTCTTCATGTTCGGCCACCATAAGTGCTGTCTCAAATCCCGGTACATCTTGGTACTCCCCGGTTGCACAGAATATGCCGAAGAATGTGCCTCGGCCAATATCTCCTTCTTTAGATCCTCGTCACTAGGCACGTACCACCTATGCCTGAACTTCAGAATACCATCCTCTGACAAATGGAAATCTGACGAGTCTCCCAACGTCATGCTCGATCGAAGCTCCATACACTCCGTATCACTTTGCTGAGCCTCGCGTACACGATCAAGAATAGTCGGCCTGAGAGAAATGTTGGCAAGCATATAGGACAACTCTGCCACTATCTCCACGTCGAATCTCTCAATCTCAGACCGCAGCGTAACTGACATCGCTGCAAGTGAAGGCTGACTCGCAGAAGGCACTCTACTCAAGGCATCAGCAACCTTGTTTGCCTTCCCCGGATGGTACTTGATTTCGAAATCATAATCTTTGACGAACTCAAGCCATCGTCTCTGTCGCATGTTCAGCTCCTTCTGCGTAAATAAGTACTTCAGGCTCTTGTGGTCAGAAAATATCTCGCACTGCTGCCCATATAAATAATGTCTCCATATCTTCAGTGCGAAGACCACAGCTGCTAACTCAAGGTCGTGCGTAGGGTAATTCTGCTCATACGGCTTCAACTGCCGAGAAGCATAAGAAATAACTCTCCCCTCCTGCATCAACACACAACCGAGTCCGACTCCAGATGCATCACAATAAATACTGAACCTGACACCTTCCGCAGGTAGCGCTAGTACTGGAGCGGTGGTCAATCTCTGCTTCAACTCCATAAAACTATCATCACAAGCAGCCGACCATACAAACTTCTCGTTCTTCCGAGTCAATCGTGTAAGAGGAAGTGCGATCTTCGAGAATCCCTCTATAAACTTCCGATAATAACCGGCCAATCCGAGAAATCCATTCACCTCACGTACGTTCTTCGGCTGTGGCCAATCTCTGACCACCTGTATTTTGCTCGGATCCACAGAAACTCCGTCCTGTGATATAATATGGCCCAGAAAACTCACTCTGTCAAGCCAGAACTCGCACTTAGAAAACTTTGGATACAGCTGGCGCTCACATAGAATACTCAGAACAATCCTCAGATGCTCCTCGTGTTCTTCCTTCGTCTTGGAGTAAATCAGAATATCGTCGATGAAAACCACCATGAACCTGTCCAGATACTCCTTGAAAACACGGTTCATCAAATCCATGAACGCTGCAGGGGCATTAGTGAGTCCAAAAGACATGACAAGGAACTCATAGTGCCCATACCTCGTTCGGAACGCCGTCTTCGGTATATCATCCATCCGAACCTTCAGCTGATTGTAACCCGAGCGCAGGTCGATCCTGGAAAATACTCGGGCACCCTGTAGCTGATCAAATAGGTCATCTATCCGAGGCAGTGGATACTTATTCTTCACTGTCAGTTTGTTCAGCTCTCTATAATCGATGCACATTCTGAGGGTCCCGTCTTTCTTCTTAACAAAGAGAACGGGCTAACCCCAAGGAGAAACACTGGGTTGAATAAAACCCTTCTCTAGCAACTCATCAAGCTGAGTCCTCAACTCTCTCAACTCAGCTCGTGCCAACCGATACAGGTTCTTGAACCTTGGCACGGAGTTTGGATAGACATCAATAGTGAACTCAATCTCCCGATCTGGTGGTAAACCGGGAAGATCATCGAGGAATATGCCCGAGAACTCTCTAACAATAGGAATGTCGCTCGGCTTCACTCCGCTGAGCAACTGAATATCAAAAACTGAGGCCAAATAAATAGAGCACGCACCTTTGATTTGCTCGTTGACCATCATGGAATAAGAAATAGGCGAGCTACTCAGTCGGTTCATCGCCTGATAGGAAAACTCGGCTCTGTCCGGGGGTCGGAAGGTCACAATCCCGGAGCGACAATCGATGGTGGCGAAGTGCTGTGTTAGCCAGTCCATCCCCAAAATAAGGTCGTACCGCTCTATGCCCATAACGATCAGACGTGCGTAGAGGGTAACGCTCCCAACCGAAATAATATTCCCTGAATAACATGACTGGACTGCATACGCTCTTCTGAGGGCAGCAATACACTATACTCGCACTCTGCCGACTCAGACTCTAACCCCAATCTAGCCATACATGCAGTCGATACGAAGGAGTGCGTAGCTCCGGTATCCATCAAAGTAAATACAGTAGCGCCCATAAGCAAAATAGTACCTGCAATCACGGCAGGCTGAGCATCGTCATCAACATCCTCAGGCTCGATGAAGGCGAAAACCCTGGGCATAACCTTCCTCTGATCTCCGCCCAACTGATCTCGGCCCGGGTGGGGGCAAGTCTCTAACAAAATGGCAAACTCCACACATCTGTAGCATTTGTTAGAGCCACACGGCACTCTCCACTATGTTCCCTCTGACACAAGGGGCACCATGGCATCTGAGAAGCCCCCTGAACTTGCTTCCCCTTGCCCCGATCATTACCTCCCTCAGAGGTCTCTTCACACCCCTCGGCTGCTGCTGAGGCGGCTGTGCTCTAGGCTGCATCCTCGGTTCTGTGACTGAGGACGGATCTCTCGAAAGAAGCCCTTCGCTGGCTCCCTCGGTCTAACACAAGTGGCCCTGGCGGCCTCGATATCCAGAGCTCTAGCTGTGATGTCAGAAAAAGGGCACCCAAATCTGATAATGCCTCAAACTTCCGAATATAATCAGCAACTGACCAGTCTGCTTCAGCTGCATAAAACTCGTTCCTCTTGGCCACCTCACCGTGCGCTGAAATACTTATCGAAGAATAGAAACTTGAACCGATCCCAAGTCATAATAGATACGTCCGTCGTCCACCTTGATCGAATCCCACCAGAAACGGGCATCCATCGCTAAATGAAAGGTAGCATACGCCACCTTGCTCCCGTTCCCTACCTCGCTAAGCTAACATGTCCTCCCATAACTGCGGATCCATGCCTCGGCACGTGTCGATCCGATACTGGGCCTTCGAATACTGAGGCGCGTAAGCTTTGAAACCTCTGCATACCCTGATTACTGGGAACATACCAATCTTGGGCCCTCTGAGTCTCCTATATATATATATATATATATATATATATATATATATATATATATATATATATATATATATATATATATATATATATATATATATATATATATATATATATATATATATATATATATATATATATATATATATATATATATATATATATATATATATATATATATATATATATATATATATATATATATATATATATATATATATATATATATATATATATATATATATATATATATATATATATATATATATATATATATATATATATATATATATATATATATATATATATATATATATATATATATATATATATATATATATATATATATATATATATATATATATATATATATATATATATATATATATATATATATATATATATATATATATATATATATATATATATATATATATATATATATATATATATATATATATATATATATATATATATATATATATATATATATATATATATATATATATATATATATCCAGTCATAATAGATCAGTCCGTCGTCACTGATCGAATCCCACCAGAAACGGGCATCCATAGCTAATGAAAGGTAGCTACGCCACCTTGCTCCCGTTCCCTACCTCGGCATAAGCTAACATGTCTCCATAACTCGGATCATTCTCGGCACGTGTCGGATCCGATGACTGGCCTTCGAATACTGGAGGCCGTAAGCTTTGAAACCTCTGCATACCCTGATTAATGGGAACTACAAGTCTTGGGCCCTCTGATTCTCTCGCTGGTTCTCCCGATTACTAATTCCGTAATCTGTTGCGCCCTGCCTGTCACTATGCTGAGACTGGCGATCGACAACTCTGTAAGACGATCCATCGCGGTCATCTCTCGGATCCCTTCTCGAGTCATATTTATAAAAACTCCTATAAATTAAAACAAGAAATCCTAAGAAACTGAAATCAAACGAAGCAGTAAACAAACTTACTTATGATGTAGGATGTCCGCGTAGTGGCTGTGCAGTCGAACAGTCTACAGAATCGATTTTAAACCCGGGGGCTCTGATACCATAAAGTAACACCCCTAATACCGTACCGTATTTTACCGTATTATATTTTTTTTTTATTTTTTTACTTTTCTATGCTTAAATAAAATTCATGCGGAATCTAAACTGAGGTTGAAATCAGACTGAAAACGGAATTGAAATCGAACCTGAAATCATTTAAAACATAAACTAAAACAATTTAAATAAAACTTAAACCTTTAAATATTAATAAAAATTAAAACCAGACGCAGAATCGGAACCAATCGCGGCCAGGACGGCAGCGATCGATCTCTGCAAAACTACAGAGATCGATAGCTGCAGCATGTAGCAAGGGCGGCGATCGATCTCTGCTTTTTCAGCAGAGATCGATCGCTGCACACAATGCAGCGATCCCTCCCTTCCTTCATCAATACCAGAGACTTTAGCACTTCATACTTTTCGTACTTCACAGCATCTAACACATCGATTTGTTCTCTGGAATCCGATTTCCAGAGAGCAAATCATCTTCTTTCCTTCACCAGTAATCACCATAACTCACAACTTGCACTCAATCGATTAAAACATAATCTAAACTCAATCGACTCGCGTCGGACTTTGCGAAGTCCAACTGCGTGGATAGTTCTAAAAACCGAGCTATCCGTAACAACCTAAACCAATCAAAACATTTTCAAAACATTCAGTAAACAGTTTAAACCAAAGCGTTTTACAGACAATTACCAAAATGTTATCTAACCCCTATCCAGAACCAAACACCCTAATATGTTCTATACAATTTAACATCAGCCCATACGTCACAGAAAGCCCAAAATCTATACATACTTCCCCACGGGTCAAAACGCGCCTCGACTGCTCAGCGCACTCCCACGGCCATCATCCATCAACTGCACCTACGTCAGGAGGAGGAACGTCGTCCTCACCTGGCTCAATATCTCCTAAAATATCACCTACACCATACAGACACATATGAGATATTGAAATCTTAGTAAGCTACGTAAATGCAGATGCATGCGTGTAGTGCATATGAAGTTCAGAAAACATGCATATCAGACATATCAGGTCATTTCATACAGATTGCCACCGAGATATCAGCCCTCTAAATGGAAAGGATACATCCCGCGGTCGGACTACCACTTTCGATTTAGAGGAGGGGGGTACATGCTCACAAACCCTACAGCCATGCCTGAGCCCCATCCCGCGTGACCAGATACAGATTACGTATTTTCGTTCATTATTCATTTCATTTGAAAACTTGTGCAGAAATCCATTTTCATGCCATTTTGAAACACGTGATGCATGAACAGTTATAAGCATAATGTAACCATACAATAAACAAACACATGTATACCATCAAGACCGAATAAACTAACCTATAAACAATTAAACCTAACTACCCAACCAAAAGCAGATTAAACAAACAACTCTTCAGGGATCCTCGATACGACATCGAAGTATGGTGTAGACCGATTGGTCAAAGTAAGTCACGAAAACTTACCTCGAGCGCGCAGAATCTCAAGCTTCGTCCACGGGAGTCGTGTGTTTGAGACAAAACACGATATTCGTCGTTAAAACCAATTTAAGCTATTAACGTCCAAATTACAAAATCCTTAACTATTGAATTTTTCCTAAATTCTCACTTAGCTAATCAAAGCATTTAGAACGTCAATTAATGCTCGATAACTTGAAATTCCTATTACGAGAAATTTTCGAAAACTCGAAAATTCTCAGATTTATACTTTTTCACAAATTGGTTTATCTTCGTCCAATAACGTCTGATACGTTCAATATATACCTAATCACGGCTAACCTATTAATTACGAGTCCTAATTCGCGTTTTTAACGAGATTTAATCGAAACCCTAATTATCTAAAACGGCGTAAACGTTGAAATAAAAGCTCTAAGATTGTAGGTACATACCGAGGATAGCGAGAGGAGAAGAAATGACGAAGAACGGAGGAGAAACGGAAGAGAAATGGAGGTCGGAACTGTTGGAATCGTCGGCGGCCGAGAGAGGATTTGCTCTCTGTTCGTGAACGCCAGGAAGAGAAGAAGAAAGAGTGAGGAGAAAGAGGATTTTGGTTATTTTTATAAAATTGATTTGGTAAATTACTAAATTGCCCTTAGCACTTAATTCTATTTGTTTCGTCTTCGTTTCGTTAATCGTCCAGCTATTCGACATTTCCAAATTTCCATATTTTACCAATAAGTCCAACTTATTATTAGAGATTTATTAAGACTGTCCGTTCGCAATTCGAACCTCGTTTACTATTTTTATTAAAACGTCCTTTACATTACGATAAACGTATTTACTCGGAATATAGCGTTTAATCTCCGAAAATTCCCAGAATTTCCTTAAAATTCTTATTAATCGTTAGGATCATAATGACGTTTTCCATTTATGAAACTGATTTGATTTGACATATTTGCTAAAAATGTCATTAAACAATGAAATAATAATATGATATAATATATCCAAAAAGTCCGTACAAGCCGGATATTACACCTGTGCTTTGTAACCTTTAATCGAACAATACCCAAATGCCTGACGTGTCTACAAATCATCGATCGCACTTAACTTCTCTAAGTCTCTCTTTTATCGTATTTCGATCGAAATCTTTTCGCGAAATGGGCAATCGTTCGCTACCGACTAATCTTCTCAGATGACCATTCTCTCCTAGAGACCGGCCAATTTTTGTTACTCGAGTATTACCTTTTGTATAACCTCGATTCTCTATTGTCTCGAGATTTGTTAACCTTCCAACTCCGAGTAAATTCCCTTATCTTCTTCATCGATATTAGTCGATACGAATATTCCCTCGAAATCACTTCGAACTTTCATCTACAACGTTGTATTCGATCCATTGCCCTTTTGCCAAAGAAATCAACACTTTACATTCTCTTTCGATAATTTAATTAAACTAAACTTTTGAAGGCTACATTTGCCTAGACACTCCCAATTTTTCGCAAATCTAAGATACTCGAATGTCCACTATATTTTCTTATTTATTTATTCACACTAATGGCATCATGGCAATCTAGCATATCCTTTAGTATCTTACATCTAAGCTTCAAATCTTCCTTTCATTGATCATATTCTAAGATCCTAACGGTTTGTCAATTAGGGTCCCGTTTCTTTATATTTAAACCCTATATCTCGTAAATTTGTATCCTCCTGTGGTAACTCAATTCCAAGTATACAACTTCCTATGGTTAAGCCAAGTTAATCCTACTAATGCATAACTCTCTTTCTATAAAGTCTTTATCGTTCTGTATTTAACATATTGCTTCTCGTCAAGGTTCACCTAGGAATCCCTTTGTAACACCTGATTTTACGGGTAATGACAATTTTGTAAATAATCAAAATATGTCTGTTTTATGAATTGAGACCTTTAATGGAACCCTTATGATTTATTGAAATTTTAGGGGAAAGATGAGAATTTTTGAAATCTAAATCGAAGGTGAAACGGTAAAGTTTCTTTTTTTGCCCTTGTAGCGGTTTAATTCGTAGAAATAGCAAAATAAATCCGTTTGACGAACAGAAAGTTTTATTAGAGCCCTAGGAATAATTTAAAATTATTGGTAAAATAAGAAAATTTTAGAAAAACCGAACCGATAGCCGAACAATAGGATAAACAGAAGATTGAACCAAATGGCAAACTTGTAAATTGCCAAGCCAAATTTAATTAAAACCCAAATGCCCTTTTCTTCTTCCACACTTCAATGAAAAATCACTAGAGAAGTGCTCTGGCGATTTTTCTCCCCTTCCACGGCTCCTTCATCATTTCTCCACGGTTTGTCCTCCAATCTTCAAGTCTCCTTCACATTTTCTCTTCCCCTCGCGATTCTAGGTGAGTTTCTAGTGTTTCCGGGTGTTAGTTCTCAATTTTTAGGTTGTTGAACGATTAGGGTTTCGTTAGATTTCGTTGGAAATGGTTGGACTTTGTTAGAAAAGATTTGATAACACCCTATTTACGATTATTGAGGGTTATTGGTTTAAATAATGGATGCGTTTGGTGTTAGGTTAGAAAAATCAATTTTGGAGAGCTTGGAGAACTCCATTAATGGAGGATTATGAATTGTTAGCGTAAGTTGTTCGACAAAATGCCCGAGAGAAGTTTATTAGAATTTTAGAAAATTTCCTTTAGTTAGGAGTTTCGTTAGTTTACGAGAATTCCTTGTTTAGGCTCGGTTTTAACAAAGAACACTGTGAAATGTGCTAGGTGGACAAGGCTCATGGACGGCACCCGGATTGCTAAGGAAGACAGGTAAGTTCTCATGACTTATTGTGGCCGATTGGCCTACACCATATGTCGAGTTTTTGTTGTTGAGGATTGTTGGTGCATTGAATGTGTTTTGTGATTTTGATGGGTAGTTTAGGTTTTGTTTGTTATATAAGTTTGTACTACGATGTTTTGATGGTATTCTCGTTATGTACGATTATATTACGTATTGAACTGTTCATGCATCATAGTTTTCAAAATGCCATGAAAACGAATTTACGCATTGATTTCAAAGAAAAGGAATTGCATGCATGTGACAAGTAAAGTATCATAGTAAACAATGCATGGTGGTTATTTGGGGAGAGGTTCAGACCTGGCGTTCCGTGGTGAGCGGGTCTCCCTCCTTTCAGATGGTGTGGGCTATCTACCCGCTTGATGTGCCCTATCCATGTGACTGAGAAAGGCCCCGGTAACCAAGACTGACACGTACTGAAATGAAATGACATGGACGGCTTTCATTGCATACATGATCATGCATAGGCATTTACGTAGAGTTTACTGAGATTTATTCTCATAGGCGTCTTTATGGTGTAGGTGACTTTGAGCAAGGTGAGGACGATGTCCCTCCACCTGACGAGCCTGCAGCTTGAAGGAGGATGTTCGTGGGAGCGGCTGGCGTAGTCGATGCGTACATGACTCGTCCCAGGCGGTCACCCAACCTGGTACTACTCTCGCCAAAGCACTTTTAACTTCGGAGTTCTTATGGGATCCGTTGCCAATTGTTCTCCAAAACGCGTCCTGCTATCTTAGGAGGGTCTCTTTATATATGTTTCATTTTCACATACTTCCCCAAGAGATATGGGATTGTGACGACCCCCTTTTTACGACAAGTCACCTTCCGGTTCGCCCGCGTGGACGTACCGCAATTCAGGTTCCGGTTCGTGCAGCCATCGTACACATACTTACACATCCGGGTCATCACAATCACCCCCCCTCGGGGGCCCAACGTCCTCGTTGGCCACATTTCTGGTTGGGTACAGGCTCTGATACCATTTGTAATGACCCTTTTTCTAGCAAGATATTGTCCGCTCTGGAGATTGGGCTGTGGCCCAATATCCTCCCCTCACGGCTTTGTTTGGCGAGGACTTCCCAGGCGGTCACCCAACCTGGTACTACTCTCGCTGAAGCACTTTTAACTTCGGAGTTCTTGTGGGGTCCGTTTCCAATTGTGCTTCAAAACGCGTCTTGCTAACTTGGGAGAGTCTCTTTACATATGTTTCATTTCCACATACTTCCCCAAGCAATGTGGGATTGTGACGATCTCCTTTTTACAACCAGTCACCTTCCGGTTCGCCCGCGCGGATGTACCGCCATCCAGGTTCCGGTTCGTGCAGCCATCGTACACATACTTACACATTCGGGTCATCACAAACACATAACTAAACTTTATCGTCCACAGACTTTGGACGATGACTTTCTTACAGAATACTTAACTAAACTTTATCATCCACAGACTTTGGACGATGACTTTCTTACAGAATACTTAACTAAACTTAAAGAATCCCGACTCTAAACCATGCATAACAGAAACCAATAATTCACCTGAAAGAAACATCTATCCATAAAACTTCCAAAAACATCAGAACATCCATACATTATCAATCAATCCAGTTCATCGATCTCCAAACATACATAAACATTTCTCCCAACAGAAACATATATCGTAAAATCTCCAGAGACAACAAAGTTTTCTAGAACATTAAAACATCCATCTATCAATTTATCCAAAGTACCAGACATCCTAAAATGATTCATCTAACTCTAACATGCCCAAAATACCTATACAACTTTTCCCCATGGGTCAAAATAGCGTCGACTCCCCAGCACACTCCCACAGACCATTCTTTTTCAACCTGCTCATACTTCAGGTGGAGGAATGTCATCCTCACCTGTTTCAAAATCACCTACACCATAAAGACAACTATGAGCTAAAGGCTCAGTAAGCTTCGTAAATGCAAATGCATGCTGTGCATATGGGGTTCGTAAATCATACAGACATTTCATTACAGAACAGATTACAGAACAAAATGTTGTTTCATTACAGAACAGATTGTCATCGGGGTCTAAATTTTCACCAGATGGAGAGGGCACGTCTGGCTGTTAGACAGCCCTTTCCATCTACCAAGGGAAAACATGCTTTCATTCGTAAACAACCATGTGTGAACCCCACCCCGTCGTGACCAGATTACAGATTACAAGTTTTAGATTACAGAATACAGATTTCGTACATTCGATTCATTTCTTTTCTCAGAACCGTGCAGAAACTCATTTTCATGCTAATTTGGAAAAGTGTGATGCATGTATAGTTCATAATTAACATAATGTAAACATATATCGTGAATACCATCATAACATAGCAAACATAACCTATAAAAGACAACTAACCCTAACTACCCAACCAAAGCATAAAAACATACATAACTCCAAAATCCTCAACAACGAACTCGACTTATGGTATAGGCCTATCGGCCACAACAAGTCACGAAGACTTACCTCTTGTCCTTAACAGTCTAAATACCTCGCTTGAGCCTTGTCACTATAGGAGCTTCAAAGATTGCGAAAATGCGGCCAACTTTGAGGGAGGACGGAAGTTTCGTGGGAAGGAGGGGAGGGTTTCTTCTCGGCGATGCAAGAAAACAGAGGGAAGTATGAAAATGAAAGTGATTTCACGTAGGGGAGAGAAGAAGCAATGAAAGCAGCTTCTTTCACAAGCTTTGCCACGTGCTGCATTCTCATTGGATGCTCCCAACCACCCACATTCACTTTCTAATTTGCCGCTCCATTGGTTTCTAACTAAATGTTTTGTTTGGTTGAACTTCCGTTTGATTTTTCTTTTCCTTCTCTTTTTTTTATATGTCCATTAATATATATCACACAAAAATCATAATTCAAAAGTTCTGGATGTTACAAAATCTATGCGTCACTAGTAAATGTGTAAAACATACGTATTTATATATAAAAATTGATGTGCTTGCAACCATGCCTCGTTAAAATTTTCATAGGTGACAAATCACTAAAATAAAGTTTTAGAAAGCAATGATGCAATGTAGTGTAGTGCAAAAAGTATAAAACCTCTACCTCAATGACGATCGTTCTTCTTAAGCGAAAGAGAAACAACCTCTGATACTTACTCATAATCCACAAACTCGTCCAAGCCTAAAACAAAATTAATCTCATAAATATTATTTTCGAACACTAAAAAAATATGGATGGGTCCTATATCGAGCTAGTTATATGGAAAAATTTATCGTAATAAAATTACTGCTAGTGTACAGTGTCAAGTTTTATAGTATAATGATAGATGGAGTTGTCGAATCCCCAGTGAATATGTAATTTTTCAATTTTCACCAAGTACGAATCTAATCGATTCTAACTTTATCTGGACAATTAAAAATATGATTTTGAATGCTAAACTAAAATAAACAAAATAAATCAAATCACTAACAAAATCCTTTAATTCAGAAAAGATCCAAATGATTGATTTCACGAATATTTATCAGACCAATATTCTTTAGTTGAACAATTAATGATAAATCAAAAATCCTAATTTATAGAACTACTTCTCTCGAGTGTCAAACTAACATTAATTTCTAAAATTTCAATTTCAATATCTTTATAAATATCATTCTTTTAGTTATGCAATAACATGTATTGGTTTTCTATTTGATTTCACAAAACCCTAATACTCTCTCAAGCTATTAAAATTTTATGTTGTAATATTCAGGTGATATTCAAAATTACCTCTTTCAAGTGTCAACCCCTAAATATAGAATCATTCAATATGCAGCCAGTAAATTGAAAGCATTAAGAACAAAATATCACAAATAAACTATAAATTCAATTAACAGAATAATGAGTCATCAAAATAATATTGTAAATAAATTATTCATCTCTACTCTGGAGGGAGAGAGTTAGTTCAATATCATTGAATGAAAAATAGAATAAAAAATGTTGAACATAATGATATCAAAGAGAAGAAACAGGTAGACGAGAATATCTGTCTCCGATGTCATTGTAATGACGTAACACAAGTGTTGGTCTCCTCGTCTGGGGTTGAAAATTCTACTCGATCTCTCTCCAAAATATGTCTCAAGGTTGATGAAGGTCCCCTATTTCATCTAATAATGTTGTATTTAAAGATTTTCGATTAGGGTTTTCAGAATCACTGAAAAATCTTTCAAAACGAGTAGAATTTCACACTTTTGGTAAGCTGATTTGGGTCAGGGGTACGATGGCTCAGACCCTTTTTATGTGCTGGGATCGCGGTTCAGGAGTCTGGGGCTGTGGCTCAAAAGCTATTTTGACACTGATCCTTTTGTCCTCTTTAAGTCGTGACTCGGGCATCTTTGGGTCGCGACTCAACTTCAAAATTCATCATTTTTCATCTTTATTTACCATATTTGATTATTTACCTGAATAATAACCTAAAACAGATTAAAATTACAAAAAAACTCGAGGATAAACATCCAACTTTTCTTAAAATAATGAGAATAACTCTAAATTTCATTGAATTATTATACCCTCAAATTTAGTTTTTTGCTAGTCCTTGAGCAAAAATAGCATGAAAGATAAAACAAAATTCAAATATGACTTATAGATATTAGAAGCTGAATATATGGAATGAAGAGTTGACTTACAAGCACAATTGTCTTGATCAAATAGAATTTGTTGCCTCGATATGGCGCCCCAGGTCCTCTCGACCCGGTTCGCTACTTCTACTACTTACTTGTACGGTAAAATATGTGACAAATTTAAAACTTTATCCGTCGACTCAAAACATCATCGTCTAAAACAATTAAACTCTTGCAGCGAAAGACTACGTTTAAAACACGTTGAAAAATACTCGTTCGAAGTTGGTAATAAAAAGGTTGAAGAATGAAGTTTTTTTTGTAAAAGAACCAACCCGTGGCCGAGCCCCGCGCGTGTCGCCCATACGGTGTGTGCGCGCTCTCTATGCGTGCACGTCGCGCTCGCTCAGGTTTTTCAGTCGACACCTTTTCACATGGGTCGACACCTGAGGGCTTTGGTCGACCCGTGAAGGCACTGGTCGACACTTCATTACTCTCTATTTTCATCGTTTGAACTGGGGTCGACACCTAGGCTAATCTGTTGACACCTAGCCTAATCGGTCGACATCTGTAGGCACAAGTCGACACCTCACAACTCTCTGTTTGCATAGGTCGATCGCTGGGGTCGACACCTCTGTCATTTCTACACTACCGGTTGACACCTGCTTGAACAGGTCGACACTTTGACCCACATCTATACAAAAGGGATCGACACCTATGTACATAGGTTGACACCTCAATCCTGACTGCTAAAAACATTCAAAAAATCGGACATCATAACGCTTAAATCAATTAAAACCCAAAACCTACATTTTGAACACTTCAAACCCGAATTTTCCCAAACGATTCCAAAACATGTTTATATATCAAAGCGATTTAAAAACTATACACTTCATTCATCCTATCAAAACCAAAATGCTATTCAAAAAACACAAACACACTCTCTCAAACCTTACTTCCAAAATCATACCACATCTCGGGTTATGTTGCCCTAACAAACGGCCGGATCATCGCGTGGGTGTACTCTTCCAACCGCCCTAGTCCTGGACATGTCCTTGGATCTCACTTGCTAATTCGTCGTTACCTATATCACAGAACTCAACTATTAGCCTAACGCTAAGCAAGTAATACAATAATGAATAAAAACATCTCACAGCCTAACACATGTAATTTCTACTATCTCGTCTCGTTTTTGTTCTAGTTTTCGTTCTCGTTCTTGTCCTTGTCCCTGTTCTCATACTCGTTCCCACTTCACTTAACTTACTTCTTGTTAGAGGAGTAGGCAAACGTTACGGACGGCACTCAACGGGATGACCACACTCCTCGGAGAAAGGAATAGGAGAAACACGTCGCTGACGGCACTCAACGTGAAAGCCCTACCTAAACCCCGACTCCACCCATCTCTTAATTACGTCTCTTTTATTTTCGTATCCTCTTCACTTATTTGTTATTAACAGGAATAGGCGCACGTCACAGACAGCACTTAACGGGACGGCCACCATCCTCAGAGAAAGGGATAGGAGGCACACGTCGTGGACGACACTCAACGTGACGACCCTACCTCAACCCCGACTCCGTCCATCTCTTAATTACGTATCTTTTATCGTTTCGTTCATCATCATTCACCTCTTACCATACCACTTCATAAACCATGGAAATTTATTTTTGTCTAACAATCCTACGTTTCAAAATCATGATGCATGCCAAAATAAACACACAACACATACACAAACAATCATATCGAACTGTGATGTAGGCCCAAAGGCAAAACACATACATACATTACTTACCTGGCCTCTTTAGCTAACCTCGTACTCGTACGCTATGTCGGGAACTCGTTCGAACCTAAAAACCATAACGTAATCCATCAATTTAGTCCTCTTCAAGAATTCCTTCACCAAGCTTCTAAAGAAAGCTAAAAATCTCCCAAAACCACTAAACCCCAAATCTCACCGTTTTTGGCCAAACTTCTAAATCACGTAACTAATCCTATGCTTATCCATTTTGGACGATTCAAGGCTTTACAGACTCCTTAAGATGTCTACTTTCTAAAAGGTTTAAATCGTTTAACCAAATAACACAATTGGCTCGGTCGTTTTTCATAAAAAAGGAACTGCCTTGCACAATTAAAATTTTAGATTTTTGGCCTCTTCCAAAAATCCAACCACTCATCCATGCTATCCTCTAATTATCTTTAAACACCCCACAAAGAAAGTTTTCAACAAATCCTTCACCAATTTTGTGCAACCCTAAATCTCACATAAAAACCCTAACTTAAACCCCTCAATAACTCAACCTTATCCACTCCCAACTCCTTTCTCTTGCTAGAAAACTAACAACCCATGAAAATTAGAAAGAAACTTACCTTGGATGAAGAAATTAGAAGAGGAGAATCGACAGAGAGGGTTCTGCAAATCACCGAAGAGGGAAAGAGAAGAAGAGAATGGCTTCCTACGTGAATACCTCTCCCCCCTTTATTTCTCTTTTAGTTTTTATTAACTTTAAATTACCATTATACCCTTGCTTAATTAAATCTTACACTTAACAATTATTTCTCCCACTTTTCTTTAATCCAATATTTTCTATTTACATCTATTCACATAAATTTGTAATTCCCTGTACATTCCTAGCAATTGAGCCGATAAATTCTCGGTCGCTACATTTCACCCTCCTTAAAATAAATTTTGTCCTCAAAATTTACTTATCCAAATAACTCAGGATACTGACTCATCATATCTTGCTATCGTCCCAGGTTGCCTCCTCCACATTGTGGTTGCGCCACAAAATCTTCACAAGTGGAACCTCCTTGTTACGTAACACCTTCACGGCAAAGTTAAGAATCTGCACTGGCTTCTCCTCATACGACATCGTTGGTTGAACCTTGACATCCTGTTGCTCCACGACATGAGAGGGATCACGCATACATTTCTTCAACATAGACACGTGAAATACGTTGTGAATCCCATCCATAAAAGCAGGTAATTGCAACTGATAAGCTACTTTTCCAATCTGCCCGGTAATAGGAAAGGGGCCAACATATCTGGGACTGAACTTGCCCCTCTTACCGAACCTCATCACACCCTTGAACGACGAAATTTTTAGAAACACCTCATCATTTACCTCGAATTCCAATTCCCTTCGCCTTCGATCCACATAGCTCTTTTGCCGGTTTTGTGCTGTCAAAATTTGTTGCAGAATAAATGCAATCTTCTCTGCCGTCTGTTGCAAAATGTTTGGACCTGTCAATCTAGCTTCGCCGACTTCATCCCAGTATAGCGGAGATCTATACTTCCTTCCATAGAGAGCCTCGTACGGTGCCATACCTATAGTAGTCTGGTAGCTGTTATTATAGGAGAACTCCACCAATGGCAGGTACTTGCTCCATGAACCATGGAACTCCAGTACACAAGCCCGGAGCATATTCTCTAAAGTCTGAATAGTCCTTTCAGACTGTCCGTCGGTTTGATGATGAAACGCAGCACTAAAATTGAGTTGTGTAGCCATGGCCTTATACAGACTCTTACAAAATTTTGACGTAAATCTAGGATCTCGGTCTGATTTGGCCAGTCGGTCCACAATCACCCATATTCCATCATGGCTCTTTATAGTCCGTGGTAGTCCGACAACAAAATCCATGGAGATCTGCTCCAATTTCCACTTTGGAATTGGCAAAGGCTGTAATTTTCTTGCTGGCCTTTTGTGTTCTGCCTTGACTTGCTGACAGATCAAGCACATCTCTACGTACTTCGCCACTTCCCTTTTCATGTTGGGCCACCAAAAATGCATCTTCAAGTCTTTGTACCTCTTCGTGCTTCCTTGATGCACAGAAAACTTAGAAGAATGAGCTTCAGATAAAACCTCCTTTCGAAGCTCATCATTCAGAACATACCATCTATTGTGAAATTTCAGGATTCCATCGTTTGAATAATTGAACTCAGATCTATCATCAGAAACCGTGCTTAGTTTGAACTCATCACACACTAAATCATCCTTCTGAGCATCTCTAATTTTTTCCAGAATAGATGGCATCAACGACAAAGCGGAGAGCACTACTGTCAAATCTGAAACTACCTCCATACCAAAATTCTGGATCTCCATACTCAAGGCTAATGGCATTGCTGGTAACATAGTTGAAACAGAAGCAGTCACTCTACTTAAAGCATCCGCCACTGCATTCGCTTTGCCGGGGTGGTATTTGATCTTAAAGTTATAGTCTTTCACAAACTACAACTATCGCCGTTGTCTCATGTTCAACTCCTTTTGAGTGAAGATATATTTCAGACTTTTGTGATCTGAAAATATCTCACACGGTTGTCCATACAAGTAATACCTCCATATTTTTAGCGCGAACACCAATGCCGCTAACTCCAAATCGTGGGTAGGATAATTTCGTTCATAAGTCTTCAATTGCCTTGAAGCATAGGCAATTACTTTTCCATCTTGCATCAAAACAAATCCCAACCCCATTCCGGAAGCATCACAATAAATACTAAATTTTCCATTCTCAACCAGAAGTGTCAATAGCGGAGCGGTAGTCAACTTCTGCTTCAATGTCTGAAAACTACGCTCACAATCTTCCGACCATAAATACTTCACATTCCTCCTTGTTAACCGGGTTAGAGGTGTTGAAATCCTCGAAAATCCTTCAATGAATTTTCTATAATAACCTGCTAAACCTAGAAAATTCTGAATGTCAATAACGTTCTTAGGTTGCGGCCACTCCTTCACTGTTTGAATCTTTGCTGGGTCTACAGATATACCATCTCCAGAAAAAACGTGACCCAGAAAGTGAATTCGGTCCAACCAGAACTCGCACTTAGAAAACTTGGCGTAGAGTTGGTGTTGTTTCAAAATCCCCAATACCAACTTCAGGTGCTCCACATGTTCTTACTTAGTGCGGGAATAGATCAAAATATCATCGATAAACACTATGACAAATTTATCGAGATATTCATGGAACACTCTATTCATTAAATCCATGAAAGCCGCTGGAGCATTCGTCAATCCGAACGAGATCACCAAGAACTCGTAATGCCTATATCTTGTTCAGAAAGTCGTCTTAGGAATATCTTCAGATTTGACCTTCAACTGGTAATATCCTGATCTCAGGTCGATCTTTGAGATAACTCTTGCACCTTGGAGATGGTCAAATAAATCGTCGATCCTCGGTAATTGATACTTATTCTTGACAGTTAATTTATTCAACTCTCTATAATCGATGCACATACGCAGTGATCCATCATTCTTCTTGACAAAAAGGACTGGTGCGCCCCATGATGAAAAACTGGGGCGTACGAACCCTTTTTCCACTAACTCCTCCCACTGAGACTTCAACTCCTTCAATTCCGTTGGTGTCATTCTGTACAGGTTCTTTGATACAGGCTCAGCACCTGGATAAATGTTGATGACAAACTCTATCTCCCTATCCAGCAGTAAGCCAGGTAGATTGTCCAGAAATACTTCTAGGAAATCTTGAACAACTACTACATCCTGGGGCTTTGTTTCTACTAACATACGAGTTTCTACAATGCTCTCAAGAAAGCCCAAAGACTCACCGTTCACATAATGTCGAGCCCTGATAGACGCCATAACAAACAGCCTCCTTGTATTCTTCAAGGCTTGCAAGGTGTGCTTTTCTCCATCTAGGGTTGAAAACTCACTATTTTCGATCTGCAGTCAATTGTTGCATGATGCTTAAACAACTAGTCCATCCCCAGAATTACGTCGTATCCCGTTATCCCCATAATGATAAGATTATCAGGTAGGCTCTTGCTTCCCACTGATATTACACCATCACACAATACTTGATTGGAGTGCATGCGTTCACCAGAGGGTAACGCCACATCATACACGTGCTCAGTTAACGTAGGACATAAGTTGAACTTGACGGCAAACGCAGTTGCTATAAATGAATGCGTCGCACCGGAATCGATCAACGTATAAGTAGGTACAGTATTAACTAGCATAGTACCTGACACCATGGCTGGTATGTCATCATCCCCAGACTCAACCATGGAAAATATCCTGGGCGTCACACGCGTCGGACCTTTCTTCATCATTGGACAATCTCTGACGATGTGGCCGACCTCATTACAGTTGAAACATCGAGTTACCCTTGGCTTCGGACAATCCCTAGCAACGTGCCCAGCTTCGTTACAGTTATAACACCTGCCTGAATTCATTCTGCACTCACCCAAGTGGTGCCTTATACACTTTTGGCATTGAGGGAACTTCCTAGACCCTTGAGGACGTTTGTTGCTCCTATGGCCACTCAAGTTGTCGTCTGGTCTCTTCATGCCCCTCTATTGCTATTGCGGTGTAATATCCTTGAAAAATCTCCTGGGAGCTTCACGCTGCTTGACACACTTGAGGTCTGCTTCTTCCACCTCTAACGCTTTCTCCACTACCTGACTGTACGGCACGCCCTTGATGCTTGCTATCTTCACTCCCTTGTAAATCTCAGGTTTTAATCCCTGAACAAACTGGAGGACCTTGTCTTCATTCTTGCTTATGAGGTGGCTAGCAAAGCGGGACAATGATTCAAACTGGCAGTTGTATTTAAGTACTGACCCAGTTTGTTTTAGGTGCAAAAATTCCATTCTCTTGGTGGTCTGCACAATGCTGTTGAAATACTTACCATAAAAGGCATCCTTTAACTCCTTCCACCCCATAATCTGAACATCAATGGTGGCCTCTATAGCGTCCCAGGGTCTTACCAATATCGGGCGTCATTAGCCAGGTGGAAAACCGCCAAATGAACCTTCTCTGCCTCTTCCACCTTGGCGTATTTGAACATACTCTCGATGGTACGAATCCATTCCTCTGCAGCAGTTGGATCCGATGATTGCCCTTCAAACGTCGGTGGTCTTAGTCTCCGAAACTGTTCACCACTATTATCGCTCGACGAGCTAGCCCCTGAATTCCATTGACCTTCACGATCTAGTAAAATGCCCAACTGTTGCGACTGTCTGGTCACCAATTCTGTCAACTGTCTAATCATTATCGGATCGTCTTCATTTCTTGCATTCGTCATTTCCCTTGGTACTCTCGGACGTCCTAGTTGTCTAGAAATTTTGCTAATCCTTGAACAATTAGACATACCCATAAACATCTACTAACTAACACTAAACATAAATACCTACAGTTGTCAGAGCACTTCCATGTGGCGATTGGTGTTGTTAGGTGATCTTCTGAACGACTTAAACCATTGGCTCTAAAACCATGCTTGTGGCGCCCCGGGTCCTCTCGACCCGGTTTGCTACTTCTACTACGTACTCGTATGGTAAAATAAGTGACAAATTTAAAACTTTATTCGTCGACTCAAAACGTCATCGTTTAAAACAATTAAACTCTTGCAGCGGAAGACTACTTTAAAAACATGTTGAAAAATACTCGTTCAAAGTTGGAAATAAAAAGGTTGAAAAATAAATTTTTTTTGTAAAAGAACCAACCCGTGGCCGAGCCGCGCGATTCGCCCATACGGTGCGCGCGCACTCACTCGGTGTGCACGTCGCACGCCTGACGCACTCGTTCAGGCTGTTCGGTCGACACCTTTTCACGTGGGTCGACACCTGAGGGCTTTGGTCGACACCTGAAGGCACAGATCGACACTTCATTATTCTCTGTTTTCATCATTTGAACTTCGGGGTCGACACCTAGCCTAATCGGTCGACACCTAGCCTAATCGGTCGACAATTGTAGGCACAGGTCGACACCTCACTACTCTTTGTTTGCATAGGTCGATCGCTGGGGTCGACACCTGCTTGAACAGGTCGACACTTTGACCCACATCTATACAAAAGGGGTCGACACCTATGTACACAGGTCGACACCTCAATCCTAACTGCTACTTAAAACCTTCAAAAAATTGGACAGCATAACGCTAAAATTAATTAAAACCCAAAACCTGCATTTTCAACACTTCAAACCCGAATTTTCCCCAAACGATTCCAAAACACGTTAAAAACTATACACTTAATTCATCCTATTAAAACCAAAATGCTATTCCAATTTTTTTTTTAAAACACAAACACACTCTCTCAAACATTACTTCCAAAATCATACCACATCCCAGGTTATGTCGCCCTAACAAACGACTGGATCGTCGCACAGGTGCACTACTCCAACCGCCCTAGTCTTGGACATGTCTTTGGATCTCACCTGCTAACTTTTCGTTACCTATATCACAGAACTCAACTATTAGCCTAACGCTAAGCAAGTAATACAATAACGAAAAAAAACGTCTCACAGCCTAACACGTGTAATTTCTACTATCTCGTCTCGTTTTCGTTCTAGTTTCCGTTCTCGTTCTCGTCCTTATTCTCATACTCGTTCCCACTTCACTTAACTTACTTCTTGTTAGAGGAGTAGGCACATGTTGCAGACGACACTCAATGGGACGGCCACACTCCTCGGAGAAAGGAATAAGAGACACACGTCGTGGACGACACTCAATGTGACGGCCCTACCTAAACCCAGACTCCACCTAACTCTTAATTATGTCTCTTTTATTTTTGTATCCTCTTTATTTATTTGTTATTAACAGGAATAGGCGCAAGTTGCAGACGACACTCAACGGGACGACCACCATCCTCGGAGAAAGGGATAAGAGGCACACGTCGTGGATGGCACTCAACGTGACGGCCCTACCTCAACCCTGACTCCGCCCCTCTCTTAATTACGTATCTTTTATCGTTTTTTTCGTCATCGTTCACCTCTTACTATACCACTTCATAAACCATGGAAATTCATTTTCGTCTAATGATCCTACGTTTCAAAATCATGATGCATGCCAAAATAAACGCATAACACATACACAAACAACCCTATCAAACTGTGATGTAGGCCCAAAGGCAAAACACATACATACATTACTTACCTGACCTCCTTAGCTAACCTCGTACCCGTACACTACGTCGGGAACTCGTTCGAACCTAAAAACCATAACGCAATCAATCAATTTAATCCTCCTCAAGAATTCCCTCACCAAGCTTCTAAAGAAAGCTAAAAACCTCCCAAAACCACTAAACCCAAAATCTCACCATTTTTGGCCAAACTTCTAAATTACGTAACTAATCCTACGCTTATCCGTTTTGGATGATTCAAGGCTCTACAGACTCCTGGTCTTGACCGTTTAACCAAATAACACAATTGACTTGGTTGTTTTTCACAAAAACAGAATTGTCCTGCACACTTAAAATTCCAAATTTTCGGCCTCTTCCAAAAATCAAACCACTCATCCATGCTATTCTCTAATTATCTTTAAACACCCCATAAAGAAAGTTTTCAACAAATCCCCCACCAATTTCGTGCAACCCTAAATCTCACATAAAAACCCTAACTTAAATCCCTCCATAACTCAACCTAATCCACTCCCAACTCCTTTCTCTAGCTAGAACACTAACAACCCATGAAAATTAGAAAGAAACTTGCTTTGGATGAAGAAATCGGAAGAGGAGAATCAGTGGAGAGGGTTCTGCAAATCGCCGAAGAGGGAGAGAGAAGAAGAGAATGGCTTCTTACATGAATACCTCTTCCCCCTTTATTTCTCTTTTAGTTTTTATTAACTTTAAATTACTATTATAACCTTGCTTAATTAAATATCTTACACTTAACAATTATTTCTCCCACTTTTCTTTAATCCAATATTTTCCATTTACATCTATTTCCATAAATTTGTAATTCACTGTACATTCATAGCAATTGAGTCGATAAATTCTCGGTCGCTACACTCAAAGTATTACAAGATTTATCGGTCTAAATGAATTAAAAAATGTCGCATACATGTGAAACTTCAACCTGAATATTACAAATATTTTACTTATAATACTGCGTGTGGGTGAGTAACCCTGCACAACATAACATTCTTCACTCATAATTAATTTATGTGAGTAATGACATGATTTATTATTATTTGTCAAAATACAGAATAAATATGTAAGAGAATATAATTTTTTTCTTCATAGTTTTGCGATAGAATTCTTCTCGAGTTCCGCATTTTATTTTAAAGTTTACACCCATTGAGCATCCAAATGACTCACTCAAAATTAAAAGTAGAGCAGCAAGTCGCTTTAACCATAACAGAGATTATTATTATTCTTAATTTGTTTTAATAAGAGATTTGCAGTGGAGTTTCTCCCTATGTCCCTTCTTTATTGTACATATTTCACTCATTGAGTATCTAAAGAGCTCACTCAAATTTGAAAGGGAAGTGGGGAACTGTTGAATCTCTTTTCTCAAATAATAAACAAGTTTATTCTATATGCATGCATCATCTCACTGTCACTTGTAGCTATAAATAATATAACACAAGGTATTATTATAGGCTTATTCTATCAAACAAAAGACAATATTGTTCTCGCAGTTAAAACTTCTTTTTCATTTTTAGCAAGTAAATAACAAATGATAAGCATGTGAACGACATGTGATGAGCCTATAAAGTCGACCCCTTCAAACTTAGCAAATACATTATCCCCAATGTATGAATATGAATTTGTTAAAATAAAATAAGAGTGGAAAAATACTTCCTTGTCGAGTAGAGTGCTAACCGTCTTTCTGATTGGCAGATGGTGGGCGAGGACTTTCCTACAACACGAGAGAAAACACGACACAAAACAAACAACAAAATGTTAAATGAAGATAACAATTTCTTTTTAGTAGTGTGGCACAAGAAACGTTGCCGACCAAGCTGCCTCCAGAGAGCGTTGTGTTTATAGTCCTAGCTCGACTTATTCTAGTTCTTTCTCTTTTTTTTTTTAAAATTATTTTTAGGGTGGATTATCCTTCCACCCTTTCTTTTTCATGCTAATTGCATTTTTATTCTTGATTAATTGCCCAGTCATTTTAAAAGCGTTTCCCTACTTTGATTTTAGTTCAACCACTTCATGGCCAAATACTTTATTCACTGTAAATGTATTAGACCATGTTGTGTTATGGAGTTTCACTTATTGTCCGAGCAAAAAGCTCTGCGTTGAGCGACAATTCTTTTTCTTTTTCTTTGTGCGTTCTCTATCATCATTTGTATATTTCCATGATTCCATTTGGCTTCATCTTGCGTTGTTGTTTTTTGTCTATTCCTCTTGCGTAGACGTGAGCTTCCATAATATTTATAGTATCAACCATACTGTAAGTTTGTCTTTCAACTGGAGCTCTCAACTCACAGTATATGTTGAATTTAATTTCTTCTTCATTTACTTTTAAAGTTAACTCACCAAATTGTACATCAATTATTGCACATCTAGTAGCTAAGAATGGTCTTACCAACATTAACAGCATCTCATGATTTTCTTCCATGTCCAAGACAATAAAATTAGTTAAAAATAAGAATTCATCTTCTATTATACCACGAGGATAGGCCAAGGACCTATTAGCTATATGCAGTGTCATCGTAGTCGACTTTACTTGTCCCAACCCAAGTTTCTTGAACACAAATAGCAACATTAAATTGATCGACGCTCCCAAATTACACCAAGCTTTATCAAATGATGAGTTCCCAATAATGCACAGTATTGTAAAAATTCTAGAGTCCTTTAACTTATGAGGAAGTTTCCTTTGCAAGATGGCAATACATTCATCTGTCAATTTTACACTGTCAAACTTGATTCAAATGCGTTTTTGATTTTCTATTCCGCGTTGTTCAAGGTCTCAAATTTGATATCCTCGGGGTTCTCATCATTTGGAATCAAAGCAAAGTCTCCTAGATTCAATCTCTTCTTCCCTGAATTTCTTTTTCGAAATTCTTCAAAATAAAATAAAAAAATCAATTTTTCTTTTGTTCTTGAAGTTTCGAATTCTTATCTTTGAACTTCGATTTTTGCTCTTAAAGTTTTGAATTTCATTATTGATCTTAAAGCTTCAAATTTTACTCTTGAAATCTCGATTCTTGTTCTTATAAGTTTGAATTTCCTTTTTGAAATTTTGACTTTTGTCCTTGAAGTTTCAAACTTGCTCGTAAAGTTTGAACTCTTATTTTCACAATTTTGAATTTTATTCTTAAATTTTGATTCTAATTCCTTTGATATCATTATTCTCATCATCAATTCTTATCCGCTCTTGTACTTTGTTATTTTTTTCATTGTTTAGTAACAAAGATTCCTTAATTGATTATTCATATTTCCTTCTTTCAAAATATTTTGATTCTTATTTTGCTTGTTGAATATTTTTTTATCAAGTTTTTACATAAAGAACTAAAAGGAAAAATTTAGAGGTAAAATGAAAGAGGGTGAAATTATTTTATAATAGCTGAGTGAAACACAAGTGAAATGACGTTATTTGAGAGTAAACACGTGAGGGAGTGTGTGAGTTCCGTTTAATTATTATTTTCCACTAACACGTTGTATTCATTTTCTTGAAATCATGAGTAGTGAGGAAAGACGTATTGATTTTGATCAATATAAGGCATTGAGCATGATGATTGACATGAAAGAGTCCTCATATAGTCGCCATGCACGGAGAAACAAAGCACCAATGATGTATGACTATGAGGTTGGTAATTACAAAAGGGAGAAATTTGGTAAAACAACCCGTGAGGATGGAAAACTAAGTAATATCAAAACGGTAATTTCATCATTTCAAGATAAAAGTGATCTTGAACTACATATAGAATGAGAAAGAAAAGTTGATTATATTTTTGATTTTTATAATTACAACAATGAGAAAAAGATCAAGTTAATCACAATGTAGTTCATCGATTATGGAAGCATATGTTGATATTAATTAGTAAGAACCCGTAGGCGTTATGGTCAGCAACTTATTCGTACATGGGAAGACATGAAGGTAATTATGCGCAAAAGATTTATTCCTAAACATTATTATCGAGATTGGTGTAGAAAACTACAAGGATTGACTCAAGGATTTAAAAGCGTGGAGGAATACTGCCAAGAGATAGAGGTAGTCATTATTAAAGCTAATGTGGAGGAGGATATGGAAGCCACGATGACACGATTTGTTGGAGGTTTAAATAGAGAAATTGCAGATATTGTGGACTTGCAACATTATGAATATCGAGAGGAATTGTTGCACAAGTCAATCAAGATTGAAAGTGTGACATCCCGCCATATGAAGGCAAGGAGGGTCCATACCAGTGGGGGTGCACAATCTCATATTACTTGGAAAAGTGAAAAATATATAGTTTATAAGTAGAGTTCCCCTTTCTTTAGTACAATGCGTTTTGGGGATGACCCCAAAAATAAATCTGTGCGGGCACAAGCCCAAAACAGACAATATTTACTGGGAGAATTGGGGGATGTTACAAATGGTATCGGAGCTATTGCCCAACTGGAGGTGTGGTCGACGAGGATGTCGGTCCTCGATGGGGGGGGAGATTGTGACAGCCTGCCATGTGAAGGCAATGAGGGTCCGGTGGGGCCCAGCCCATACCAGTGGAGGTGCACAATCCCACATTATTTGGGAGAGTGAAAAATGTATGGTTTATAAGTAGAGTTCCCCTTTCTCTAGTATAACGTGTTTTAGGGCTGACTCTAAGAACAAATCTGTGCAGGCTTTGACCCAAAGCAGACAATATTGTACTAGAAGGACCGGTGGACGTCACAAAAAGACAATTGAAATGCAAGTTAAACTCTAAGATTGGATCGACATCATCTTGGAAATCATATTAGAGATGTAACGACCCGGGGAGGATCGCCACGAAATTCTTGACTTTTCATAAAATTTTAACTCATATTTGAACTCTTTTCTCCTTCTCCCTTTTTTTTTTCTTCATAACAGTATACCTAACAGGCTTAAAGACTTCAACTTAATGGTTGGAAAGTTAGTCCCTCGTACATGCTTCCATTCGACGTAGAAGTTGCATGGGTCTGCATGCATCAACAGATAGACATTGCATCTTCCGGATGACACGTGCACCTCTCATGACTCATTTAAACACCCAACGGCAGATGCGAATACTCGCATCGACCGACGATCACGTGCATCTCGGGTGACCAATTTAAAACATCCACCGATAGACATGTGATATTCACGTGTTCATCTATGACGTCTTCCGACAGCTTACAAGCTCTATATCATCCGATCACTAAACGACAAGTTATTATTTACATCATCCGGTGAGGGAATATACTTCATCTTCCGGTGAAATAGGTAAACATCATCTGATGGACATGTGCTCCCCACGTGCATAATTAAAACATGACCCGGTCACTAAACGACAAGGAAACCCTCACATCGTCTGATGGCTAAACACTCTATATCTGCCGATCGCTAGACGACAAAATAGCACTTTCATCATCCGATGGCTAAACACTCTACATCTGCCGATCGCTAGACGACAAAACAGCACTTTCATCATCCGATGGCTAAACACTCTATATCTGCCGATCGCTAGACGACAAATTAGCACTTTCATCATCCGATCGCTAAACACTCTACATCTGCCGATCGCTAGACGACAAAATAGCACTTTCATCATCCGATGGCTAAACACTCTACATCTGCCGATGACGTCAGCCGGATGAATGCCTCATCCAGCTTCTATCTTATGGCAGTAAAACACTATGATCACCAAACAACCTCATCCAACAGAAAAATACTACAACTCACCCTAATCTTAACCTGGGAATTATAAACCCTAATGAGTGAAAACCATATCCCATACAAGATACACATAGCGGAAGGCTTAAGCAAAACAGACCATTCAATGATCCTTAAAATCGTTAACAGACTCTGAAGTCAAACCATTAAAAATCCGAATCTCCTTGTTATAAGTAAACTCTATTCTACTTAGTCATCTGTTTATCATAAACTTCTCCGACTTACTATGGGTATAACAAGGAACTTGAATCGCCTATCCAGCCTTCACTGTCACACTGAGCATCCTCCACAACCAAGCTTAGACATCTTCATTGACCTTGAGTTCCTCACCTGAAAACTCTTCACCTACATCATAAGGTTTAAACTAAGCCTAATGCTTAGTAAGGAATGCAACACTAACATGGATGCATGAATGCATAATTTGGGAAAATCACATGCTCATAAGTCTTTTCTTCATGTTTGCTCGTAGCCTTCATAGATGGTCATCTGATCCTATCATTGATCATTGATTATTCGTAGTTTAGGTTGTGTGGATCAAGAGAGGATTTGTGCCGGTTAAAGGGGTTCGACAGTGAGTTTGATCTTGTTCCCTACTGCGGGTCGTATTCATATGTCCTTCTTTGGACTGTGACATACGCCGAACCGCCCCCAACCCTCACTTAATCCACGTTGCATAAGTCTTATATATATATACTTATATACATACATATCTTGTTCATGGAAAACATGCGTCAAAACATTTTCTTATGCTTGAGAAACATTCATGATGCATGAACACGAGAACTTTTAACTCGTCAAACTATGACAAGGATCATACCAGAGCAGACGACTTCACATTCACTAGCAGGTCATCAAATAGTATAACTCGCAACATACATAAATCCTTCAAGCGCAGACAAGCTCATTATCATAAGGTAAACATTAGGCATCTCAACCTAGTACTCCCACGATATAGGGCTCTATTAGCCGGAAACCTTAATACATTCACTTACTTGGTCTCCTTAGCACTTGAGCTCCTTTCTCTTCAAACTTCTTCACCTAAACATTTACATTGCAGTAGTTAAAACAAAATTCTAATAGTTCTAATCTCTAGTTATCCTAAGATCTAATAGCTAAGAGTCCTTCCCGAGTTCTTAGTTTAATACTCAATGTAACCCGAAATCCAAAAATCAAAACAGACGGATTCGATAATGATAACTCAGGGTTGGTTGTTTTAAATGTCCAGAATCGATTCGGAATGATATTACCAGTCTCGGGTTTCAAAATGTTCTTATTAATATTCGGCCATTGAAGAATCCAAACTTCAATACAGAGTTGAAAACAGGGCTAATAAACTAACAAATAGCCACATTGTCTAATGCATACCTCAGGCGTAGAGTGGTCGAGTGGTGGCGGAGTAAACCGGCCGTCGAGGAGAGTTTGCTAATAGTAGAGAGTAAGGACTTGCGAGAGAAGAAATCGCCGGAAAGGGTGGTGTCGGCTACAGTGGTTTAAATGAGGTTTAAATCTTTTCCTTTTTCTTTAAATACTGGCCTCAATCCTCCATTATTACAACTTTGCCACTCAACCTAGTTTAGATCCACATGTAATTAGTTGTTCTTGGTATAAGTCCTAAACTGTAAAGATTAAATATTTATGACCGTTAGTACAGTTAAGAAAATCACCTGGCCGTTGACTCGGGTGTTACAAGAGAGATGATAAGTCGACTACAAAACCAAAGGAAGAGTTCAAAGGCAAGTCTACGACAACAAGTACTACTCATATGCAAGGTGAAATCAAGACTTCTAGACCAAGTAAGACTCGTGAAATTAAATGTTTTAGATGTCAAGGACTTGGTCCTTTCGCTTCTAATTGTCCAAATAAAAAAGCAATGATTATATTTGATAATGGTGATATAGCAAGTGCTATGTTAAGTGATGATGAAATACCGACATTAGAGATTGTAGCGATGCAGATGTAGAGGAACCCGTCAAAGGTGAGTTATTGGTCACGAGAAGAGTACTCAACATTCAACCCAAAGAAAACGGAGATGAAGTACAGAGAGACCACATTTTTCATACTAGATGCCATGTGAACAAAAAAGTATGTAGTTTGATTATTGATAGTGGAAGTTGTCTAATGTTGGTAGCACTTTATTAGTAGAAAAGTTGGGCTATGAAACTGAGAAGCATCCAAAGCCCAATAAGCTACAATGGTTGAGTGATTGTGGAGAAGTGAAAGTGACTAAACAAGTAAAAGTTGAGTTGTACTTTCAATTGGAAAATATAAGGATGAGGTCCTTTGTGATGTGGTATCGATGAAAGTAACAAATATACTCCTAGGAAGACCTTGACAATTCGGTAGGAAGATTAAATATAATGGATTCAAGAATGAATACTCTTTTTTTAAGGAAAAAGGGTGGTAACCCTAACATCACTAAAACCTTGGGAGGCCAGCGATGATCAAGAAAAGATTGCAAAAGAATTCAAAAAGAGGGAAAATCCAATAAGTGATGTGAAAAGTGTGATGATGGCAAAGAAACAAATACTTGTACCTTCGTGCACGAACGATTACTTTTTATCTAATGAACTAACCACTTTTCATCTAAGTGTTTTGTATGATGCAGGAGATTCGAGGACTACTTTTTTCGAGCAGGGCCCGATTAATACGAACTAAAGTACAACCAAGCTCAAAGCCAAAAACCATGATCCATTAGAAGATAAAGGAGATCCAAAGTACTAAACCCTATGGTTTGGTCATAAAAATTCGAGAGAAAGAGTTATCACAACATGAACAAGAAACCAACGAGTTGCATGGAGATGCAAAAAAAGAACCAAAATATCAAAAATAGCACACCCCCATCACCCAACGCGCGCCAGCAACCTAGCGCATGCGCGCTTGCACTCCCTATGCTCTGCCTGTCTTGCGCCAAGCACGCCTTAATGCATCCTTCCACGTCCAAAACCTTATTTTTTCATATTTTCATAATTTTATTCCTATTTTTATGTATTAGTTAAATTTTCTTAATCATAGATTACTTTCTATACTATTCTAAGATCTTTAGGGATACTTTGATTATTTTAAATATTTTTAAGGGCAATTTAAACACAAGACTTGTAACCATTTGCGAACAATTATGATGAAATAAACATTGAAGTTTTTTTTAGAATTTTCTCTTGAGTTCTTTGTGAAGAACTAGATCTTATTCAAGCCAAAAATTGAGAGATCAAATTGATAGCTTTAGTTCTAACCACAAGTTCGGTTATGGGTCAAACTTGCAAAAACTGGTATTTTTGAGTAATTAAATTCCACGTATTAATTTTTACGTTAAAGATAGTCAACGAGTCATGGGTTGACTTGTTTTGTCATTTGGCAATCACGTCAGATTATTCGGTCAATTTGTGAAAATCGGTAATTTGGAAAGTTATTGAGTTATTTTAAGAAAGGTAAAGTTGGATAATTTGAGTTTACCTTTGTAATGGCCTGGACCCCGTTCCTGCGGGCCCAAGTCATGCAGGTCCCACCGATGGGCTGCTGCCATGTGGCGGACTTAGTCCTACCACGTGTACCCACGATCTTCCCTCCCCCTGAAGAGGGTTTTTGCCTTCCCCCCACTCGAACCCAGGACCTCAGGGACTAGTACCTGGGGTACACGTGAGGAGTACCACTGAGCTAGTGAGTACACGTGGGAGGGACTGAGTCCGCCACGTGGCAGCAGCCCATCGGTAGGACCTGTACGACTTGGGCCCACGGGAACGGGGTCCAGGCCGTTACATAGACAACATCCACCGGTGAACAGTAACACTCTACATCTACCGATAGACAACATTCACCGGTGAACAGTAACACTCTAAACAAACGGACAACTCTGCCTACTAAAAGAACTTGTAAACTCTTAACAACAGCTATTCAAAACAACATAAATCCATAACTTTATAAATCTAGAATAACAATCTACAACTAAAACCAAATCGTCTTTTCATAATCAGAAATGCTCCAAAATTATTAAAAACATTAAACTCCTGCTGTCATTAACATTCTCAGCATACTAAAACTGAACCATTGTCAACTAGACTTTCACACCTACTGACATTAGTTAAACCGCCCCATCAGATTGCCAAGTCGAGGCATAGGTGTGCTCCATCAACTGCTCATAGTCTTCAGTAAATTCAGAGAATTCTCCAGTAGTTACCTCAGCACCTAAATCACAAAACTCATCTATTAGCCTAATGCTAAATAAGTAGAGCAAAAATGAAATGCAATACTGAATTAAAATCCTATTCATGCAATTCCTACTTTCTCATCTCAGTTGTATTCGTATTCGTTGTCTATTGATCCCTCGTCCGATGGGAAGTGGATCAATTTCCCAAAGTATAAATATCCTCTATTAAATTAAGGGGCGGTTTAGTTCCCTTAACAGTTGATCTGATCCCTCGTCCGATGGGAAGTGGATCAATTTTTCCAAAGTATAAATCCTATACTAGATTGAGGGGCGGATTAGTTCCCTTAACAGTTAATCTGATACAATCTGTCCATGTCTCACCATGCCTTTACATGTAAATTCATTTTCGTTCTCATTCAATAAAACATGATACATGATGCATGACATACTGAAAAAAAAACATTCATAAACACACATAAATCCTACTGTTTTGTGATGTAGGCCCGAAGGCACACACATACTCTATTTACCTGGTCTCCTGAAAAGCTTGGTTGAAATCTACCTTGGGAGTTTGCTCAAACCTAAAACCATAAACCGAGCATTAATTAAATCTTCACTAAACTTCATTCTAACCATCCAAAAATCTAAGGAAACTAATTTGGGAGCTCAGTTCATTGTACATTCCCGATTCACCACAAACCAGAACTAACCCTCACTTACAGGATTCTCAAAACCTCATTTATAATCTCCTCTACCATCGATAGTTACAATGTAGCAAGAAATCAAAGTAGAACTCACCTAGTTTGGAGAAAAGTCAGAAAGGAAATCGCCGAGAGAAACTCTGCTTAGCTGAGCTGAACGCCAAATGAAGAAATGAAACAGTGGCTGCTAAAACCCTTAGCTGACCTCTTTTATACACTAGTCATCCCAAATTACACCTTTGCCCTTAGTTTGCCAATCCTTAACCTATTTAAACAACCAATCATAATCACTTATTTTCACAAGAATGAAAGTTACTAAATGATGTTATTAATTAAGGTGGACAATACCAGGTGCTACAGTAATTCCCTCTTTGTGCAAATCGACACGTTTTGAGACTTGGGTTGTGATCTCTGGACTTGTGCAATATTATTCGTGAAGGAACTCTGAAGATTAGTGAGTTCCTTTTCCTCATTTTTAAATTTGCAATTAGGATTTTTAAGAGAATTGGATTCGAGCTTGAAAACTCAAATTCGTCGTTTGTTTCTGGTTTATTTAAGTATAGATGAACTTTATTAGTCGTTTGGAAGTGAGAAACGATGAAGGAGAGTGATTTTTGCGACTTTCCATCGCTGAAAATTGCCCAAGTGTCAACCTCTGTGAGTGGTTGGTCAACACTTCAAACCTTTTTTGGAAATAGAGAGTTAAAAGTGTCGACCGCTCAAGGTAAGTGTGACATGAACTTGGTAGCAAACAAAGACAATACAATGAAGCATGATCCTTTACAAGGCATAGGTTGTGACGACCCCAACCCGATCAGGGCCGCCACGGACTAGCCGTGACATAACCATTTTCTAAGCCCTCGTATTTTCTCATAAACTTTTTCATTTTTACATAACACTTTAAAAGAAAACTAACTTAGACAATTGACCCACCTCTAACGACCTTTAGGGTCTAACATTGACTTAAACATTTTGAGCGTAAAACATTTTGACTTTTAAAACATTTAGAACTAGACTAAAACCATTAATAACTTAAAACAATTAACACTTAAAGTAAGATCAATTAAAACAAAACACTAATATAACCTATACTCAAGAAAACAAACTGCGTAGATCGCTCTAAAAATCGAGCATATCCTTACCTGTTTTAAAATAACCAAACATTTCAAAATACCCAAACAGTTCCAGTATATTCTAAAATTTAAACTCCACATTCTAAACAATCTACTACTACTACATATACATCAAAACTCGACTGTTCATACATTTTTCTATCAAAACATCTAATCTACATACTTAAACACTTTGATACTTTCACAAATTAAACCTACACGTAGACCTATTAACCAACAAAACTAACTCACATCATTCGTCATACATCATTCAAGCCATCGGATCATCAAGTCAAAACACACCCTGTCGCCACGAGCACCATCCGTCGACCACCTGTTCTTTGTCGTCAAGAGGAACTCTCACCATCACACCTGTCACCTACATCATACAATAACTACATTAAGCCTAATGCTTAGTAAGGAGCGTGCTAAACATGACATTTCATATATATATGCATGACATTTATAAAACATTTTTGTTTCATTTCTTTTAAACCGTTTTCTTGCCCCGTAGTACATTCATAACTTGCCCCGTAGTACATTCGTAACTTGCCCCATAGTTCATTCGTAACTTGCCCCGTAGTTCATTCATCATTCATCATTCATCATTCATCATTCATCATTCATCATTCATCATTCATCATTCATCATTCATCATTCATCATTCATCATTCATCATTCATCATTCATCATTCATCATTCATCATTCATCATTCATCATTCATTATCATTCTTTAATTCAACATTTTCATAAAACATGCTCATAAATAGTTCGTATGCACTTTTGAGAAAACATGATGCATGAGGAGACATACACATAAGGAAAACCTATCACATGAGCACTAACATACACGTAAGGAAAACTTATAGAAATGAACGCTACCTAAATCGCTAAGGCACTACTTAACTACCCGTCGTTCCTTAGCTATCCGTATGACCACTTTCTTCATAACATTCAACATTTTCAACATTGTACGACGTAGGGCCTTAATGGCCGGAAAGCCTAACGCTCACTTACCTGGCGTCCGTAGCTAGCCGAGCACCGTCCAAAAGCCGTCTCCACCTAAAGCATTTCATAAATAAGGTACATTAAAATCAATCCCAATTAAACTAATTTCAAACTTGAACTAATCTCCTAATTAAGGAAATTCTTTCCTAAAACTTCCAATTTCTCATTCGGGCATAACTAAACTCTCATTTTTGTGAAAATATCTTAAACTACTATTTCTAGCCTAATCCAATTAAAACCTAATCAAACGGCCACTAATTTGGGTTCGGTAAAAAAACCGACCTAAAACTCAAACGTGCATAACTTTTGCGTCGGTTATCGGAATCGAACGATTCCAGCGGCCACGTACTCCTCTAATAACCTATTTTAATCTGCCAAAAGGAATTTTAAAACAAATGACCGGAGCTAGGTCAATTTAGGCAAAACCCGAATCTGCCCTTTACCCGAAAAATCCCCCTTTTTGATTTTTCATCAAATTCCATCAATTTCTTCACCAATCTATCCTATTAACATCCAATTAACATAAACTAACCTAAAATCGAAGTTACATTAAGCAAAACCCGAGTGCCCTAAATCGGGCTTCACTATTTTTCGCTCAAATTGAGCGTTCCACGGCCAATCGACAATAGCCGGCCCTAGGGTTGACAAACCCACGCCGGAAGCAGCCCATTTCGGCCGGTGATCGGAGCTCAATCGAGCTCACCGCGCACAGCTACCAACCGAACCAAAACAGAGGAGGAAAAACGAGCATACCGGTCGGGTTGCGCGCGAAGACGGCCAGAAACGGCAGCCCAGGAGCCGCCTACGTCTTCTGGCCGGAAAACGTCAAGGTTGGACGCCGGCGTTCGTCGATCGTCGCCTCCCTTTCTCTCTCTCGGCGTCGGGGCACGACAGCAGGGGAATGGCTTCATCGCGAAGCCATTCCATAATTTTTATAAAAATTATTGTTTTTTATAAAATCTTTACTTTTTAATTTACTTAAATACCCTTAACTCAATTCTATACTTAATTCTTTAATTAGTCTATCAATTCGGTTTTTCTGCAATTTCCTTATTTCTCCAAATATTCCAATTTAATATTAGAGTTCTAACAAAACTCACCATTCCCAAAACGGACTTATTTTGCTATTTTTACGAATTAACATACCAAAAGGGTAAAACGGGAACTCTAGCATTACTCTTCTCGATTTGGGTTTCTAAAATTTCACTTATTCTTCTACAAATCCCCATAAATTTCTAGGGTCCTAATAAAACTATCCGCTCGCAAAACAGACCTAATTTACTTATTTACGAAAATAGCCTTGGAGCGGAAACCCGGAAACTCGGGTGTTACATAGGTAGACCGACGACAAGGTCAAAAATCAAGAAGATGCACAAAACTTTACAAAATTTGATCATGGAAACTAAAGAAAAGAAGTCTTCACAATCCAAACCAAGATCAATAATTATGCTAAGCATTGATGAGAAAACAATATAGGAAAGTCTTGTAAGAGACCATAAGAAAATGACATGCAAAAGAAGTTTGCTAATTTTGTGGAAAGGAGAAAGCTCTATGCTTCACACGCCCCCTGCATGACAACGAGCTTGCCGCGCGCATGCCCCGCGTGACAATGCTCTTTAGCCGAATGACACAGCGACCACGAGTGTGTGACGCCTTGTCTTGTGCACCCCACGTGACAACTCGACCCACCCAAATGACGAAGTGAACGCTTGCACGCTACACCCCGAAGCACGCACCGAATTATATAAACCCGGTTTGCTACTCATAATACTGAACCATACGATGACATTTTGAGAAAATTTCAAAATTTCACTCAACGGTCAAAGTTTGACCCTTAAAACGTTAAAACTTGCAGTGAAAATTCATTTGTATAAAGCAACATTTATTAATTTAATTAAAATAATAAAGTCAATCGGTTGAAAGAAAACAAGAGAAAACAGAACACCTCTACCGCTGAATAGTTCCAGCGATAGAAACAGAAACAAAAGGCATCCACCGATCACAAAACGACAAAAGCTATTACTCACGTCTACCGATCGCTAAACGACAAAAGCTAGTACTCACGCCTTCCGATCACTAAACGACAAAAGCTATTACTCACGTCTTCCGATCACTAAACGACAAAGTCTATTACTCACATCTACCGATAGACTACATCCATCGATAGACAACATCCACCGATAGACAACATCCACCGGTGAACAGTAACATTCTACACCCACCGATAGACTACATCCACCGATAGATTACATCCACTGATAGACTACATCCATCGATAGACTACATTCACCGATAGATTACATCCATCGATATACTACATCCACCGGTGAACAGTAACACTCTAAACAAATGGACAACTCTACCTACTAAAAGAACTTGTAAACTCTTAACAGCAGCTATTCAAAACAACATAAATCCACAACTTTATAAATCCAGAATAACAATCTACAACTAAAATCAAATCGTGTTTTCATAATAAAAAAAGCTCAAAAATTATTAAAAATATTAAATGTAACACCTGAGTTTTCTTTTTTTTTTTCGGGTTTTCGCTTTAAGGGTATTTTCGTAAATAAGAAATATAGGTCCGTTTAGTGAGCAAGAGATTTTATTGGGATCCTAGGAATATATGGGGATTTTTAGAAGAGTAAGTAAATTTTTAGAAAATTGAAATGTATAGTATAGAGCCAAGTTCCATTTTTAGCCCTACATCGTTTTAAGTCGTAGAATTGGTAAATTATACCCGATTGGCGAACAGGAAGTTTTGTTAAAATCCTAGGAATTAATTAGAATATTCGGAGAAATAAGAAATTTTTGGGAAACCAAATCGATAGACGAATTGTGAAAGAAGTAAGGGAATTGAACTAAGGGCAAGGAGGTAATTAGCCAACACAAAATTTTAATAAAAAGAAACTCTCTTTCCCCCTCCTTCACGTTTCTTCTTTTTGTCAAGAGTTTTCTCCTCCCTCTCCTTGTGACGTTCTCCCTCCGTCGATCACTCACGCATCCGATTTCCGGCGAGTTTCTCTTCGGTTTTCTTTAACAAATCAACCCTCTAGGTAAGTTCTATACTTTGGGCTAATTTAGTTGTTGTTTTAGGGCACTATTCGGTTAGGGTTAAATCGAGTTAGGGTTGAGAAATTGGGGGTTTTGGTAGAAATCGATAGTTTGACAATATTAACGCCCAATAGTGTTGTATTTATGATTGTTGTGGTAATTGGTGTGAATTAATGGTATGGGTTGGTGTTTAAGGTTTGTTGGGCTCCGACCTGCAAAACACGACTCTAGAACTCGAAAAGACCGTTAGTTCCCTAGTGCTGGAAAAACCGAGAAATCCGAGAATATAAATGTCAAAGAAATACTAAACAAGCTTGGAATGAAATGAAATTTTAGGTGAGTGTTGTGAAGTGAGTGAGATGTGTGCTGGTGAAGTTTGTGGTCCAGATCCGTTGATTTGAGTTAGTTATGAATATTTTCCGAGAATCGGCCGGTGAGTGCTTCAATGGAGCTTCCGGCAAGAGTTTCTTCCAAGGAAGAAAACTCGATTCAAGGAACCGGTTAAGGCCACTCCTTGCTGTTTTCCGCCCTCAAAAGAGTGGAGAAGGAGGTGGCAAATTCCACTCCAACTAGCTACCAAGCTAGAAGAATGGTTCGGGGGCGCGACCCCTCGGTTGTTGTCAACCGAGCTTACCTTGGAAGCTCCTTGCTCCAAGCTTCTTCTTCTTCTTCAATGAGATAAATCCGTGGGTGCTCATAAAAATCATCCCAAAAAAGTTACAAACACCAATGCCATGAATATATAGACCTAATGGTGGGCTTGGGCTTGGGCTTGGGCTTGGGCTTGGACTTCAATGGGCCAAACCAAGCCACCAACTAATCCTATCATTCATCTAATCCTAACATCCATATAATCCTAACATGCATCTAATCCTAACATGCATCTAATAAAGTTTAACAAGAAGGCCAACGTTTGCCAATAAGTTTGAAATTTCAAAAAAGCAACAATTATTAAAGCTCGGGAAGACAAATTCCCATGTGAGCATTAAGGTGTCTCTTTAGTCTTTCCACATGAGGAGATGCTTCGGTTGGTCAACGTCTCCAGCTTTAATCTCCCACTTCAAGTCGTCCACGGTGTCCTCCAAGTCTTCACACGAACCATGACCTGCAAAAGAGACAAGTGTGTTAGTCAAATTGTGGACTCGGGTCTGGGATCGTGTAATGGGCCTACGGGGCACATCAAGGTTAAGTTTGGTTGTTAGGAGGTTGTTGGAAGCCATTAATGGGGTTTTCAAATTAGTGAGCACAATGTGCTCGACAAAATGCCCGAATGAAGTGAATAAGAGTTTTGGGAAGTTTGTCTTAGCTCGGGGTTTCGTTTAGTCTTGAAGTTTATAATGTAGAGTCGATGCTAATGACATGCCTTAGGTAACCCAAACTTTCAAAGGACGGTGCTCGGCATAGCTAGGACTCCAGGTAAGTGGGTGTTAGGTTTCCGGCCCTTCAGGCCCTACATTGTATCGATGTTAGGTTTTATGATGTTTTCTGATTGTGGGGCTTAAACTAGCCGGGTAGTCTAGGATGTTTCCTAGTAGAACTCAGTTAGGTTCGTATATGAGTAAGATTCGTTATGTGTACCATGAACGGTTAGATGATTGTTCGGAGTCTCTTTCTTCACGCATCATGTTTTTCCCTTATGATTTAATGAAATGTTTTGCATGCATGTTTTCAAGTAAACGAAGTGAAGTAAATGATGTTAAATGAAGTTTGAGGATGAGTAGGGCACAGGGCACGTTAATGGCAACTCAGGGCAAGAAAATATTTTAATGGCAACTCAGGGCAAGTGTTTGGTCTACTGGGTAGATGAGAGGTGCCCGTGGCTACTCATGCCTAATGATATATATGTATACGTTATGTAAAGTAAACAAACGAAAAAGTGAACATGTTTTTGAAAGACCATGCATTACGTATTCTCATGTTTTAGTGCACCTCCTTACTAAGCATTAGGCTTAACGTATTTATCGTATGATGTAGGTGACGAAAACGAAGGTGAGGAACTTCCTCCCGATGATCAGTCATAGGTGGTCGATGTAACACCCCTAAATCCGTACCCTTTATTTACCCATATTTACCGTATAAATTTTTCATTTTCTTTTCCCTCATACAACCTTTCAATTTAAACTTTAATTTTATCCTTTAGCGGAACTAAATCGAAATTTAAAATCTAACTTCAAAACATTTAAAACGACTTAAAACAAATTAAATAAAAACTATTAAAACAAAACTTTACATTTAATAAAACTTGGGAGGGTAAAAACGTCTTCTATCGCGGAGAAAACAGCAACCAGTCGCTGCCCATGAGCAGCGACTGATCGCTGCCCATGAGCAGCGCCCAGTCGCTGCCCATGTGCAGCGACTGATCGCTGCCCATGAGCAGCGCCCAGTCGCTGCCCATGTGCAGCGACTGATCGCTGCCATGGGCAGCGCCCAGTCGCTGCCATTGGCAGCAATTGGTCGCTGCCATTGGCAGCAATTGGTCGCTGCATGCAGCGCCCAGTCGCTGCCCATTTACAGCGATTGGTCGCTGCATGTTTGCAGCGATTCATCCCCTCGGTTTGCTCTCTGGAATCCGATTTCCAGAGAGCAAATACCTGCATTTCTTCTTCTTTCCAGAGAGCACATTTCTTCCTTTTCATTCACACTTTCCTTCGTTACTTTTCATGCCTAATATTCAGAACTCTTCAACAAAACATCTCTATCCTCAATTTATCAACTACAGAACAAACGAACCAAAATATACTAGAAAGCGTGATTAAAACGTAACGAACTTTCCTCAAAACAAATTGTTTCGTCTTCGAGGTTCACCTAATAATCTTTCTTACCCACCATCCTATTCTCTTACTTTTCAAGCCTATCATTTTCATTATTATTATAACAATAATATTGCCGTACAGGTAATTAAAAGAATACCTGCAAGTGTAGAAGGCTGGGCCCCATCGTCGACGTCGTCAGGCTTGATGAAAGCAAAGACCCTTGGTATAACCCTTCCTTGATCCCTACCCTGTTGATCCCGACCTGGTTGATTTCGGTTTGATAACGGACAATTCATGATATAGTGGCCAGGTTCCCCACACCGATAACACCTGTTGGTACGTGTCAGACAATCACCGTAGTGCTGCTTCTGGCACTGCGGACACAAAGGCTTTTGAATAGCCTCTTGGATTTGCTTTCCTTTTCCCCGGTCGCCCTTACCATCGTAGGATCTCTTATCACTCCTCTGTTGTCGTGGCTGTTGATGCTCACTTGGTGGCCAGTCTCGGTCCCATGACTGAGGCTGGATCTCACGAAAGAAGCCCTTTGCTGGCTCCTTCGGCCTAACACAAGTCGCCCTGGCAGCCTCGATGTCCAGAGCTCTAGCTGCAATGTCAGAATAGGGCACATCTATAATCCCCGATACTACAACGTGCATCCGAATCTCTGGATTAAGTCCTTCCATGAACTGGTGCACCTTTTCTTCATTGTCACTGACAAGACGTGGTGCAAATCGTGACAAAGCCTCGAACTTCCGTATGTATTCGGCAACCGAACCTGTCTGCTTTAACTGTGTGAACTCATTCCTCTTGGCCACTCTCACCGTACGGCTGAAATATTTATCAAAGAATAAAAACTTGAACCGATCCCAAGTCATAACTGATACATCCGTAGTCGACTTGATCGAGTCCCACCAAAAACGGGCATCCATTGCCAAGTGAAAGGCGACAAAAGCAACCTTCTTCTCATTCTCCACTTCCGCATACTGTAGCATATCCTCCATGGTGCGTACCCACTCTTCTGCAACAGTCGGATCCGATGAGCGGCCGTCAAACACCGGAGGCCGTAGGCTTTGGAGTTTCTGCATACCTTGATTATTAGGCACTATCAAACCTTGGGCCCTCTGATTCTCTCGCTGGTTCTCTCGATTCACTAAGTCCGTGATTTGTTGAGCTTGCCGGTCCATATGCTGAGACTGGCGGTCTAACAACTCTGTAAGTCGGTCCATCGCGTCGTCTCTAGGATCCCTTCCTCGAACCATAATTATAAAACTCCTATAAAATTTAAAACATGTAATCTCTAAGAAACAAAATCAAATAAAAGCATAAACAGACTTACAGTTGATGAAGGATGTCCGCGTAGTGGCTGTGCAGTCGAGCAGTCTACAGAATCGATTTTAAAACCCGGGGGCTCTGATACCATAACTGTAACACCCCTAAATCCGTACCCTTTATTTACCCATATTTACCGTATAAATTTTTCATTTTTTTTTCCCTCATACAACCTTTCAATTTAAACTTTAATTTTATCCTTTAGCGGAACTAAATCGAAATTTAAAATCTAACTTCAAAACATTTAAAACGACTTAAAACAAATTAAATAAAAACTATTAAAACAAAACTTTACATTTAATAAAACTTGGGAGGGTAAAAACGTCTTCTATCGCGGAGAAAACAGCAACCAGTCGCTGCCCATGAGCAGCGACTGATCGCTGCCCATGAGCAGCGCCCAGTCGCTGCCCATGTGCAGCGACTGATCGCTGCCCATGAGCAGCGCCCAGTCGCTGCCCATGTGCAGCGACTGATCGCTGCCATGGGCAGCGCCCAGTCGCTGCCATTGGCAGCAATTGGTCGCTGCCATTGGCAGCAATTGGTCGCTGCATGCAGCGCCCAGTCGCTGCCCATTTACAGCGATTGGTCGCTGCATGTTTGCAGCGATTCATCCCCTCGGTTTGCTCTCTGGAATCCGATTTCCAGAGAGCAAATACCTGCATTTCTTCTTCTTTCCAGAGAGCACATTTCTTCCTTTTCATTCACACTTTCCTTCGTTACTTTTCATGCCTAATATTCAGAACTCTTCAACAAAACATCTCTATCCTCAATTTATCAACTACAGAACAAACGAACCAAAATATACTAGAAAGCGTGATTAAAACGTAATGAACTTTCCTCAAAACAACTTGCGTGGATCCATTTAAACATCAAATACTTCCTCCTACTTAACAGAAAACAAATTCAGATAGTTCACCAAAACAGTTATAAACCAGGTTTCAAATCGTCCAAACATAAACCTATTAATTAACCAGACCAAACATCCTAATATATTCAGTTTACACAATTCATATCACATCCCCAAAACATATACCTACGTCCCCACGGGTCAAAACGCGCCTCGACCACTCAGCGCACTCCCACGGCCATCATCCATCAACCGATCATGCCTCGGGTGGAGGGATCTCATCCTCACCTGTGTAGAGGTCACCTACACCATAAACATAAGTCATGAGCTTAAGGCTCAGTAAGTCTACGTGAATGCAATGCATGCTATGCGTGCAGTTCATAAAAACATGCCTCCTACCTTTTCGCTATTCATTTCATTTCATTTCATTTCTTATACTTATACTTATACTTCACCGTGGCCTCACTCTCGCTAGATAGGAACGGCACATCCCGCGATTGGATAGCCCCTCGTATCTAACCGGGGGGAAGACATGCTCCCCAAGCAGCCATGTCTGAACCACCACCACCGTCGACATCAGATTACAGACATTCATACTTATTCATTAACATTTTCCTTTTTCATAAAAACATGCATACAAATTCATTTTTCATGCCTTTCGGAAACCGTGATGCGTGAACATGTGCAATACTATAACATAAGCAGAATATAAACAAACAACATATGTACCATCAAGACAACAAACAAACGACCTATAAAACGATTAACCTAACTACCCCACCAAAGCAATTTAACAAACAATTTCTCCAATTCCTCGATCAACAAAATCTATGGTGTAGGCCAATCGGCCAAACAAGTCGCGAAGACTTACCTGATGTCCTTAGCACGCTGAGCTCCGTCCACGAGCGTCGTTCGTCTGGGCAAAACGCAACTTTGTCAAAACAGGTTTAAACTACTAAACGTCCAATTTCAATAAAACCTTAACTAAGGCAATTCCTAAAGTTCCAACTCAATTAATCGAAGCTTTTAAAACGTCAATTCAAGCTCGACAATTCGAAACCTCAATTACCGAGTTTTTCCTAAAAACCCGAGATTTTACCAAATTTTAACTTTTTCGCAAATTGATTTTTCTTCGTCCAATAACGTCCAATACGTTCAATATACGCTTAATTACGGCTAACCTATTAATTACGAGCCCTAATTCGACATTTTTATCGAAACCCTAATCGAAACCCTAAAACTAAATCGACCCGAAAACTCAAAATAAACGCTCGAAAACTAAAGCCACATACCGAGGGTAGCGAGGGGAGGAGGAACCGTGAAGAAAACGAAACGAACGGAGCTCGAATCGGAGTTCGGAGGAGGAAATCGCCGGCGGTCAAAGGGAGGGAGAAAGCTCCCTGTTCGTGCGATCCAGAGAAGGAGAGGAGAGAAAGTGAGGGAGAGAAAATGATTTGTGATGTTTTTATAAAATGGATTTGCAAATTACCATTTTGCCCTTCTTACTTAAATCTATTTGTTTCGTCCTTCGTTTCGTTAATCGTCCAACGATTCGGATTTTCGAAAATTCCTTATTTTGTCAATAACTCATATTCGTCGTCAGGGCTTTATTAAAACTGTCCGTTCGTAAAACGGACCCCGTTTACTATTTTTACTAAACCATCGTTTACTTTACGATAGCGTATTTATTCAGAACATAGCGCTTAAACTCCAAAAATGCCCAAAACTTCCTTAAAATTCTAATTACTTGTTAGGATCATAATGACGCTTTCTCTTCGTGAAACGGACTTCGTTTACTAATTTTAATAAAACATCCATTACATTACGAGAAACATAATTACTCGGAATATTGCGTCACTATTCCGAAAATTCTCGTAATATTCTTAAAATTCCTATTAATCGTTAGGATCGCAATAAAGCTTTCTGTTTGCGAAACCGACTTGATTTGACATAATTACTAAAAATGCCACATATAATATATTATATGAATATAATATATTAAACCCGAAATCCGTACAAGCCGGGTATTACAGTCGATGGGCGGAGCTCGTGGCAACGGGATGTGTTTTGGTTAGGCTGGATGATCCGTGGGTATACTACGAGCGTTTTGTGGTAAATAGGTGTGATGTGGATTGATTTTGGATGATAATTTTAGGGTGTATAGAGAATTTTGATGTTTTGATGATTTATGGTGGATAATGGATTGGAGTGAAGGGTTATTTTGAATGATTTGATAAATGAATTTGTTTGAAAAGATTTAGAAAATTTAAGTGTTTATAGTGGTGTTTGATTGTGGATTAGGTTGGATTGTTGTTTGATGATTTTAGGTGTTTGAATTATATGGATTCGCTCGAGTTCTAGAGCGATCCACGTGGTTTATTTTCATGAGTCTTAAACACGGATTTGAGTATGTTTTGAGTCGGGCCTTTCGGGAGTTTGAAGTATGGTGAGTTTAAAGTGGTTGTGAATGTTTTTGGAAGGTTTAATGTAAAAAGGAGATGATAAAAATGGGAGAATTTGATTAAGTGTAGAAAGGGAGAGAGCAGGGCGCAGGTGGGCGTGCGGCCAGGTGCTGGTGCGCGCTGGCTGGGCGCGCGCGCAGTGGGCACGCGCGGCGCGCCTGAATGCGCCATCACGATCGATCGGGCTTGAGGCGCGATCGATCGTGATTGAAGGTTTCGTTTTTAATTGGGAATCCCGAGCCGGCCCGATCGGTCGGGCTTGAGGCGCGATCGATCGTGGGTGAGGTTTCGTTTTTAATCGGGAATCCCGAGCCGGCCTGATCGATCAGGCTTGAGGCGCGATCGATCGTGGTCGGCGTGTGTTTGATTTTTCCGACTTTTTGAAGTATGTTTTAAACCCGACCCCTCTTACGATACTTTTTAAATGTATTTTTGGGACGGCCCACACGTATTCTAAAGGATTTTAAGGGCCCAAAAACCGAGTCGTCATTTTTACGAAAAATGATTATTTCCTCGTTTTAAAGTTAGCCCATTTTGGATTGATCGGGGAGGGTCAATTGTATATGTCTGGTTGCTTTAGTGTGTTGGGTAAAAATGAAAAATTTTACGTAAAAACCTGGCTTTGGTCTAAAGGTGTTGGGTAAAAATGAAAAATTTTACGTAAAAACCTGGCTTTGGTCTAAAGTTAAGATTACGTCATGGTTTTTCCGTGGCGGCCCTGACCGGGTTAGGGTCGTCACATTAAACTCCTGCTGTCATTAATATTCTCAGCATACTAAAACTGAACCATTGTCAACTAGACTTTCACACCTACTGACATTAGTTAAACCGCCCCATCAGATCACCAAGTCGAGGCATAGGTGTGCTCCATCAACTGCTCCAAGTCTTTAGTAAATTCAGAGAATTAACCAGTAGTTACCTCAGCACCTACATCACAAAACTCATCTATTAGCCTCATGCTAAATAAGTAGAGCAAAATAAAATGATAAGCTGAAACATAAATCCTAGTTATGCAGTTTCTACTTTCACATCTCAGTTGCATTCACATTCTTTCACTGATCTGATCCCTCGGTTCCATTGAGAGTTGGATCAATTTTTCCAAAGTCATACATCCACTTCATCGATTAAGGGGCGAATTAGTTCCCTTAACAGCTGATCTGATCCTATATTCCATTGGGAAGCGATTCAATTTCCCAAAGTCATACATTCTCTTCATCGATTAAGGGGCAGATTAGTTCCCTTAATAGTTGGTCTGTTACAATTTGTTCATGCCTTACCATGCAATTACATGTAAATTCATTTTCGTGTTCTTTCCAAAAACATGATACATGACATACAGAAAACATTCAAACAAGTATAAACCTAGTGTTTTGTGATGTAGACTCGAAGGTACACACATACTCTACTTCCCTAGTCTCCTGAAAAACTTGGTTGAAATCTACCTTGGGAGTTTGCTCAAATCTAAAACCATAAACCGAGCATTAATTAAATCTTCACTAAACTTCATTCTAACTATCCAGAAATCTAAGGAAACTAATTTGGGAGCTCTATTCATTGAGCATTCCCGATTTGCCCCAAACCCAAACTAACTCTCACTTACAGCATTCTCAAAACTCGCATTTGAAATCCCCTCTAAAATCGATAGATACAATGTAGCAAGAAATCGAAGTAGAATTCACCTAGCTTGGAGAAAATGGGAGAGAAAATCGCCGAGAGAAACTCTGCTTAGCTGAGCTGAATACCGAGAAAGGAAAATGAGAAATAATGGCGGCTAAACCTTCATTAAACCTTCCATTTATAACATTGCTTCACAATTACCCAAATGCCCTTGGCTAACCAACTTTAACCTATTTAACCAACCAATCAAATTCTCTAAAATTCCATAAAGATAAAAGTTACAAAATAACGTTATTAATTAAATAAGGTGGACAATACTGGTTGCTACAATCTACCCTCCTTAAAAGAATTTTGTCCTCAAAATTCAGTGCTTAAACAGCTCAGGATAACAGCTCATCATGTCCTGCTGGCTTTCCCAAGTTGCCTTCTCAACATTCTGATTATGCCACAAGACTTTCACTAGCTGAACCTACTTGTTGCGCAGTACTTTTGTTGCATAGTCCAAAATTTTTACTGGTTTCTCCTCATAGGTAAGGGTAGGATGAATTTCAATGTTCTGTTGTTCCACAACCTGAGTTGGATCCCGCATACACTTCTTTAGCATAGAAATATGGAACACATTGTGAATTCCTTCCATAGAGGCTGACAATTGTAACTGATAAGCTGTCTTCCCAATCTTCTTCAAGATTAAGAATGGTCCAATATATCTGGGGTTCAACTTGCCTCTCTTCCTGAATCTTACAACTCCTTTGAACGGTGAAACCTTAATAAAGACTTCATCACCATCATCAAACTCTAATTCTCTACGCCTTCTATCGGCATAGCTTTTCTGTCGGCTTTGAGCTGTTAAGATTCTTTGTCGGATGAGGGCAATCTTCTCCACTGTTTGCTGCACAATATCAGGACCAAGCAAACGTGCTTCACCAATTTCGTCTCAATACAAAGGAGATCTGCATTTTCGTCCATACAATGCTTCATACGGTGCCATTCCTATTGTTGCCTGATAACTGTTATTATAAGAGAATTCTACCAATGACAAATACTTACACCAAGAACCCTGGAATTCTAATACACATGCACGAAGCATATCCTCCAATGTCTGAATAGTCCTCTCGGATTGTCCATCTGCTTGAGGGTGAAAAGCTGTGCTAAAATTGAGTTACGTACCCATAGCCTTGTGCAGACTCTTCCAAAACTTAGATGTAAATCTAGAATCTCGGTCTGAAACTATAGTGCTTGGAACTCCACGCTGTCTAACAATCTCATGCACATACAACTCAGCGAGTTGATCCATCGAGTAAGTCATCTTTATTGGCAAGAAATGGGCAGATTTGGTTAGACGATCTACTATCACCCAAATTGCATCATGTCCTTTTATTGTTCTAGGCAATCCCACAACAAAGTCCATCGTTATTTGTTCCCATTTCCATTCAGAAACTGGTAATGGTTGCGATGTTCTTGCAGGTCTCTGATGTTCAGCTTTAATCCGTTGGCAAACTAGACACGATCCTACATACTCTGCCACACTTCTTTTCATATTTAGCCACCAATAATATTGTCTAAGGTCTCTGTATATTTTTGTACTACCAGGATGAATAGAGAGTCTAGAAGAATGAGCTTCCAAAAGGATCTCTTTTCGAAGTTCTATATATGTTGGAACAAACCATCTATTCCGAAACTTGAGAATTCTATCAACAGAATAGTTGAAATCCGACTTATCGGTAGAATCCATACATGACTTATACTTGTTACACTCAGCATCAATCATCTGAGTTTCCTTTATTCTTTCCAAAATAGTAGGCTTCAAGGTTATGGCAGAAAGCATAGCTGACATACTGGACACAGCTTCCAAGTTAATTCTTTGAAATTCTGTCTCTAAGGCTAACGGTATGTCGAGAATCAATGCTGAGGCTGAATTCGTCACTCTACTCAATGCATCAACCACTACATTTGCCTTACCAGGGTGGTATTTAATCTCAAAATCATAATCCTTGACAAATTCCAACCATCGACGTTGCCTCATATTCAATTCTTTCTGTGTGAAAATATATTTCAGACTTTTATGGTCGGAGAATATTTCACAAGATTGTCCATACAAGTAATATCTCTAAATTTTTAATGCAAAAACCACTGCAGCTAATTCTAAGTCGTGTGTAGAGTAATTCTTCTCATGTGTTTTCAACTGTCTAGAGGCATAAACTATTACTTTTTTATCCTGCATCAACACACAGCCAAGTCCAACTTTGGAAGCATCACAATAAATGCTAAATTTACCATTCTCAATAGGAAGTGTTAATATTGGAGTATTTGTCAATCTCTGTTTCAAAGTCTGAAAACTATGCTCACATTCATCAGTCCATACATACTTTATGTTTTTCCTTGTTAACCGAGTGAGGGGTAATGCAGTCTTCGAGAATCCTTCAATAAATTTCCTGTATTATCCTGCTAATCCAAGGAAACTTTGAATATCTGTTGCATTCTTCGGTTGAGGCCACTCCTTAACTGCTTGAACCTTGGCTGGATCGACAGATATTCCATCTCCAGAAATCACGTGACCAAGAAAGTTAACTCTGTCCAACCAAAACTCACACTTGAAAAACTTCACATAAAATTGGTGCTGTCTTAGTGCTGTCTTAGTACTTCTAACACCAAACTCAAATGCCTTGCATGCTCCTCCTTAGTACGTGAATAAATTAAGATATCATCAATAAACACTATGACAAATTTATCTAGATACCCGTGAAACACCCTATTCATAAGGTCCATGAAGGCTGCTGGTGCATTTGTCAATCCAAAGGACATCACCAGGAATTCATAATGTCCATACCTGGTGCGAAAGGCAGTCTTTGGGATATCTTCAGATTTGACTTTCAATCGGTAATAACTGGACCTAAGGTCAATCTTAGAGAAGACTCGTGCACCATTAAGCTGGTCAAATAAATCATCAATCCTAGGCAATGGATACTTGTTCTTGATGGTTAACTTATTCAATTTCCGATAATCAACACACATACGCATTGATCCATCATTCTTCTTAACAAAAAGAATTGGTGCACCCCACAGTGAAAAGCTTGGGCGTATAAACCCTTTATCCAATAGGTCCTCCAACTGTTTCTTTAATTCCTTAAGCTCTGTAGGTGGTAACCTATAGGGGTTCTTAGATACAAGCTCAGCGCCTGGGTAAACATCTACAACAAATTCAATTTTCCTATCTAGCGGCAAGCCAAGAAGGTCATCTAGAAATACTTCTGGAAAGTCTTAGACAACCAAGACATTTTGAGTGCTCGGTTTTCCTACTAGTTGTGTGTCTAAAACACTGGCCAAAAAGCACAAATATTCACAACATGTGGAGGGTCTAGCATCGATAGTAGTCATAACAGTCATTTCCTTACTCCTCTTCAAAGCTTGGAAGGTATGTTTCGAACCACCAGGGGGTTAAAAACTTACAATTCTAGTCCTACAATCGATTGTGGCATAATGTTTGAACAACCAATCCATTCCTAAGATTACATCAAATCTCGTTATATCCATAATAATGAGATCAGCAGGTAGATTCGTGTTTCCTACTAACACAACACTATCAATCATCACTTGGTTAGAGTGCTTGTGTTCACCAGAGGGTAATGCGATGTTAAATACATGCTCAGTAGGGGTAAACTGTAACACCCAAAAAAAATTCCTATAACGTGCGTAGCCTTAGGTTAGGTTATGATATGAGTGTTTAGTACTAATGTAGAGTTTTCCTAAATTATGAGAAGGAAAGCAAAGTTAGATGAGAAATTTGTGAGAAAACATAAAGTAAATGAAGTGTAAAGTATTATTAGGTGATATAAAGGAAAGTAAAGAAATAAAATGGAAGAAAGAAGGGTTAAAGTAAAATTGAAAATTTAAAGTACAAAAGAGGGAGAGAAGTAGCGTTGGTGGGAGGAAATTAAGAATAATGAGTGTTGAAAGTCAAAAGACTAAAGGAGAAGAAAAATGGTTGAAAAGTCAAATGAAATAAAAAGTGAAAGTAAAGTAAAATGAAGGTTTTCACGTTGGTTATGTGAAGAGAAAAGGGGAGGGTTAGTTTTGTAAAAACGAGAAACTTTGTGGAAAAAAATGAAAAGAAGAAAATTGATTTTATAAAGTTGGTAAAGTGTGTGTGTGAAATGGCAAAATGATAGCCTTCTTTTTCTCTTCCCATCGTGAACCCTAGCCCTCCTCCATTTCTGAAATTTTCAAGCATCTTTTGGTGAATATTTGCAAGGATTTTAGGTAAGAATTAATTGGGTTTTTAGTTGGATATATTTCTTTGATGGTTTTTAGTGTTTTGGTTGTGTTTTTGTTGAATTTGGTTAGAGTTTGAAAACCCTAAAGGGAGAGCTCCGAATTTTGGTTTCTTTGGATAGTTCTCTTTCTATTTTTGATGGTTTAAATGTTAGATAGGTTAGTTTGGATGGTTTATGAAGTTAGATGGGAGAATAGGAGAAAGTTATGCAAAAATACGTTTTGAAAACCATGAGGGTAGAATCTGTTTTTGTGTTTTCAAAATTTTTAAGTTGTTTGGTTGTTGTATTTGATTGTTTCAATGTTTAGTAGACATGGAGAGGTTTACGGATTGGGGTGGCACGTCCAAATCCAATGAAAAATGCGTGAGTTATGGCCGATTGAAAATTGGACGGTGAAAATTGTGGAAAAATTGGATTTTGGGTTTTTATGTTGAAAAGTTAGTTTGGTGGTGTGAGAATTTTAGTAAACATCCTTTAGTTTATGTTTTGATGATTTTAAGTGATTTTTCCCATTAATGTGCTAGGTGGTCGAGCAAGTGAATTGTGTACTCGGAGTGAGCTAACACGTGCGGGAGTTCAGGTAAGTAGTGAACGTGTATTTTGTTGCCTTCGGGCCTACACCACGGAACGGTAGGAAGCTATTTGTTGTTTGGTTTTTTGTTTGTTTGTTTGTTGTTTGGTTGTTTTGCTTTCTTTGTTGGTTAAGCATTGTATTGACCTGGATCATGGTTTCGAATGGTAAGTATGAAACGGAAACTGATAAGTAGAAAGACAATGTGGCAATATGGTTTTGTGGGTTGTGTTAAGGTGGCACCTGCGAGGGACTCTAGGAGAGTCGCCAAGTCGTGTTAGGGTGGCACCTGGGGCGTGGTTATAGGGGATTCGCCCAGTCGCGTTAGGGTGGACACCTGCGAGGGACTCCGTGTGAGTTGCCTAGTCGCGTTAGTGTAACACCCGAGATTTTTTTTTTTAAGAAAAATTGAAGAGAAAATAAAATAATAATAAAATAGGTTGGTTTAATTAATTTAAAAGAAAAGTGAAGTTTCTAATTTAAGTTCGGGTCCTAGTGAAATTAAGCCGGAGATTTTAATTTAAGAGTGAGATTTATCGAGAGTTCGAAATGGTCAAAATTACGAGAGGGCAAAACGGTAATTAGCTAGTTTAAGTTTTAGTTTTATTATTATTATTATTATTATTTAAAAAATAAAATAAATAAAACTCAACAGAATAGCCGAAGCTATTCCGTCAAGTGCCCGATGCCGAGAACAGAGGAAGGGAGAGACGGGGAAGGGCGACGATCACCGGCGAATTCCGACGCTCTCCGGCCAGACGTCGGCGGTGAGCTATTTCGGCCCGTCTCCGCGCACGAACCGGCAGGTAAAGCTTGGTTTTGTGCCATGTTCTGGTTCTGTTCGAGGCCATGATCGCCGAGCTGCTAGAGCTCCGATCACCGGTCGTTTTTGGCCGGTCTTGGCCTGAGTTTGCCGAACATCATGCTGGCAATCGTTGCCTGGCAGTGATGAGCCCGATTTGGGCGAAAAACAGTGAAGCCGATTTAGGGCATTTCGGGTTTTAGCTTGTAATCTCGGGATTTGTGGTTAGTTTATGTTAATTAGGTATAAGGGGGATTGATTGGTGAGAAAATTGGTGTGAATTGATGGAAAACCGAAAAGGGGAAAATTTCCGGGTTATGGCAGTTTGGGTTTTGGGAGTTTTGACCTAGCTAGGGTTGGTTGTTTTAAAATTCCTTTTGGCAGGTTAAAATAGGTTATGAGAGGAGTACATGGCCGCTGGAATCGTTTGATTCCGATAACCGACGCAAAAGTTACGCGCGTTTGAAGTTCGGGTCGGTTTTTACCGAACCCAAATTAGTGACCCGATTAGTTAGACTTTAGTTGAGTTAAGTTAAAAATAGTAGTTTGAGAGTAATTGGTAGATGTAGTCTTGATTTTAATGGTTTGATGAATATTTATCGTAGGTCGAGCTGTAGATGGACAGGTAATCGAGTATCCTCAGCGAGCTAGGACGCCAGGTAAGTAGTGGAATGCGTGTTTGTTGCTTTCGGGCCTACACCATAGAACGGTAGGGATTGGTTGCTTGTTTGCTGTGCTTTGCTTTCTGTTATGCATCGTGTGTCATGCATCATTGTGGTTAGTTTATGTTAATTAGGTATAAGGGGGATTGATTGGTGAGAAAATTGGTGTGAATTGATGGAAAACCGAAAAGGGGAAAATTTCCGGGTTATGGCAGTTTGGGTTTTGGGAGTTTTGACCTAGCTAGGGTTGGTTGTTTTAAAATTTCTTTTGGCAGGTTAAAATAGGTTATGAGAGGAGTACATGGCCGCTGGAATCGTTCGATTCCGATAACCGACGCAAAAGTTACGCGCGTTTGAAGTTCGGGTCGGTTTTTACCGAACCCAAATTAGTGACCCGATTAGTTAGACTTTAGTTGAGTTAAGTTAAAAATAGTAGTTTGAGAGTAATTGGTAGATGTAGTCTTGATTTTAATGGTTTGATGAATATTTATCGTAGGTCGAGCTGTAGATGGACAGGTAATCGAGTATCCTCAGCGAGCTAGGACGCCAGGTAAGTAGTGGAATGCGTGTTTGTTGCTTTCGGGCCTACACCATAGAACGGTAGGGATTGGTTGCTTGTTTGCTGTGCTTTGCTTTCTGTTATGCATCGTGTGTCATGCATCATTGTTTTCTAACTACGAAACCACGTGTTTTGCATGTTTGAGTGGTGAGGATGAAATGGAAGATAATAAATGATTTGCAACTTGGTCTCAAGTAGAATAGCCTCGTCGGGCAAGTGGCTCGCTGAGCACCCCGCGGGGGATTTTACTTGGGATGCCTTGCTAATGTACGTAATGTGTCGTGAGTATGAATGCCTCGACCTGTTCGTGCTTGAAGTGCACAATGAGGCTTCTACGATCGATTGGGGGAGATTCGTGTTGGCCGTCCTGGACTGTGTTGGGATGTGTGCCTCTGGTCTAGCTCCGTGGATCAAGGCGTGGCCGTCCTGGACTGTGTGGGGGCGTGTGCCTACTTGATTCACTTGAAAGTGAAAGATAAATGCAACCGAAACGAAAAGAAAACAACAGAGTGTGTAGAAACTGCATGTTAGGGTTGAGTCGAGCATTTAGTGTGTTGTTGTGCATTATTTCCCTACTTGCTAAGTGTTAGGCTTACTTTTGTGTTCTATGGTGTATGTGGCGAGTTTTTACAGGTGAGGTAGAGGAGACAGCCCAGGACTAGGCAGCAGTCGGAGGAGTACGAGGCATGCCGGTGCGGGTAGTTGTCGGGGCGACTCCACCATGGTCTTCGGGAGAATGTGGGATTTTACATTTTAGTAGTTTGTTGTAGATGACTGTTTGTAGAAATAATGGAAATGCTTAAATCATTTTGGTTGATGTTTTTGATAGTTGTGGTATAGCTATGTATATTTGTGGTATTTAGTCATAGTTAAGGGTGATGTATCGCCCTGTACTGTGGACTTTCTTTATTTAGGGATGTGAGTGTTATAGTTTCTTTCTTTTCTGTTATTGGAGATTTAGTATGCTGGATAGTTGAGTGGATGGATAGTTGTCTAAGAGTATACTTGATCTGCTTGGGGATTTATTCGTTTGCAGGTACCTAGCATTTTGGAGGAGCCATTTTCAGGCGTTACTTTGCCGAAATTTTTGGGAAGGATGCCGTGGTGCTTAAAGGTTAGGTTTAAGTGTAATTAGTGAGTCTAGGCAGCTAGGTATGACTTAAGAGAGTTTTTGGGAGTTTAGTTTTAAATTCAGATGTGTCCGTTTCCTTTTATGTTTGGGAGTCAGTTTAATGTGGCATTGGTTAGCAAAGTAGTGCTCCGAGCCAGGGTGGGTTCGGGGGCGTTACAAGATGGTATCAGAGCATAAATGGTCGAGTCGTTCAAATGATTACCTGACAATGCCGGCCGCCATGCAACGTGCTTCACCGACTGTAAGTATTTCTTTACTTTTAGTTAGTTTATATTTAAGATTAGATTGTTTTAACCCTTGTTTGTTTTGGAACTGTAATGGATTAGAAAATTCTGAGAGTACCGAGACAACCTCAGTGGATCCTATGAGCCAATTTATAGACGTAGTGAACTGATAAAAACAGACAAGGTAACATCGTGTAATTGAGCATAGAGAGATTAGAGAATCTTAGGATGAGAATGTAAGATTGATAACCTAGGATTTTGTATCCTTAGATAGAAATGAAATCCTAAGTAGCAAACCTTTGGAGTTTTAGAAATTTATCGGGAGATACCTTAGATCGTCGAGGTACCATTAGTAGGTTTAAGTGAATAAATGGAAATAGCAAAATGTAGACTAGTTAGATTTACATATAGTGGGAGTATTTAGATGTGAATTATGTTTGAACGTCTAATCTAAGTAAAGCGTATTTAGCATTTTTAGAGATGAGATTGAAAAATGAGAAATTTGTTTAGAGTTAGAAAGCCCTTGAGGTATGGATCAACGATTTTGAGGTATTAGGGGGTCAAGGTTAGATGCAATGTGATACCCAAGTTATAAACATGGTTGCTTCTTAGGGAATAAGTACCAACTTAGCAGTTTACTCAATTAAGGACTATGGGGTACAAAGGTATAGTTAGAATGACCAAAACTAGGAGAGTAAAGATCGTGTATGCTACAATGAGGATTAGTGGTAGAGTAAGTGGATAAAGAAATCCTCATCGAAGAATCATGGAGATGTTACTTCGGTATAGGTTTTATTAGAGTATATGATAAAAGTAAATGATAAAGGTACCTAATTAGTAAAGTGAAGAATCAAACAAAGGATACGTGAATGATTGAGTGTTAGAGTATGAGGTTAGAATGATTAGAAATTTAAATGCCTTGATTAAGTAGAGCCTCTTGGATTAAGATGATGTTAGGAGATTTAGAATAATGTACCCGATGTTAAGAGGTATGGTAAATCAGCGAGAGGGAGTACCATTGTAGAAATGTAACGGGTAGGAGATTTATCGAGTAGGAAGAGTAAAAGAGAGTAGATTTAATTATTAAACTTTAGAGAATAACGAATAAGAAGGAAAGAAAGGTCTTACATAGAAATTTTAAGAGTAAACTTTGGGAGTAGAGACTTTGTAATTCTGTAGTATTTGCTGAGGTTAGGCTTGATCGGAGTAAAGTGGTGGTTGTGAAATCTCTGAGTGATCACATAGAAGTATTCGTCTTAATTAGTATCGAGGAACTTATTTTGAGGTATGAGGCTCAGGTCATGAAACTGGTGGTTGCTAGCGATGTGGGCACTGTTTTTGGAGTGTATTCAATTAAGAATGATTGGGGTTATGTGAAAAGATTTCGATCAACACTCCACCTAGAAACATAGAGCCAAAATCGAAAGATGGGAAGAGATAGTGCCTTGATTAGGTAGAGAAAAGACTAGCCTTGTAAATTACGGTGATGTTTTGAATTGCATTGAGGAGATTACTAGGTGGATTGTTGTAAAAGAAGTTAAGAGAGTAAAAGGAGTGAAGAGTAAGAAAGAGTGGATTAGTTATGGTAGAGAGAATTTGGAGGAAATGAGATTGTGACCTTAGGTATCTGGTAGTGTGCCAATTGGCGATAGTTATGGTCTAAGTAATGAATAACTAAATTAGGCTAAGGTTGGTGGGCTTAAGAGTAAGATGTAAGTTAGAATTCGAGTAGTATAAAAGTAAGGTTGGCTGGGTATTGACTTTAGCGAGCTATCGATAGGATTTCCGTAAATGTAGAAGTACAACTGAATGGAGGTGTAGGGCTGTTAGTTAAGAGATTTAAATTAATAAGATGAAAGAATTTGCTCTACCGTAACAAACTAGGTTAGTGATTGAGAAAGAAAGTTTAAAGATCTACGTAGAGTTAAGAAGCTAATAGATTGTGATATTTAGAGTCAAAGTTGAAGTTAGGAGTGGCATTTATCGGAAGATACTCTAAACTGTTGTAAGATTTCGTGGTTAAGGAAAATAGCTTAAGTAAGAAGTAATAAGCATAAACGTGGAATGTAGCCGGGGAAACTTTGGAGTATGAGTAGAGTGTTAGAATAATCAAAGTAATATCAAAATAAATAAGGGAGAATGTTAAGTTTGAAAGTTCAAAGGTTTGACTCGTATGTAACGAAGTTGAAACTGCTGATGTCGTAAATAGATTAGGTTAGAGTTGATAAGCTTACGAGATAGCGAGCTTACGAGTGAGATGTGAATGAGAATTTGAGTATTAGTAGAGGTTGGGAGATGTAAGCTAGAAGAACGATTAGATTATATTCTAGATTTTGGACGGATATAATTATGAAAGAAGTGATAAGATTAGTTAAGTATGAGAGAGAGAGAGTTCAGATAAGAGAGTTAGCTCTTAGAAATTGTGTATTTCGTATGAAGTTGAAGAACTTAGAAGATAATGAGAATTAAATTGTAAAAAGTTGAAAGTATAGGTGAGGATTGAGTACGTTAGTTAAAGGTAATAAATGGGTGAGAGTTAAACTCTTAAGTTATGGGTTTGGATTATGTTGTTAGGTGAAGAGTGAATGACGAGTGAGAAGTGAAGTAAGTGAAGAGATTATTCAATTCTAATGGAGGATATGGGATAGGAAGGACACGAAGATTACGAGGGAATTTAGAGTAGGGTTAATTCAGGAGAATTATGGAAGTTGAGTTAGTGTAGACTTAAGACTTTGAGAGTGTATGGTGATAATTGAATTAGAAGTTGGACAAATTGAGGTTAGTGAATATAATTTTGAGAACTCATAGAATACTTTGATAGAATATTAAGTAGATTTAAGTAGCGAGAATTCGAAGTACTAATGAAGTGTCTTGGTGACTTGAGATAAATAGGTGTAAGATAGTTTATTAGTAGGTTTTAGTGTTATGCTATTGAGATTGTTTGAAGGTTTGAGATTGTTTGATGAAAAAGACTAGGGGAACTTAGTTAGGAAGATTTAGGACTGTGGATTTCACGATAGGTATTTTAGCCAAACGATGTTCACTAATAGGATTTAAGTTGAGAGTTTTCAACTTTAGAGTATTGTGTGAAGAGTTAGGAACGAGTCGGTCCTTATCTAAGAATTTATAGAGATTAGTAAAACTTGAGGTAAAAATTGTCCTCATTAGTATCTTAGGATTACTCGATTGTGGTAGCATAAAGAGTAGTAGTAGTTGGTGTGTGTTTAGCAGACATAGAAGTAGAAAATGATGAACTTAGCTAGAGTAAAAGATCGAGTGGAGAAGTCAGTAGAAGGGTTTGAGGGTATGGATTAGATTATAGTTAGTGAACGTGTGTGTAGTCAGGTTAGAACGTACAGGGTTAGGTGAAGTCGGAATTTGAGGCAAGTAGTACCTGATAGGTGAGTAAGGGTATTGGGTAGTTGAGATGAGTAAATTAAGGAATAGCAATGGCACAAATTTTGAGGACAAAATTTTTGTAAGGAGGGTGGATTGTAACACCCGGGATTTTTTTTTTTAAGAAAAATTGAAAAGAAAATAAAATAATAATAAAATAGGTTGGTTTAATTAATTTAAAAGAAAAGTGAAGTTTCTAATTTAAGTTCGGGTCCTAGTGAAATTAAGCCGGAGATTTTAATTTAAGAGTGAGATTTATCGAGAGTTCGAAATGGTCGAAATTACGAGAGGGCAAAACGGTAATTAGCTAGTTTAAGTTTTAGTTTTATTATTATTATTATTATTTAAAAAATAAAATAAATAAAACTCAACAGAATAGCCGAAGCTATTCTGTCGAGTGCCCGATGCCGAGAACAGAGGAAGGGAGAGACGGGGAAGGGCGACGATCGACGAGGCGCGACGATCACCGGCGAATTCCGACGCTCTCCAGCCAGACGTCGACGGTGAGCTATTTCGGCCCGTCTCAGCGCACGAACCGGCAGGTAAAGCTTGGTTTTGTGCCCTGTTCTGGTTCTGTTCGAGGCCATGATCGCCGAGCTGCTAGAGCTCCGATCACCGGTCGTTTTTGGCCGGTCTTGGCCTGAGTTTGCCGAACATCATGCTAGCAATCGTTGCCTGGCAGTGATGAGCCCGATTTGGGCGAAAAACAGTGAAGCCGATTTAGGGCATTTCGAGTTTTAGCTTGTAATCTCGGGATTTGTGGTTAGTTTATGTTAATTAGGTATAAGGGGGATTGATTGGTGAGAAAATTGGTGTGAATTGATGGAAAACCGAAAAGGGGAAAATTTCCGGGTTATGGTAGTTCGGGTTTTGGGAGTTTTGAACTAGCTAGGGTCGGTTGTTTTAAAATTCCTTTTGGCAGGTTAAAATAGGTTATGAGAGGAGTACGTGGCCGCTGGAATCGTTCGATTCCGATAACCGACGCAAAAGTTACGCGCGTTTGAAGTTTGGGTCGGTTTTTACCGAACCCAAATTAGTGGCCCGATTAGTTAGACTTTAGTCGAGTTAAGTTAAAAATAGTAGTTTGAGAGTAATTGGTAGATGTAGTCTTGATTTTAATGGTTTGATGAATATTTATCGTAGGTCGAGCTGTAGATGGACAGGTAATCGAGTACCCTCAGCGAGCTAGGACGCCAGGTAAGTAGTGGAATGTGTGTTTGTTGCCTTCGGGCCTACACCATAGAACGGTAGGGATTGGTTGCTTGTTTGCTGTGCTTTGCTTTCTGTTATGCATCGTGTGTCATGCATCATTGTTTTCTAACTACGAAACCACGTGTTTTGCATGTTTGAGTGGTGAGGATGAAATGGAAGATAATAAATGATTTGCAACTTGGTCTCAAGTAGAATAGCCTCGTCGGGCAAGTGGCTCGCTGAGCACCCCGCGGGGGATTTTACTTGAGATGCCTTGCTAATGTACGTAATGTGTCGTGAGTATGAATGCCTCGACCTGTTCGTGCTTGAAGTGCACAATGAGGCTTCTACGATCGATTGGGGGAGATTCGTGTTGGCTGTCCTGGACTGTGTTGGGATGTGTGCCTCTGGTCTAGCTCCGTGGATCAAGGCGTGGCCGTCCTGGACTGTGTGGGGGCGTGTGCCTACTTGATTCACCTGAAAGTGAAAGATAAATGCAACCGAAACGAAAAGAAAACAACAGAGTGTGTAGAAACTGCATGTTAGGGTTGAGTCGTGCATTTAGTGTGTTGTTGTGCATTATTTCCCTACTTGCTAAGTGTTAGGCTTACTTTTGTATTCTATGGTGTAGGTGGCGATTTTTTACAGGTGAGGTAGAGGAGACAGCCCAGGACTAGGCAGCAGTCGGAGGAGTACGAGGCATGCCGGTGCGGGTAGTTGTCGGGGCGACTCCACCATGGTCTTCGGGAGAATGTGGGATTTTACATTTTAGTAGTTTGTTGTAGATGACTGTTTGTAGAAATAATGGAAATGCTTAAATCATTTTGGTTGATGTTTTTGATAGTTGTGGTATAGCTATGTATATTTGTGGTATTTAGTCATAGTTAAGGGTGATGTATCGCCCTGTACTGTGGACTTTGTTTATTTAGGGATGTGAGTGTTATAGTTTCTTTCTTTTCTGTTATTGGAGATTTAGTATGCTGGATAGTTGAGTGGATGGATAGTTGTCTAAGAGTATACTGGATCTTCTTGGAGATTTATTCGTTTGCAGGTACCTAGCATTTTGGAGGCGCCATTTTCAGGCGTTACTTTGCCGAAATTTTCGGGAAGGACGCCGTGGTGCTTAAAGGTTAGGTTTAAGTGTAATTAGTGAGTCTAGGCAGCTAGGTATGACTTAAGAGAGTTTTTGGGAGTTTAGTTTTAAATTCAGATGTGTCCGTTTCCTTTTATGTTTGAGAGTCAGTTTAATGTGGGATTGGTTAGCAAAGTAGCGCTCCGAGCCAGGGTGGGTTCGGGGGCGTTACAGTTAGGGTGGACACCTGCGAGGGACAATAGTTGAGTTGCCCAGTCGCGTTAGGGTGACACCTGCGAGGGACTCTACGAGAGTTGCCCAGTCGCGTTAGGGTGGACACCTGCGAGGGACTATAGTGGAGTCGCCCAGTCGCGTTGGAGTGACACCTGCGAGGGACTCCAAGGGAGTCGCCCAGTCGCGTTAAGGTGGCACTTGCGAGGGACTTTGTGATAGTCGGACACCTGCGAGGGACTCCTTGGGAGGTTCCCAGTCATGTTAGGGTGGCACCTGCGAGGGACTCTATGGAAGTCGCTTAGTCGCGTGAAGGTGCGAGGTTAGCACTGGTGAGAGGTTCTATGATAGAACAAGGCAAAGAAAACGAAACGAGAATAGCAGAGCGAGTAGAAACTGTATGTGTTAGGGTTGTGTGTGTGCTTTATGCATGTTTTTATATTTGTTATCCCCTACTTGCTAAGCGTAAGCTTACGTGTGTTCTGTGGTGTAGGTAACGACAGAAGTATAGATTAGAGCTACGAGGAAAGCTATGATTGGGACACAGTCGTTATGCCGGTGCGGGCAGTTGTCGGGGCATCTCGACCATGATCTTCGGAAAGATGTGGGTAGAGCGGTATTTTGCATTGAATAGTTTTTACCTATTTGGAGTTTGTAAAAATAATGTGGTTGTTTTGTGGGATTTGTCTGTATAAAAGATGATTTTATAAATGTGTATTTTCAGGTTTTGGGTTTTGGAAGTTTTAGGCATTATGCCGCTCATTTTAGTTTTAAAACAAATAACGTCGGGTTCCCATTCTATATTTTTTTGTTATCTGTTTTAAGTCGGTTTTCTAGATTTTTTATGGGACACGGAGTCGAGGGTGTCGGGAATGTGTGGGCAAATTTTCAAGTGATTTGGAGGTGATTGGCCAGATGAAAATTGAAGAAAAGTGGAAAAAGTTGAAAAAAAGGGCGTTTTTGGCAGAAGTGACCCGAGGAGGCCCGATCGATCGGGCGCTGGGTGCCGATCGGGCACTGGGTGCCGATCGATCGGCCACGGGGCGCGCGGTGCGCGCGCAGCACCCAGAGCAGGCGGCGTGCGTGCAGCGCCCAGCGCGCGCCCAACAATATTTTTTATATATTTTTTTAAAAAATTCTTATTTCTACTATGTTTTGACCCGACCTTTTCCGACGTATGTGTAGCGACCCCGGAAGGATTGTCACATAATCCGTATCTTTCTTAATCATCTAGTCCTTGTTACTCACACATGATTCATTATCGGTAGTGTATTTCTTTTTTTTTTTTAAAACATAATTTAACTAGAGATGTCATATGCGGTTCCCTAAGCCTCAATCGGCAAAGGAAAACATTACATATCTGCCGGCGGGGCAGTACAATGTGTATCGGCTAGTGAAGGGAAAACTTTAAGCTATAGACTGCATCTACCGATAGAATAATGAACCACATCTACCGGTCACTAGACGACAAGACCGTGTTTATACCATTCGGTGGAGAAGTACATCATCCGGTGACTTACTACACTACATCTGCCGATCACTAGACGACAAAATAATACTTTCATCATCCGATGGCTTACACACTCTACATCTGCCGATCGCTAGATGACAAAATAGTACTTTCATCATCCGATGGCTTATTACGCTACATCTGCCGATCACTAGACGACAAAATAACACTTTCATCATCCGATGGCTTAAACACTCTACATCTGCCGATTGCTAGACGACAAAATAACACTTTCATCATCTGATGGCTTACACACTCTACATCTGCCGATCGCTAGACGACAAAATAGTACTTTCATCATCTGATGGCTTATTACGCTACATCTGCCGATCACTAGATGACAAAATAATACTTTCATCATCCGATGGCTTAAACACTTTACATCTGCCGATCGCTAGACGACAAAATAACACTTTCATCATCCGATGGCTTAAACACTCTACATCTGTCGATGACGTCAGCCGGATGATTGTCTCATCCAGCTTCTATCATACGGCAGTAAAACACTATAATCATCAAGCATCTTCATCCGATAGAACATAACACAATTCACCCGATTATTAACTTAGTAATTATAAATCTCAAAGAGTAGCAACCATAAACTTACCTAATAATACGCATAGCGGAAGACTCAAACAAATTAAACCATTCATTAATCCTTAAAATTGTATTTAGACTCTAAAGACAAGCCCTCCAATCCAAGTCTCATTGTTGTAAGAAATTCTATTCTATTTAATCATCTGTCCATCGTAAACTTTTCTAACTTACTATGAGCATAACCAGGGAGCTTAATCGCCTATCCAGCCTTCACTGTCACACTGAGCATCCTCCAGGAACCAAGCTTAGACATCCTCATTCACCTTGAGTTCCTCACCTGAAAACTCGTCTCCTACATCATAAGGTTTAAACTATGAGCCTAATGCTTAGTAAGGAATGCAACACTAACATGGATGCATGAATGCATAATTTGGGAAAATCACATGCTCATAAGTCTTTTCTTGTTCATGTCTTTGCTCGTAATCATCATTCATAGTCATGGATCATATTCATCATTCATAGTCATTGATCATAATCATCATTCATAATCATTGTTCATATTCATCATTCACAGTCTTTGATCATATTCATCATTCATAGTCTTTGATCGTATTCATCATTCATAGTCTTTGATCATATTCTTTGTTTAGGTTGTGTGGATCAAGCGAGGATTTGTGCCGGTAAAGGGGGTTCGACAGTGAGTTTGATCTTGTTCCCTACTGCGGGTCGTATTCATATGTCCTTCTTTGGACTGTGACATACGTCGAACCGCCCCCAACCCTCACTTAATCCACGTTGCATAAATCTTATATATATACATATATACATACATATCTTGTTCATGGAAAACATGCGTTAAAACATTTTCTTATGCTTGAGAAACATTCTTGATGCATGAACATGAGAACTTTTAACTCATCAAACTATGACAAGGATCATACCAGAGCAGACAACTTCACATTCGCTAACAGGTCATCAAACAGTATAACTCCCAACATACATAAATCCTTCAAGTGCAGACAAGCTCATTATCATAAGGTAAACATCAGACATCTCAACCTAGTACTCCCACGATGTAGGGCTCTATTAGCCGGAAACCTTAATACATTCACTTACCTGGTCTCCTTAGCACTTTGAGCTTCTTTCTCTTCAAGTTTCTTCACCTAAAACATTTACATTGCAGTAGTTAAAACAAAATCCTAAAAGTTCTACTCACAAGTCATTCTAAGATCTAATAGCTAAGAGTCATTCCCGAGTTCTTAGTCTAATATTCAATGTAGTCTAAAATCCCAAAATCAACACAGACGGAATCGATAAATGATAACTCAGGGTTGGTTGTTTTAAATGTCCAGAATCGATTCGGAATGACATTACCAATCTCGGGTTTCAAAATGTCCTTATCAATACTCAGCCATTGAAGAATCCAAAACTTCAATACAGAGCTGAAAACAGAGCTAAAAAACTAACAGATAGCCACATTGTCTAATGCATACCTCAGGCGCAGAGTAGTCGAGTGGTGGCAGAGTAAACCGGCCGTCGAGGAGAGTAAGAACTTGCGAGAGAAGAGATCGCCGGAAATGAAGGTGTCGGCTACCGTGGTTTAAATGAGGTTTGAATCCTTTCATTTTTCTTTAAATACTGGCCTCAATCCTCCAATATTACAACTTTGCCACTCAACCTAGTTTAGATCCACATGTAATTAATTAGGCTTGGCATAAAATCCTAAACTGCGAAGATTAAATATTTATGACCGTTAAAACAATTAGGAAAAATCACCTGGCCGTTATTTCGGGTGTTACATCCACCCCTCCTTAAACAAAATTTTCGTCCCCGAAAATTGATCAAACAAACAACTCTGGATACCTGTCTAACATGTCCTATCGTCGCTCCCACGTGGCTTCTTCAATGCCATGATTCTTCCATAAAACTTTGACCAACGGAATCTCTTTGTTCCTCAGAGTCTTAACTGCGGATTCCAATTCTGTACTGGCTTCTCTTCATATGTTAGCGTCGGCTCAATCTCAAAATCCACTGGTTTAACAACTTGTGTAGGGTCCCGTATACATTTCCTTAACATTGACACATGGAAAATATTATGAACTTTATCCAATGATGGAGGCAACTGCAGTCTGTAAGCTGTACTACCGATTCTAGCCAAAACAGGGAATGGTCCAATAAATCGTGGATTAAGCTTTCCCCTCCTGCCAAATCTTAGTACTCCTTTAAATGGTCAAACCTTCAGGAAAACTTCATCACCAACAGCAAATTCAAGATCTCTCCTCCTTTTGTCTGCATAACTTTTCTGTCGGCTTTGTGCAGTAATCATCCTCCTCTTAATAGTGGCAATCTTGTCCGACATCTGCTGCAACATCTCGGGACCTATGAGTTTTGCTTCACCAACTTCATCCCAATACAGAGGTGATCTACATTTCCTACCATACAACGCTTCATAAGGTGCCATACCTATGGTGGACTGGTAACTATTGTTGTAAGAAAACTCAACCAAGGGTAGGTATCTGCTCCAAGATGTCTGGAACTCTAACACACAAGCCCTCAACATATCCTCAAGTATTTGGATAGTCATTTCTGATTGACCATCTATCTGCGGGTGGAAAGCAGTGCTGAAAGACAACTTTGTACCTAATGTGCCCTGTAAGCTTTGCCAAAACCTCGAGGTGAATCTAGGATCGCGATCAGAGACGATAGATTCAGGAATTCCATGCAACCTCATAACTTCTTGTACATAAAGATCAGCAAGCTGGTCCATCGAGTAGGTTGTCCTTACTGGTAAGAAATGGGCCGATTTCGTCAGTCTATCAATCACAACCCAAATACTATCATGTCCCTTAGTTGTCTTAGGTAATCCTACAACGAAATCCATAGCTATGTGCTCCCCGCTCCCACTGTAACACCCGGTTTTTTTTATGGAAGTTGGTAAGAAAATAAAATAGGTTGTTTTATTTAATTAATTTAGGTTCGGATATTTTCTGTGAAAGTAAGCCATGGATTATAATGTAAGAGCAAGATTTATCGAAATTCGAATGGTAGAAAACACAAGTGGGTAAAACGGTAAGTGTAATTTGTATGAATGTTAATAGAAATTATAATTATAATTATTATAATTATTATTATTATTATTAATAAAATAAATAAAACAAAACAACAACAGAATTTCATTCTGTTGTTGTTCGAACCCGACGACGCGAGGAGCAGGACAGGGGAGAGGGGGAGAGAACGCGAGCGACGGAGGCGAGCCGAGCACCGGCGACTCCGGCGTTCTCCGGCCAGACGGCGGCGATGCAGGGCTTCCGGCCTGTCTCCGCGCACGAACCGCCCGGTAAGGTTCGGTTATTCTTTGTTTTTGCCCTGCTTTTCGGTTCTGTCGAGGCCGAGGGTGACAAGCTCGATTGAGCTCCGATCACCAGCCGATTTGGGTTGTTTCCGGCGTGGGTTCGTCGACCCTTGGACCGGCTTTAGTCGTCTGGTTGTGAGGAGCCCAATTTGGGCAAATTTCAGTAAAAACCGATTTGGGCATTTCGGTTTTTATTGTGTGTAGCTTGGGATTTTGGTTAGTTTATGTTAAATTGAGTTGAAATGTGGCTGATTGGGGGAAGGAATAGGTGAAATTGGTTTAGAGTTGGAATTTTGGACGTTTTGGTGTAAAACCGGTTCTGTTTTTAGGGGTTTTGACCTAGCTACGATTTGTTGTTTTAAAATTCCTTTTGGGATGTTAAAAAAGGTTAGTAGTGGAGCGTTTAGCAGCTGAAATTGAGTCGTTCCGATAAGCGTAGCAAAAGTTACGCAAATTCGAAGTTTAGGTGAAATTCTGAGTGGAGAACCCTCAAATTGTGTTGTGCCAATTCTAAATTATTCTGAATGGGGTTATTTGACATTGGGATTGGTGAATGTAAGCTTAATTTTAATGGAGTTGAAGTGGGACGGTAAAATGGGCATAAAAATCGGGTTTTGTGTTTTGGTGATAGAAATGAGTTTGAAGTATGGTTGGATTGTGGGTTAGTTTTAGTTTAGAATTTCTTAGAATCCTTTAGAAGTTTATGAGTAAATTGCTAAGTTATTTTCTGTAATTGATAGGTTATCGGACGAGTGAAATGATCGTTAGAGGTGAGCACCGTAAAGCCGAGCAGTCAGGTAAGTAGAGAACGTTTGTTTTGCCTTCGGGCCTACACCACGGAACGGTAGGATTTATTTTGTTGTTTGGTTGTTGATGCCTTATTGGTTGGTTGGTGTTTGTTTGTTGGTTGGTGTTCGAGTAGTGTGTGAGTTGTTGTTGTCGTTTAGTGTTGTTTAGTTGTTGATGTCTTGGTTGTCTTCTTTGTCGGTTGTTTCGTGTGGTGTCATATCGTCGTATTGTGTTGTATTGCATATCTTGGTTGACACATGCATCATGGTTTTCTAACTGACGAAATCACGTGTTTTGCAGGGTTGAGTGGTGACGATGATGTAATGAAAGATAAGAAAAGATTTGCAACGTGGTCGTGAGTATGAATTCCTCGACCTATTCGTGCTTGAAGTGCACAATGGGGTTGGTGCTAGAAGTGCACCCGTGCTTGAAGTGCACGGAGGATTCTACGATCGATTGGGGGATTCTAATAAACGTAATGAGTCGTGAGTATGAATTCCTCGACCTATTCGTGCTTGAAGTGCACAATGGGGTTGTTGCTTGAAGTGCACCCGTGCTTGAAGTGCACGGAGGATTCTACGATCGATTGGAGGAGGTTCGGTTGGCCGTCTTGGACTGTGTTGGGACGTGTGCCTCCGGTCTAGCTCCGTGGGTCAAGGCGTGGCCGTCCTGGACTGTGTGAGGGCGTGTGCCTACTTGATTCACCTGGAAGTGAAAGATAAATGCAACCGAAACGAAAAGAAAACAACAGAGTGTGTAGAAACTGCATATGATAGGATTGCATTGCATTGTGGTGTTGTGTTGCATTGTTTGGTCGTGTTGTTAGTGATGTTTTGCGTTGTTGAGTTGCATTGGGTGGTGTTGTATCTTTGTGTTGAGTTGTCGTGTCGAGTGGTGTTGTGTTGTGGTGTTAGAGTAGGGTAGTGTGTGCATTTTTCTTGTTATTATTTGTTACTCCCTACTTGCTAAGCGTAAGCTTACGTGTGTGTGTGTGTTCTGTGGTGTAGGTAACGACGCAGGTACAGGTGAGCTATGTGAGTCAGTCAGGACTTGGGAGCAGTCGGTGATGCATGGGGCGTGCCGGTGCGGGCATTTGTCGGGGCAAATCGACCATGGTCGTCGGAGATGTGGGGGTTTAATATTTTGGTGGTTATTGTAAATGTTTATCGTTGTATATAGTTAAGTTAAGGGTGATGTATCGCCCTGTATTGTGGACTTTCTTCATTTAGGGATGTTAGTATTCTAGTTTCTCCTTGCTACTGTTTGAAGATTCTGTTGGAAGGTTAAGTAGATAATTGAGTAGAGTATTCTGGATTTGGTTGGGAATTGAATTGTGTGCAGGTATTTAGCATTTTGGAGGCGCCATTTTCAGGCGTTACTTTGCCGAAATTTTCGGGAAGAACGCCGTGGTGCTTATAGATTAGGATTAAGGGGCATTAGTGAGTCTAGTCTTATTTTAAAATAGATTTTTAACGTGAGATTGGTTAGCAAAATAGCGCTCCGAGCCAGGGTGGGTTCGGGGGCGTTACAAGATTGTATCAGAGCATAAATGGTCGTGTCGTTCAAATGATTACCCGACAATGCCGGCCGCCGTGCAACGTGCTTCACCGACTGTAAGTATTTCGTTACTTTTAGTTAGTTTATATTTAAAATTAGATTGTTTAACCCTGTTTGTTTTGGAACTGTAATAGATTAGAACACGGAGAGTACCGAGACAACCTCGGTGGATCCCTTAAGCCAACTTATAGACGTATTGAAATGATAGTTTGAATAGTTAGGAATTTATTGGAAAGGCGAAACAGACAAGGTAACATCCTTAGGATAGATAGAAGTAGAATTGAGCATAGAGAGATTTCATAGAATTGAGAGTTGGGAATTGGAAAATTTATCTCCAGGAGAGCCCATAGTGTAATATCCGGTTTGTACGGACCTTTGATTTTATTGTTATTATATTATTAGTGGCATTTTTGGTAAATATGTCAAATCAGGTCCGTTTTACAAAAAGAAAGTGTCATTACGATTCTAACGAATAATAAGAATTTTAAGGAATTTACGGAGATTTTCGGAGATCAAACACTATATTCCGAGTAAATACGCTTCTAGTAACGTAAAGGACGTTTTAGTAAAAATAGTAAACAATGTCCAAATTACGAACGGACAGTTTTATTAAATCTCAAATATTAAGTTGAGCTTATTGGGGAAGTTTGGAAGTTCGGAGGAACCGAATAGCTAGACGATTAACGAACCGAATGACGAAACTAATATAAAAACTTAAGAAAGGGCAAGATCGTCATTTGAACATTTAACTTTTATTATTTGTTAAAAAGGCAAAATGCCTTTGTGATTTTCTACGAAAATCACTTTCCAGAGAAGTGTTCTTCTCTGTTTCTTCCTCCCTCCCTCGCGCAAACCTCTCTGGCCGCGGCGATCCAACGAGCTCCGACCTCCGATTTCTCTTCCGTTCCTCGTCATTTCTTCTCCTCTCGCTACCCTCGGTATGTAGCTTTAGTCTTGGGTCGTTTATTTCGAGTTTTGGTTCGATTTAGGGTTAGGGTTTAAATTAGGTTTTCCGTTAAAAAACGCGATTTAGGCTTCGTAATTAATAGGTTAGCTATAATTACGTATATAGTGAACGTATTGAACGTTATTGGACGAAGAAAAGTCGAATTGCGAAAAAGTTATAAATTGGTAAAATTTCGGGTTTTTAGGAAAAACTCGTCATTTAAGATTTCGGATTATCGAGCTTTAATTAACGTTCGAAATGCTTTAATTAGCTAAGTTGGAATTTTAGGAAAATTCTATAGTTAAGGATTTCGTGATTTGGACGTTTATAGTATAAATCGGTTCTAACTATGAATATCGTGTTTTCTCAGACACACGACTCCCGTGGACGAAGCTAGTGATTCAGTGCGCTCCAGGTAAGTTTTCGTGACTTACTTTGACCCAAAGGTCTGCACCATACTCCGTCGTCGTCTCGAGAATACTCGAGGAACTGTTTGTTTTAGGTTATTCTGGTTGGGTAGTTAGGTTAGTTGTTTATAGGTTCTGCTTTACTGCCATGAATGTATGCACGTTGGTTGTTTACTTTCTGCTTATATGAACTGTTCATGCATCACGGATTTCAAATGTCATGAAAATGGATTTCCGCACGTGTTTTAAGAAAAGAAAGGTAATCTGTAATTAATGAACGTAATCTGTAATTAATGAATGTAATCTGTTTCTGGTTACGCGAGGTGGGGCTCAGGCATGGCTGTTGGTTTTTTTTGAGCATGTACCCCCCCCCATCTAAGTGGAAAGTGGTAGTTCGACCGCGGAATGTATCCTTTCCATTTAGTGGGCTGAGATCTCGGTGACAATTCTGTCTGTGACGTAATGTATCTGTGAATGTATCTGTAAATGAATCTGTAAAGGCATTGGTAAATGAATCTGAATTGGTAATCTGAACGTTTTCTGAATGGCATACGCACGCATGCATGCATCTGCATTTACGTAGCTTACTGAGATTTTGTATCTCACATGTGTCTGTATGGTGTAGGTAATCTCTTAGGCGATATTGAGCCAGGTGAGGACGACGTTCCTCCTCCTGACGAGGGATGCAGTTGATGGATGATGGCCGTGGGAGTGCGCTGAGCAGTCGAGGCGCTTTTGACCCGAGGGGATCGTCTATGTATGTATGGACTCTGAGGGTTTTTGGGATATTTTGGTCTGATAACGTTATAGATATTATAGGATGTTTTTAAGTAATGACGTTTGTTTTGAAATTCTGGAAATGTTTGGGTTGTTGATTTAAATGTTTTGAAATGTTTTGAAATGGTTTAGGTTGTTACGGATAGGCTCGGTTTTTAGAGCTATCCACGCAGTTGGACTTCGTAAAGTCTGACGCGAGTTGGTTGAGTTAACGCATAAATTCACTTGGTTTAAAGATGTAAAAGTGGTATAGAATGATAAATGTTGAAGTGTTTAGGGTGATAGAAGTGGTGAAGGAATGCTCTCTGGAATCATGTTCCAGAGAGGAGAAAGTAGTGAAGTGTATTGCTCTCTGGAATCGGATTCCAGAGAGTTGTGATTGTGTTCTGCTCTCTGGAATTCCAGAGAGCTAAGTATTGAACGAAAAATGAACGAAAATAGAAGGAAGAAACCAGGGAGAAGTCTGATCGCTTGGGTGGTCGCTGCATAAGGGGTGCAGCGATCGATCTCTGCAGCAAGTAGAGATCGATCGCTGCCCTGCTTGCTGCTTTGGCAGCCATATGCGGCGATCGATCTCTGCCTTTGGCAGAGATCGATCGCTGCTTGGGCAGTGATCCTCACCATCAGCGATCGGTCTCTGCCTTCAGCAGAGACCGATCGCTGCTTGATCAATACATGGCAGCGATCAGTCGCTGCTACGCACAGCGTCTGATCGCTGCTTGATATTTTGGGGGCAGAATCCCAATTCTGCCCTCCCACTTTTCTGCATGGTTTTAAATGTTTAATTTAATGTTTTAAGTTTCTTTTATTAATTGTTTTATAGTTGTTTTAAATGACAGGTTCCATTTTAATTCTGATTTCAGTTTTGATTTCAACTACAGTTTTAATTCCGCACAAAGTTTTATTTAAAGTAAAGGAAAGTAATAAGTATAGAAAAAAAAAATGTATGGAAATACGGGTACGGTATTAGGGGTGTTACAGTTATGGTATCAGAGCCCCCGGGTTTTAAAATCGATTCTGTAGACTGCTCGACTGCGCAGCCACTACGCGGACATCCTTCATCAACTGTAAGTCTGTTTACTGCTTTGTTTGATTTCAGTTTCTTAGGATTACTTGTTTTAAATTCTGTAGGATTTTTATAAATATGGTTCGAGGAAGAGATCCTAAAGACGACGCGATGGATCGTCTTACAGACTTGATAGACCGCCAGTCCCAGCATATGGACCGGCAAGCGCAGCAAATTACAGATTTAGTAAATCGGGAGACTCAGCGAGAGACCCAGAGAGCCCAGGATTTAGTGGTTCCTAGCAATCAGGGCATGCAGAAGTTCCAGAGTCTACGACCTCCTGTATTCGAGGGCCAGTCATCGGATCCGACACGTGCCGAGGAGTGGATCCGAGTTATGGAGGATATGTTGACTTATGCCGAGGTAGGGAACGGGAACAAGGTGGCTTATGCTACCTTTCACTTGGCTATGGATGCCCGTTTCTGGTGGGATTCGATCAAGGTGACGACAGACGTATCAGTTATGACTTGGGAGCGGTTCAAGTTTTTATTCTTCGACAAGTATTTCAGCCGTACTGCGAGAGTGGCCAAGAGGAACGAGTTTATGCAGCTGAGACAGACGGGTTCAGTTGCTGACTATATTCGGAGGTTTGAGGCTTTATCGCGATTTGCACCGCGCCTTGTCAGCGATAACGATGAGAAGGTGCACCAGTTTATGGAGGGACTTAATCCGGAGTTACGGATGCACGTTGTGGTCTCAGGTATTATCGACGTACCCTTTTCTGACATCACAGCTAGGGCTCTGGATATCGAGGCTGCCAGGGCCACTTGTATTAGACCGAGGGAGCCAGCGAAGGGCTTCTTTCGGGAGATTCGTCCTCAGTCGCAGAACCGAGGATTTCAGCCTAGAGCACAGCCGCCCCAGCCACAGCAGAGGGGTGTGAAGAGACTTCTAGAGGGAGGTAACGATCGGGGCAAGGGGAAACAAATTCAGGGAGCTTCTCAGATGCCATGGTGCCCCTTTTGTCAGAAGGAGCACAGTGGAGAGTGTCGAGTTGGCTCTAATAAGTGCTACAGATGTGGTGGAGTCGGCCACTTTGTTAGAGATTGTCCACACCCGGGCCGAGATCAGCTAGGTGGAGATCAGCGGAGAGTTACGCCGAGGGTCTTCGCACTTATTGAGCCGGGCAGTGTGGATGACGAGGATCAGCCTGCCGTGATTGCAGGTACTATTTTGCTTATGGGCGCTACTGTTTTTACTTTGATGGATACCGGAGCTACGCACTCCTTCGTATCGACAGCATGCATGACTAGATTGGGGCTAAAGTCTGAGTTAGCTGGGGTCGAGTATAGTGTGATGCTGCCTTCGGGAGAGCATATGCGTTCAGATCGTATTCTCCAGGGCAATATCGTCTCGGTGGGGAGTATTACCCTTTATGCTCGGTTGATAGTTATGAGCATAGAGCGGTATGATCTTATTTTGGGGATGGACTGGCTGGCACAGCACTTCGCCACCATCGATTGTCGCTCCGGGATTGTGACCTTCCGACCCCCGGACAGAGCCCAGTTTTCTTATCAGGCGATGAACCGATCTAGCGGATCGCCTATCTCTTATTCTATGGAGGTCAGAGAGCAGTTCAAAGGTGCGTGCTCTATTTATTTGGCCTCAGTTTTCGATATTCAGTTGCTCAGCGGATTACAGCCGAGCGACATTCCTATTGTCAGAGAGTTCTCTGATATATTCCTTGATGATCTTCCCGGATTACCGCCGGACCGGGAGATCGAGTTCACGATTGATGTATATCCTAACACTGCGCCGACGTTTAAGAATCCGTACAGATTAGCACCTGCTGAGTTGAGAGAGTTGAGGACTCAGCTTGACGAGCTATTAGAGAAGGGTTTCATCCGACCCAGCGTTTCACCCTGGGGTGCGCCCGTTTTGTTTGTTAAAAAGAAAGACGGGACCCTCAGGATGTGTATTGATTATAGGGAGCTGAACAAGTTGACAGTGAAGAACAAGTATCCGCTGCCCAGGATCGACGATTTGTTTGATCAGCTACAGGGTGCCCGAGTATTCTCCAGGATTGACCTGCGCTCGGGTTACTATCAGCTGAAGGTCCGAAGGGATGACGTGCCAAAGACCGCGTTCAGGACGAGGTATGGGCATTATGAGTTCCTCGTCATGTCATTTGGGCTCACTAATGCTCCTGCAGCGTTCATGGATCTGATGAACCGTGTCTTCAGAGAGTATCTGGACAAGTTTGTAGTGGTATTTATTGACGACATCCTCATCTACTCTAAGACGAGGGAGGAGCATGAGGAGCATCTACGGATTGTTCTGCAGATATTGAGTCAGCGCCAACTCTATCCGAAGTTTTCGAAGTGCGAATTCTGGCTGGACCGAGTGAGTTTCCTAGGCCATATCATATCACAGGACGGAGTTTCTGTGGATCCGAGCAAAGTCCAGGCGGTCAGAGATTGGCCGCAGCCGAAGAACGTACGTGAGGTGCGTGGATTTCTCGGATTGGCCGGTTACTACCGGAAGTTTATTCAGGGATTCTCGAAGATCGCACTTCCCTTATCACGCTTGACTCGGAAGAGTGAGAGATTTATATGGTCGTCTGCTTGCGATGACAGTTTTGCAGAGTTAAAGCAGAGATTGACCACCGCTCCAGTGCTGGTACTGCCTATTGAAGGTGTCAGATTCAGTATCTATTGCGATGCATCTGGAGTGGGACTGGGTTGTGTGCTGATGCAAGAGGGGAAAGTTGTTTCTTATGCTTCTCGGCAGCTGAAGCCGTACGAGCAGAACTACCCCACGCATGATCTTGAGCTAGCAGCTGTGGTCTTCGCACTGAAGATATGGAGACATTACTTATATGGGCAGCAGTGCGAGATATTCTCCGACCACAAGAGCTTGAAATACTTATTTACGCAGAAGGAGCTGAATATGCGGCAACGCAGGTGGCTTGAGTTCGTTAAGGACTATGATTTTGATATCAAGTACCACCCAGGGAAGGCGAACAAGGTAGCTGATGCCTTGAGTAGAGTGCCTTCTGCGAGTCAGCCTTCTTTAGCAACGATGTCAGTTACGCTGCGGTCTGAGATCGAGAGGTTTGACGTGGAGATAGTGGCAGAGTTGTCCAGCATGCTCGCTAGTATTTCTCTCAGGCCGACTCTTCTGGATCGTATACGTGAGGCTCAGCTGACTGATTCGGAGTGTATGGAGCTTCGATCTAGCATGATATTGGGAGACTCGTCGGATTTTCATCTATCAGAGGATGGTATTCTGAAGTTTCGGCAAAGGTGGTACGTGCCTAGCGACGAGAGTCTGAGGAAGGAGATATTGGCTGAGGCACATTCTTCAGCTTATTCTGTGCACCCGGGAAGTACCAAGATGTACCGGGACTTACGGCAGCACTTCTGGTGGCCAGGTATGAAGAGAGAGGTTGCCCAGTACGTCGAAACCTGTTTAGTTTGTCAACAGGTTAAGGCGGAGCACCAGAGACCGGCCGGTACATTATTACCACTGCCGATTCCGGAGTGGAAGTGGGAGCAAATCTCTATGGACTTCATTGTGGGGCTCCCGAGGACTACACGAGGACATGATGGCATTTGGGTTATTGTGGACCGATTGACAAAGTCGGCTCACTTCTTGCCCGTGAAGATGTCGTCATCTATGGATCAGCTTGCCGAGCTCTATGTGCAGGAGATTGTTAGATTGCACGGAGTTCCGATTTCTATAGTTTCTGACAGAGATCCTAGATTTACCTCGAAGTTCTGGAAGAGTTTACACCGAGCTATGGGGACTCAGCTAGATTTCAGCACAGCGTTTCATCCTCAGACCGACGGTCAGACGGAGAGGACGAACCAGATTCTTGAGGATATGCTCAGGGCGTGTGTGCTGGAGTTTCAGGGCTCTTGGAGCCGCTATTTGCCGCTGATCGAGTTCTCGTATAATAACAGCTTCCAGGCTACTATTGGCATGGCTCCATATGAGGCTCTGTATGGTCGGAAGTGTAGGTCTCCATTACATTGGGACGAGGTTGGTGAGGCCAGCATCGTTGGTCCTGAGATCTTACAGCAAACGGCGGATAAGATTGCCGTTATCCGACAGCGCATTCAGGTAGCTCAGAGCCGGCAGAAGAGTTATGCCGACACGAGACGACGAGAGCTAGAGTTTGAGGAAGGCGACGAGGTTTATTTGAAGGTTTCTCCATTCAAAGGCGTCGCGAGATTTGGAAGGAGGGGTAAGCTGAACCCTCGGCATGTGGGACCCTTTCCTATTCTGAAGAGGGTCGGGAAGTTGGCATACAGATTACAGCTTCCGGCATCTATGGAGGGTATCCACGACGTGTTCCACGTATCTATGCTTCGGAGGTGTTTGCGTGATCCATCTCATGCCGTGGAGACTACAGAGATCGAGGTACAGCCTACCTTGACTTATGAGGTTAGGCCGGTACGTATTTTGGAGTATTCCACCAAGATTCTGCGCAACAAGGAGATTCCGCTGGTCAAAGTCCTTTGGCGGAACCATGAGGTGGAGGAGGCGACTTGGGAACGACAGCAGGACATGATGACTGAGTACCCCAAGTTGTTTGAGTAAGTCATTTGTATGATTTAATTTTGTGGACAAAATTCTGAATAAGGAGGGTGGAATGTAATATCCGGTTTGTACGGACCTTTGATTTTATTGTTATTATATTATTAGTGGCATTTTTGGTAAATATGTCAAATCAGGTCCGTTTTACAAAAAGAAAGTGTCATTACGATTCTAACGAATAATAAGAATTTTAAGGAATTTACGGAGATTTTCGGAGATCAAACACTATATTCCGAGTAAATACGCTTCTAGTAACGTAAAGGACGTTTTAGTAAAAATAGTAAACAATGTCCAAATTACGAACGGACAGTTTTATTAAATCTCAAATATTAAGTTGAGCTTATTGGGGAAGTTTGGAAGTTCGGAGGAACCGAATAGCTAGACGATTAACGAACCGAATGACGAAACTAATATAAAACTTAAGAAAGGGCAAGATCGTCATTTGAACATTTAACTTTTATTATTTGTTAAAAAGGCAAAATGCCTTTGTGATTTTCTACGAAAATCACTTTCCAGAGAAGTGTTCTTCTCTGTTTCTTCCTCCCTCCCTCGCGCAAACCTCTCTGGCCGCGGCGATCCAACGAGCTCCGACCTCCGATTTCTCTTCCGTTCCTCGTCATTTCTTCTCCTCTCGCTACCCTCGGTATGTAGCTTTAGTCTTGGGTCGTTTATTTCGAGTTTTGGTTCGATTTAGGGTTAGGGTTTAAATTAGGTTTTCCGTTAAAAAACGCGATTTAGGCTTCGTAATTAATAGGTTAGCTATAATTACGTATATAGTGAACGTATTGAACGTTATTGGACGAAGAAAATTCGAATTGCGAAAAAGTTATAAATTGGTAAAATTTCGGGTTTTTAGGAAAAACTCGTCATTTAAGATTTCGGATTATCGAGCTTTAATTAACGTTCGAAATGCTTTAATTAGCTAAGTTGGAATTTTAGGAAAATTCTATAGTTAAGGATTTCGTGATTTGGACGTTTATAGTATAAATCGGTTCTAACTATGAATATCGTGTTTTCTCAGACACACGACTCCCGTGGACGAAGCTAGTGATTCAGTGCGCTCCAGGTAAGTTTTCGTGACTTACTTTGACCCAAAGGTCTGCACCATACTCCGTCGTCGTCTCGAGAATACTCGAGGAACTGTTTGTTTTAGGTTATTCTGGTTGGGTAGTTAGGTTAGTTGTTTATAGGTTCTGCTTTACTGCCATGAATGTATGCACGTTGGTTGTTTACTTTCTGCTTATATGAACTGTTCATGCATCACGGATTTCAAATGTCATGAAAATGGATTTCCGCACGTGTTTTAAGAAAAGAAAGGTAATCTGTAATTAATGAACGTAATCTGTAATTAATGAATGTAATCTGTTTCTGGTTACGCGAGGTGGGGCTCAGGCATGGCTGTTGGTTTTTTTTGAGCATGTACCCCCCCCATCTAAGTGGAAAGTGGTAGTTCGACCGCGGAATGTATCCTTTCCATTTAGTGGGCTGAGATCTCGGTGACAATTCTGTCTGTGACGTAATGTATCTGTGAATGTATCTGTAAATGAATCTGTAAAGGCATTGGTAAATGAATCTGAATTGGTAATCTGAACGTTTTCTGAATGGCATACGCACGCATGCATGCATCTGCATTTACGTAGCTTACTGAGATTTTGTATCTCACATGTGTCTGTATGGTGTAGGTAATCTCTTAGGCGATATTGAGCCAGGTGAGGACGACGTTCCTCCTCCTGACGAGGGATGCAGTTGATGGATGATGGCCGTGGGAGTGCGCTGAGCAGTCGAGGCGCTTTTGACCCGAGGGGATCGTCTATGTATGTATGGACTCTGAGGGTTTTTGGGATATTTTGGTCTGATAACGTTATAGATATTATAGGATGTTTTTAAGTAATGACGTTTGTTTTGAAATTCTGGAAATGTTTGGGTTGTTGATTTAAATGTTTTGAAATGTTTTGAAATGGTTTAGGTTGTTACGGATAGGCTCGGTTTTTAGAGCTATCCACGCAGTTGGACTTCGTAAAGTCTGACGCGAGTTGGTTGAGTTAACGCATAAATTCACTTGGTTTAAAGATGTAAAAGTGGTATAGAATGATAAATGTTGAAGTGTTTAGGGTGATAGAAGTGGTGAAGGAATGCTCTCTGGAATCATGTTCCAGAGAGGAGAAAGTAGTGAAGTGTATTGCTCTCTGGAATCGGATTCCAGAGAGTTGTGATTGTGTTCTGCTCTCTGGAATTCCAGAGAGCTAAGTATTGAACGAAAAATGAACGAAAATAGAAGGAAGAAACCAGGGAGAAGTCTGATCGCTTGGGTGGTCGCTGCATAAGGGGTGCAGCGATCGATCTCTGCAGCAAGTAGAGATCGATCGCTGCCCTGCTTGCTGCTTTGGCAGCCATATGCGGCGATCGATCTCTGCCTTTGGCAGAGATCGATCGCTGCTTGGGCAGTGATCCTCACCATCAGCGATCGGTCTCTGCCTTCAGCAGAGACCGATCGCTGCTTGATCAATACATGGCAGCGATCAGTCGCTGCTACGCACAGCGTCTGATCGCTGCTTGATATTTTGGGGGCAGAATCCCAATTCTGCCCTCCCACTTTTCTGCATGGTTTTAAATGTTTAATTTAATGTTTTAAGTTTCTTTTATTAATTGTTTTATAGTTGTTTTAAATGACAGGTTCCATTTTAATTCTGATTTCAGTTTTGATTTCAACTACAGTTTTAATTCCGCACAAAGTTTTATTTAAAGTAAAGGAAAGTAATAAGTATAGAAAAAAAAAATGTATGGAAATACGGGTACGGTATTAGGGGTGTTACACATAGACTTTGAAGTATTAGAGAATTAAAGTTGTTAGTAAATAGTGTATATGTTGTGTTGGACTTTGATGTACTTGACCTAGAGTTTTGGATTTAAAAATATAAAAGTTTAGAACAACTTAGAAATTTAGATGCCTTAACTTATTAGAGAAAAGTCTGGCCTCTTGAAGTAAGAGAATGTTCTGAGGATTAGAATATAGTAAGCCATACGCGAATTAGCTAGAGAGGGAGTGTCTATTTTAGAAAGGTATCAGGTAAGGGGCTGAGTTTAAAAGCGTGAAGGGAGCTACGACAATAAAATTTAAGAGAATAGTTAGAAACTGAAGTAACAGAATGAAAAAGAATATGTTAGGAATAAAGTTTGGAGAGATTTCTGAGAAAAATTTAATATTTGTATAAGAATGGAAAGACTTGGAAAATAGATTTTTGCAATAGTATTAGTAATACAAAGATTTGAGGTTTAAGTTGTACGTGTTAAATGGGGTATAAATGGGGTATAAGAAATTTGAATAAGAAACACGGAAACTTGTGTGAAAACATTCAAGGGTGTTAGGAGAAATGTTAAGTTAGAAAGTTGCGAAGTTTCAATTCATAGGTAAAAAGAATCGAAACTGATAATTTTTGGTGAATAACTTAGGCTGGAGTTGATAAGTTAAGTGGCTAAAGTTAAGCATAGGATGTAAGTTAGAATCGAATGCTATTAGATTCTTGAGTATGGAAAATTTAAATTTTTGCAATGCTATGCTTAAGATGAGAATGTAAGATTGATAACCTAGAATTTTTCATCCGTAGATAGAAATGAAATCCAAAAGTAGAGTTAGAAAAGTTTGAAGTTAGAGTTGACAGTACTTAAAGAATGTTGTGAGTGAGTGTAATTATTTGTCGCATAAATTGAGGTCAACATTAGTAAAGCTTAAGGGTAGAAACGAAATTTGGGGAAATGTTCTACACCATGGAAAGACCCTTAGAGAAACCCTTAGCACGTACGTTATGTGGATAAGACGAGAGATATAGATAGACTGATGTATACGATGTTAGTGAACTTATGAAAGCTTAAATTCTTAAGAAATGAGATAGTAAAATAGAAAGGATTTTTAAAATTGAGGACTTAGATAAGAAGTCTACTCGGCAGATTTTAGTATTATGTGAGTAAGTATACTTTGAGAATTGAAGATACTAAGTGGTATTTTGGGTGGTATTTAAGCTACAACAAGTTTGCTAACAAGGAAGGTGTTGGGTGACTTGTTGTAATGAGAGTTAGAGAATATTTGAACCGAGTTGGAAGGCTAAAGAGAGTAGATTAGTTAGTAAATTTTGAAGAGAATCCTGAGGGAAATTAGATAATTATATTAGAGTTAAGAAACTTGGGAAGAAATTAGGACTTTGAGGTCTGAACCTTAAGTAATTACTTAGTAGTGTAAGATCTGAGGAATTAGAGAATTTCGAATAAGAGGAACGGGGAATTGCACAAAAGTGTGTGAGTGAGTTAGGGATAATGCTAAGTTAGAAAGTTTATAGGTTCGACTCGTATGTAACGAAGTCGAAACTGCTGAAACTGCTGATGTTGTAAATAGATTAGAAGAGTGGTAAACTTAAGAGTTGGTAAGCTTAAAAGTGAAATGTGAATGAGAACTTGAGCATTAGTAGAGGTTGGGAGATATAAGCTAGAAGAACGATGAGATTAAATTCTAGATTCTCATATGAGAGAAATTAGTTACCTAAGAGAGAGTTAGGATAGGAGAGTTAGCCCTCATATGAAGTTGTGGAACTTAGAGGATATTGAGAATTAAATTGTAAAAGTTTTGAAAGGATAGGTGAGGAGATTAGTAAATTTTAATGGAAGGGTAGATAAAAGGGTTAGCCGTTGATTAATTTGAGGTCCGTGTGAAACTGCGGTATTTAGAGAATATCAGATAGAAGGAAAGGAAGTTCACACAGAAAGTTTACAACTTAATTTAGGAAGGTTGTGAATCTAGGGGAGTATCAATTTTGAAATTAATAAGGTTGAAGTCAAAGTGGGTATAGATCATTTAAGGTATTTGGGTGATGAGTGTTGAGTGTAAAGTTGGGAACAAGTTTGTTTAGACCTTAAGATTTGAGTGTTTGGTAATGACTGAAAGTAGGAGTTAGATAAGTTGAGGAATAGTTGATAAGTTTAAGAGATGAGAGTGTTGGGTATGAGTGCTGTGTAATGAAATGTCATGATTGTTCGAGGTATAAATTGTCTTGATTGGCTGATATGAGTAATTGGAAGAGATAGGAGGGATAAGTAGGAGTGAGATAGTGGAGCAGGAAAGAAGCAGTTCTTAGTGTGACGGTATTAATGTATCTTAGGAGATATGAGATTAAGATAGTAGGTAAGTGTTGATGAACTAGGGATTTGAAAAGCAACTAAGTGAACATAGTTAGAGAAAAGATGTAGAAAAGTGTAGTGAAGTCAATAATCGTGGGAATTATTGAGCGTTGTGGTGTATAGTTTAGGGTGTATAATTCAGAATGACCCAACTTAGAATTTTAGAGAATTGCCAATTTGGAGTGAATGAAAACTCAGATAGTACTTTGTTAGAATGAGGTACAAGGTAAATAGATGTAAGATGCGATAGTAAGATCGAAGGGAACTTGAAATTTAGAACTAACACTTTGTGATGGCTTTGGAAGTTGAGATTGTTTAATGGATTTTGAGTTGAAGGGTTTGAGGGAATGAATTAGAGCGTATAGAGCTAGGTGAAGTCAAAACTTTGGAGATGTAGGCCTTGTTATTTGAGAAGTGATTATGGGCAACCGATAGACGTATAGGATCGTAACGTAGTTGAGATTTAGCGTAGTAGCCCAGTAGCCCAAAGGTTAGAATGTGAGATGAGTAAATTGAAAAATAACAATGCCACAAAATTTTGAGGACAAAATTTTTGTAAGGAGGGTGGATTGTAACACCCGGGTTTTTTTTATGGAAGTTGGTAAGAAAATAAAATAGGTTGTTTTATTTAATTAATTTAGGTTCAGATATTTTCTGTGAAAGTAAGCCGTGGATTATAATGTAAGAGCAAGATTTATCGAAATTCGAATGGTAGAAAACACAAGTGGGTAAAACGGTAAGTGTAATTTGTATGAATGTTAATAGAAATTATAATTATAATTATTATAATTATTATTATTATTATTAATAAAATAAATAAAACAAAACAACAACAGAATTTCATTCTGTTGTTGTTCGAACCCGACGACGCGAGGAGCAGGACAGGGGAGAGGGGGAGAGAACGCGAGCGACGGAGGCGAGCCGAGCACCGGCGACTCCGGCGTTCTCCGGCCAGACGGCGGCGATGCAGGGCTTCCGACCTGTCTCCGCGCACGAACCGCCCGGTAAGGTTCGGTTATTCTTTGTTTTTGCCCTGCTTTTCGGTTCTGTCGAGGCCGAGGGTGACGAGCTCGATTGAGCTCCGATCACCGGCCGATTTGGGTTGTTTCTGGCGTGGGTTCGTCGACCCTTGGACCGGCTTTAGTCGTCTGGTTGTGAGGAGCCCAATTTGGGCAAATTTCAGTAAAAACCGATTTGGGCATTTCGGTTTTTATTGTGTGTAGCTTGGGATTTTGGTTAGTTTATGTTAAATTGAGTTGAAATGTGGCTGATTGGGGGAAGGAATAGGTGAAATTGGTTTAGAGTTGGAATTTTGGACGTTTTGGTTTAAAACCGGTTCTGTTTTTAGGGGTTTTGACCTAGCTACGATTTGTTGTTTTAAAATTCCTTTTGGGATGTTAAAATAGGTTAGTAGTGGAGCGTTTAGCAGCTGAAATTGAGTCGTTCCGATAAGCGTAGCAAAAGTTACGCAAATTCGAAGTTTAGGTGAAATTCGGGATTCTGAGTGGAGAACCCTCAAATTGTGTTGTGCCAATTCTAAATTATTCTGAATGGGGTTATTTGACATTGGGATTGGTGAATGTAAGCTTAATTTTAGTGGAGTTGAAGTGGGACGGTAAAATGGGCATAAAAATCGGGTTTTGTGTTTTGGTGAGAGAAATGAGTTTGAAGTATGGTTGGATTGTGGGTTAGTTTTAGTTTAGAATTTCTTAGAATCCTTTAGAAATTTATGAGTAAATTGCTAAGTTATTTTCTGTAATTGATAGGTTATCGGACGAGTGAAATGATCGTTAGAGGTGAGCACCGTAAAGCCGAGCAGTCAGGTAAGTAGAGAACGTTTGTTTTGCCTTCGGGCCTACACCACGGAACGGTAGGATTTATTTTGTTGTTTGGTTGTTGATGCCTTATTGGTTGGTTGGTGTTTGTTTGTTGGTTGGTGTTCGAGTAGTGTGTGAGTTGTTGTTGTCGTTTAGTGTTGTTTAGTTGTTGATGTCTTGGTTGTCTTCTTTGTCCGTTGTTTCGTGTGGTGTCATATCGTCGTATTGTGTTGTATTGCATATCTTGGTTGACACATGCATCATGGTTTTCTAACTGACGAAATCACATGTTTTGCAGGGTTGAGTGGTGAGGATGATGTAATGAAAGATAAGAAAAGATTTGCAACGTGGTCGTGAGTATGAATTCCTCGACCTATTCGTGCTTGAAGTGCACAATGGGGTTGGTGCTAGAAGTGCACCTGTGCTTGAAGTGCACGGAGGATTCTACGATCGATTGGGGGATTCTAATGTACATAATGAGTCGTGAGTATGAATTCCTCGACCTATTCGTGCTTGAAGTGCACAATGGGGTTGGTGCTTGAAGTGCACCCGTGCTTGAAGTGCACGGAGGATTCTACGATCGATTGGAGGAGATTCGGTTGGCCGTCTTGGACTGTGTTGGGACGTGTGCCTCCGGTCTAGCTCCGTGGGTCAAGGCGTGGCCGTCCTGGACTGTGTGGGGGCGTGTGCCTACTTGATTCACCTGGAAGTGAAAGATAAATGCAACCGAAACGAAAAGAAAACAACAGAGTGTGTAGAAACTGCATATGATAGGATTGCATTGCATTGTGGTGTTGTGTTGCATTGTTTGGTCGTGTTGTTTGTGATGTTTTGCGTTGTTGAGTTGCATTGGGTGGTGTTGTATCTTTGTGTTGAGTTGTCGTGTCGAGGGGTGTTGTGTTGTGGTGTTAGAGTAGGGTAGTGTGTGCATTTTTCTTGTTATTATTTGTTACTCACTACTTGCTAAGCGTAAGCTTACGTGTGTGTGTGTGTTCTGTGGTGTAGGTAACGATGCAGGTACAGGTGAGCTATGTGAGTCAGTCAGGACTTGGGAGCATTCGGTGATGCATGGGGCGTGCCGGTGCGGGCATTTGTCGGGGCAAATCGACCATGGTCGTCGGAGATGTGGGGGTTTAATATTTTGGTGGTTATTGTAAATGTTTATCGTTGTATATAGTTAAGTTAAGGGTGATGTATCGCCCTGTATTGTGGACTTTCTTCATTTAAGGATGTTAGTATTCTAGTTTCTCCTTGCTACTGTTTGAAGATTCTGTTGGAAGGTTAAGTAGATAATTGAGTAGAGTATTCTGGATTTGGTTGGGAATTGAATTGTGTGCAGGTATTTAGCATTTTGGAGGCGCCATTTTCAGGCGTTACTTTGCCGAAATTTTCAGGAAGAAAGCCGTGGTGCTTATAGATTAGAATTAAGGGGCATTAGTGAGTCTAGTCTTATTTTAAATTAGATTTTTAACGTGAGATTGGTTAGCAAAGTAGCGCTCCGAGCCAGGGTGGGTTCGGGGGCGTTACACCCACTCGGGAATAGGTAGGGGCTGAAGGGTACCTCCTGGACGTTGGTGCTCAGCTTTAACTTGTTGGCAAACCAAACACGACTCTACATACTTAGCAATATCTCTCTTGAAGTTTGGCCACCAGTAGAGTGACTTCAGGTCTCGATACATCTTGGTGCTTCCAGGATGCACAGAAAAGGGAGACGAGTGCGCCTCAGCCAAGATTAGCTTACGTAATCCTTCATCATTAGGGACATACCATCTATTTCTAAACCTCAAAATCCCATCCTTGGAAAGACTGAACTCGGAGGTGGTGTCCTTCACCTTGTTCATCATGCTGTTATTCTCCTCAGAGTCCTTCTGTTGTGCTTCTTTGATCTTTTCTAAAACCGTTGGTTGAATGGTCAAATTTGCAAGCAAAGCTGACAACTCTGGAACTATCTCCAATTCAAACCTCTGAACTTCTGTCCTCAAAGGTATAGACATGGTTGACACGAAGGATTGCATAGTCGTTGACATCCTGCTCAATGCGTCAGCTACAGAGTTAGCCTTACCTGGGTGATACTTGATCTCAAAGTCGTAATCCTTGACAAATTCCAACCAACGCCTCTGCCTCATGTTCAATTCCTTTTGTGTAAAAAGGTACTTCAGAATTTTATGGTCAGAAAACACCTCACATTGCTGTCCATATAAGTAGTGTCTCCATATCTTCAAGGCAAAAACAACAGCGGCTAATTCTAAATCATGGGTGGAATAGTTCTGTTCATAACTTTTTAACTGTCTAGAGGCATACGCTACAACTTTGCCTTCTTGCATCAAAACACAGCCCAAACCAACTTTTGATGCATCACAAAATACACTAAACTTTCCCTCTTCGGTTGGAAGGGTCAATACTGGGGCTGTTGTTAACTTCACCTTCAACGTCTGGAAGCTATCCTCACAAGATTCGGTCCAAGAATATTTATGGTCCTTCTTTGTCAAATTCGTCAGGGGCTTAGCTATCATAGAAAATCCTTTGATGAACTTTCTGTAATAGCCTGCCAATCCAAGGAAACTGCGGACTTCGCTGGCGTTCTTTGGTTGTGGCCAATCCTTTACTGCTTGAATTTTGGTTGGGTCTACTGATATGCCATTAGCAGAAACTACATGACCAAGAAAATTAACCTTGTCCAACCAAAATTCACACTTGGACAACTTGGCATAAAGCTGGTGCTCCTTCAATGTTGTCAAAACTATTCTTAAATGTTCTGCATGGTCAGCTTCTGTCCGTGAGTATATCAGGATATCATCTATAAAAACGATCACGAACTTGTCCAAGTAATCACGAAACACCCGATTCATCAAATCCATAAAGGCTGCAGGTGCATTGGTCAGCCCAAACGACATGACCAAGAATTCATAGTGTCCATAACGGGTTCTGAAGGCTGTCTTTGGTATATCTCCTTCCTTAACTTTCAGTTGGTAATAACCCGAACGTAAATCTATTTTTGAAAACACCTTTGCTCCTTGCAGTTGGTCAAACAAATCATCAATTCGGGGTAAGGGGTACTTATTCTTGATTGTCAACTTATTTAGTTCTCTGTAGTCTATGCACATTCTAAGGGAACCATCTTTCTTCTTGACAAATAAGACAGGTGCACCCCAAGGGGAACTGCTAGGGCGTATAAATCCTTTGTCTACTAATTCCTGTAGTTGGGCTTTTAACTCCTTTAGCTCAACAGGTGCCATACGGTAAGGGTTCTTAGATACCGGTAATGCCTCGGGATATGTATCAATTACAAACTCTATTTCTCTATCAGGTGGTAATTCTGGAAAGTCATCTAAGAACGCCCCAGGGAACTCTCTGACTATGGGGATATCTTGTAACTCTATCTTATTCTTCACCCGAACATCCATTATGCTAGCTAAGTAACTCTCACAACCATTTTTCAGTAACTGGTAAATTTCTAGTGAGGATATAATCGGTATTTTGCTTATCTTAGGAATAGCTTAGAAGGAATAATGATCACTATTTGGGGGTCGAAAATCAACCATCCCAGATCTACAACTTATTGTGGCATAATGCCTAAATAACCAATCCATTCCTAATATCACCTCGTATCCTTTCATGTCAATTACAATCAGTTCTACATATAGTTTCTTACTTCCTAAGGACACAACATCACCTTTAACAATCTGTTCAGAATGTAGGGACTTCCCTGATGGTAACATAACATCATATGGCCTTTCGGTTGGTAAAAGTTCTAAGTTGTGTTGGCATACAAATAAAGTTGATATAAACGAGTGTGTGGCTCCCGTATCTATAAGTGTGTAAGCAGCAAAACCACAGATCATAATAGTACCTGTTATGACTGTATGCTGCACTGCTTCCTCATCCTCCATCATTGCATAGACTCTAGGTGCTACCCTTGCACGGTTCGGATCTGGCAGCATGGGGCAGTCTCTGACTATATGTCCAACCTTATCACATCTGAAACAGCGGCCAGAACGCAACTTGCATTCGCCGGGGTGGTTCTTCTGACAGGTGGGGCATAGGGGTGCCAGAGGCCTTTTCCCTTTTCCTTGGTCATCATTCAGGTTGAGGGGTCTCTTTATTCCTTGTTGTTGTTGCTGTGGTCCCTTGTTCTGTTGCGGCTGCCAACCTTTGTTCTGACGTGGTGGCGGCTGAGTGTCCTTCGTGAGTTTCCTTGGCTGCTCACGCTGTGCATATGCTGTCATTCCTGCCTCTTCCAGCTCCAAGGCCTTAGCCGTCACTTCACCATAAGGTACATTGTGTATCCCAGCAGTCTTCACTTTCATGTACAGACTTGGCTTCAGTCCTTGAACAAATTGGTAAATCTTGTCCTCATCATCCTCAATCATACGGGGAGCAAATCGTAATAAGGCATCAAATTTGCATATGTAATCCGTCACAGAGCCAGTTTGTCACAGATTCATGAACTCCTTCTTCTTGTTGGCCCGAACAGTCCTATTGAAGTACTTGTCAAAGAAAGCAGTCTTGAACATCTCCCAGGTCATAGCTTCGGCATTAGCGGTGTTCTGGATCGAGTCCCACCAATGCCTTGCACTTGACTCCAAATGAAAGACAGCATAGGTGACCTTATCTCCCTCATCAACCTTTGCATACTTAAACATGTCTTCTATCTTTCGAATCCACTCCTCAGCATAGATAGGATCTGAAACATGTCCATTAAACACCGGGGGTCGAAGCCGGTGGAAACGCTCACCCCCATGATCATGAGTTGCATTAGTACTGGAGTTGCCTTGTTCCTCCCTAGCAGTCATCAGTCGTTCTATCTGGTGAGATTGGCGCATGACCAACTCTGTCAACTGAGCAATAGCATTGCTATCCTCATTGGTCTCTCTCTGCTGACCTCTAACCATTTTGGGATTCCTAGACAAATCATTACAGATATATCTTAACTTAATGACATATACTGAAATCATAAATACTTACAGTTGCTGAAGTGTGCTCATGTGACAGTCAGTGCTGGCAGGTAGTCTGTAGAATAGGTTTTAGAACCCAGTTTTGCTCTGATACCATAATTGTAGCGACCCCGGAAGGATCGTCACATAATCCGTATCTTTCTTAATCATCTAGTCCTTGTTACTCACACATGATTCATTATCGGTAGTGTATTTCTTTTTTTTTTTTTAAAACATAATTTAACTAGAGATGTCATATGCGGTTCGCTAAGCCTCAATCGACAAAGGAAAACATTACATATCTGCCGGCAGGCAGTACAATGTGTATCAGCTAGTGAAGGGAAAACTTTAAGCTATAGACTGCATCTACCGATAGAATAATGAACCACATCTACCGGTCACTAGACGACAAGACCGTGTTTATACCATTCGGTGGAGAAACTCTCTACATCATCCGATGAAATAAGGGTACATCATCTGGTGACTTACTACACTACATCTACCGATCACTAGACGACAAAATAATACTTTCATCATCCGATGGCTTACACACTCTACATCTGCCGATCGCTAGACGACAAAATAGTACTTTCATCATCCGATGGCTTATTACGCTACATCTGCCGATCACTAGACGACAAAATAACACTTTCATCATCCGATGGCTTAAACACTCTACATCTGCCGATCGCTAGACGATAAAATAACACTTTCATCATCCGATGGCTTACACACTCTACATCTGCCGATCGCTAGACGACAAAATAGTACTTTCATCATCCGATGGCTTATTACGCTACATCTGCCGATCACTAGATGACAAAATAACACTTTCATCATCCGATGGCTTAAACACTCTACATCTGTCGATCGCTAGACGACAAAATAACACTTTCATAATCCGATGGCTTAAACACTCTACATCTGCCGATGACGTCAGCCGGATGATTGTCTCATCCAGCTTCTATCATACGGCAGTAAAACACTATAATCATCAAGCATCTTCATTCGATAGAACATAACACAATTCACCCGATTATTAACTTAGTAATTATAAATCTCAAAGAGTAGCAACCATAAACTTACCTAATAATACGCATAGCGGAAGACTCAAACAAATTAAACCATTCATTAATCCTTAAAATTGTATTCAGACTCTAAAGACAAGCCCTCCAATTCAAGTCTCATTGTTGTAAGAAATTCTATTCTATTTAGTCATCTGTCCATCGTAAACTTTTCTAACTTACTATGAGCATAACCAGGGAGCTTAATCACCTATCCAGCCTTCACTGTCACACTGAGCATCCTCCAGCAACCAAGCTTAGACATCCTCATTCACCTTGAGTTCCTCACCTGAAAACTCGTCTCCTACATCATAAGGTTTAAACTATAAGCCTAATACTTAGTAAGGAATGCAACACTAACATTGATGCATGAATGCATAATTTGGGAAAATCACATGCTCATAAGTCTTTTTCTTGTTCATGTCTTTGCTCGTAATCATCATTCATAGTCATGGATCATATTCATCATTCATAGTCATTGATCATAATCATTATTCATAATCATTGTTCATATTCATCATTCACAGTCTTTGATCATATTCGTCATTCATATTCTTTGATCGTATTCATCATTCATAGTCTTTGATCATATTCTTTGTTTAGGTTGTGTGGATCAAGAGAGGATTTGTGCCGGTAAAGGGGGTTCAACAGTGAGTCTGATCTTGTTCTCTATTGCGGGTCGTATTCTTATGTCCTTCTTTGGACTGTGACATACGCCGAACCGCCCCCAACCCTCACTTAATCCACGTTGCATAAATCTTATATATATACATATATACATACATATCTTGTTCATGGAAAACATGCGTTAAAACATTTTCTTATGCTTGAGAAACATTCTTGATGCATGAACATGAGAACTTTTAACTCATCAAACTATGACAAGGATCATACCAGAGCAGACAACTTCACATTCGCTAACAGGTCATCAAACAGTATAACTCGCAACATACATAAATCCTTCAAGTGCAGACAAGCGCATTATCATAAGGTAAACATCAGACATCTCAACCTAGTACTCCCACGATGTAGGGCTCTATTAGCCGGAAACCTTAATACATTCACTTACCTGGTCTCCTTAGCACTTTGAGCTTCTTTCTCTTCAAGCTTCTTCACCTAAAACATTTATATTGCAGTAGTTAAAACAAAATCCTAAAAGTTCTACTCACAAGTCATCCTAAGATCTAATAGCTAAGAGTCATTCCCGACTTCTTAGTCTAATATTCAATGTAGTCTAAAATCCCAAAATCAACACAGACGGAATCGATAAATGATAACTCAGGGTTGGTTGTTTTAAATGTCCAGAATCGATTCAGAATGACATTACCAATCTCGGGTTTCAAAATGTCCTTATCAATACTCGGCCATTGAAGAATCCAAAACTTCAATACAGAGCTTAAAACAGAGCTAATAAACTAACAGATAGCCACATTGTCTAATGCATACCTCAGGCGCAGAGTAGTCGAGTGGTGGCGGAGTAAACCGGCCGTCGAGGAGAGTAAGAACTTGCGAGAGAAGAGATTGCCGGAAAGGAAGGTGTCGGCTACCGTGGTTTAAATGAGGTTTGAATCCTTTCCTTTTTCTTTAAATACTGGCCTCAATCCTCCAATATTAAACTTTGCCACTCAACCTAGTTTAGATCCACATGTAATTAATTAAGCTTGGCATAAAATCCTAAACTGCGAAGATTAAATATTTATGACCGTTAAAACAATTAGGAAAAATCACCTGGCCGTTATCTTGGGTGTTACAGTATGTTAAATGTATTTTGGGCATGTTTTTCAACAAAAACCGAGGGTTCGAAAAACCCGAAACCCGAGTCAAATTTTATCGAAAATTATTTTAAACGTCGTTTTAAACGCTGGTTGAGTTAGCAAAGTAGCACACCGAGCCGAGGCGGGTTCGGGGGCATTACATAAATTGTACATTTAACTTGACAGCAAACGTAGACGCTATAAACGAATGTGTTGTGGCGCCGTTGCCGGGGACTTAATTATTGATATCGAATTAATTATTTTTAGTTTTATTTTGAATTCTATTTATTTTATTTGTTTATTTTCGTGTTCTTTTCAGGTGCATGTGTAAAGACGGAAACGATAATCTTCTCCCGCTGAATCTTGAGATCGAACGTACGTGTCGACAAAATCGTAAAGCGAGAAGAAAAGTTATTCAACAAGAGCGCGTCATCATGGGAGATAACGGGGAAAATAATAACAGGGAAAATAATGTCGGGGACAATAATGTCGAGCACCGTACCTTACTTGATTATGTTATACCTACTATCTCCGGTGTACATTCAGCTATTCGCAGACCGGCCATCAATGCTAATTTTGAAATTAAGCCGGGCACCCTGCACATGATTCAACAATCTCAATTCAGTGGATTACCTTCAGAAGACCCCAAGGATCATATTGCAAATTTCTTAGAGGTATGCGACACTTTCAAATTTCATAATGTGGGGGATGATGCATTGAGACTGCGGCTATTTCCATTTTCATTACGAGATCTTGCGAAGAACTGGCTTAACTCTTTGCCCGCTAATTCTATTACTACTTGGGAAGATTTATGTCAGAAATTTCTTTCCAAATTCTTTCCATTCGAGAAGACAACTAGACTTCGCAATGATATAATTAATTTTACTCAGTTCGATGGGGAGACATTATATGAGGCATGGGCTCGTTTTAAGGAGATGTTGAGAAAGTGTCCCAATCATGGTCTACCAATGTGGATGCATATTCAGACTTTTTATATGGGATTATCAGCTTCTACAAAGACTCTGGTTAATGCAGCAGCAGGTGGAGCTTTAATGAGAAAAACGGAAGACGCCGCTTATGAATTATTAGAGGAATTAGCACTTAACAATGACCAGTGTCCAGTGGAACGATCAATTATGAGGCGCACATCGGGTACTCCAGAACTCGAAGCTATGAAAGCTCTGACTCTACAAGTGGCCTCATTAACCAAGCAACTACAAGAATCTCATATGGCAGCAAGTGTTGGGAAATCGATGAAGGTTACTTGTCAGTGGTGTCATGGGCCACATTTGAGTGAAGAATGTCAAGAGGGAAATCCTATGGCCAAAGAACATGCGGAGCAAGCTAATTATATGGGTAATTTTAATCGTCAAGGCAATCCCAATTCAAATACTTACAATCCTGGATGGCGGAATCACCCAAATTTTTCATGGAGGAATTCTCAGAACGCTATGCAGCCACCTCCAGCAGCTCAACCCGAACCATTTCAGCAAGTTGAAAAGAAAAGTGATCTAGAAACGGCCCTTTTGCAGTTTATGACCGAGACTCGGACTACAATGCAAAATCAATCTGCCCAAATTCGCAGTCTTGAAAATCAACTTGGTCAATTCGCGAGCATTATTAATAGCAGGCCCCAAGGCTCACTACCAAGTAACACTGAAGTAAATCCAATAGAGCATTGTAATGCAATTACTACTAGATTGGGAACTGTGATTGCACCGGAGCACAAAGAGCCAAGTGTGCCTAAAGTGGATAAGGGGAATTCAAGTGAAAATGAAGCTCAAAGGTCTCTACCATCTCATCCCTCGCCAGTACAAGCATTTGCACCTCAAGTGCCGTTTCCACAAAGACTAAAGCATGTGAAGATTGATAATCAGTTTTCTAAGTTTCTTGATGTCTTCAAAAAGCTCCACATCAATATTCCATTCGCAGAGGCCCTTGAGCAAATGCCGAAATATGCACAATTTTTGAAAGATATTTTGTCTCACAAACGAAAGATTGACGACTATGGCACGATCGCTTTGACTAAGGAATGTAGTGCCATTGTTCAACGTAAACTTCCACAAAAACTAAAAGATCCGGGAAGCTTCACCATACCATGTGATATTGGGACGTCATTTTTTGAACGGGCATTGTGTGATTTGGGGGCTAGTGTAAATTTAATGCCGCTATCTATATTTCGTAAGCTTGGTCTCGGTGAAGCAAAGCCCACGAGAGTGGTTCTACAAATGGCCGATCGGTCTCTTAAGCAGCCGTATGGGGTGATTGAAGATGTCCTTGTCAAAGTTGACAAGCTTATTTTTCCTGCTGATTTCTTGATTCTTGACATGGAGGAAGATCGTGGTATCCCTATAATATTAAGTCGTCCATTTTTAGCAACAGGAGGTGCTATAATTGATCTTAGAAAAGGGGAGCTCAAATTACAGGTACAAGATGAGGAGGTGACATTCAAGGTGTATAGATCATTGGAGTACCCACTAGTTAGCGATGACATATTTCGGGCGAAACTCTCTCACACTGTGACAAGGGAAACTTCATTTCAACCAAACCACTTTCTTGAGCCTATTGGGAAGCAGTACATTCAAAACTTACGGGAATTGACATTACGGGTCATACCACCTATTAAGAAACCACCTTACCACAAAAAGAGTCTGGCAAATGACAAGTTGGTAAATGAGCAACAAAGATTACCATATTGGGACGGTACAGTTACAAATGCAAATTCCATTATTTATCTCGATCCAACATGACACAGCATATCGTCAAGCTGATGACGTTAAAACACGCACTCGGTGGGAGGTAACCCATTAGTTATTTATTTTCCTTTATTCATTTTTCTTTATTTTTATTTCTGTTTATTTTTGTTTTTGTTATTTTCATTTTCGTTTTACTTAGTTGTAGTTTCGTTTTCCTTTTTATTTCGTTTTCGTTTTCATTGTATTTTCATTTGTTTTTATGATTTAGTTTCTTATTTCATTTTATTTTCTCTTTTTACTTTATTTCACTTTTTTATTTTTATCTTTCTGTTTTTTTTAAATAGGTTTCGATTAAGTCATTTTATTTCCTTGTTATCATTTTATTTATTTCATGTTAAAATAATAATAATAATAATTTCTTCATTCATTTTTATTTTTATTTGTATTTTATTTTATTTTATTACTGTTATTTTTAGTTTTATTTAGTTTCTTACTTTATTTTCTTTTTATTTATTTTTCTTATTTTATTTTATTTATTTTTCTTCTTTTAAATAAGGTCCGATTCAGTTTTCTTAATTCTTAAATTCTTTTTATCATTTTAATTTATTTTATTTACTCTAAAAAAAAAAAAAATTAGACATAGCTCACGTGAGACTTTATTATTAATAAAGTTTTCTTTATTTTATTTTATTTATTTTATTTTATTTTCTTCTTTCTTTTCCTTTATTTTTATTTCTTTATTTTTATTTTCTTCTTTGCATTTTACGATTGCAATTTTTTATTTTATTTTTCATTTCTTTATTTTACTGTGTTATTAGTACTTTATATTAAAAAAAAAAAAAAAAAAAAAAGTTCCTGATAGATTGCTCCTTCAACCGAAACTCCACGACCAGCTCAAGACATTATGAGGTACGCGACTTTTACCCTATATTTTTTATACATTGAGGACAATGTTTGTTTTAAGTTTGGGGGTGATTTTAGCGTATCTTAGCACTTTGATATATTTTGGTATTGCAATCTGAAATCTTCGTTGAGGTGTCGATGATGATTTAAATGATTGATTCATGCTTTAATTCCTTGAGAAATGCTGAGTAAAAGAGTGATTTGTTTTAGTTTGCATTGATTAGAGCTTACATAGTTATCTTCACAACTTTGAGCACGTTTTATTCTTATTTGATCCTATTTGTTGGTGATATATTTGTGTAGTCTACTGAGAGTGAAACCCAGACACAGTAAGGGAGTGATCGAGCGTAAACACGGTGAGGGAGTGTAACTCCAGTCAAAGGCTTTGATAGTGAGGACATTGAGAGGAAATCTTTCTTAGTTTTGCCCTTTATTCACGAATGCAATTGAACATTTTTCAGAAATAAGAGAATGATTTAGGCCATCTTTGAACCGTTTGAGCTTTCTGAGCCTACCTTGTTGTGTCATTTCATGACACCCATAGTCACCCTTTTGAGCCTATTATTTACAATTCATTTGTCACCTGAAATTAGCCTAGCTTTATATATTTCTCTTACCTTATTTATTGAGCACGGGGATATTGATCTAAATTAAGGGAAAGTTGGAAGAAATGGTAAAAATCAAGAGCTACTCCTTTGTCATCTGTTTCGTTTTAGAATATTAAGTCGTTGTATTTACGTTATTTGTCAATTGAAAAAAAAAAAAAAAGAAAAAGAAAAGAAAAGAAAAGAAGCAAGTTTGACAATTTAGTTTTCTTTCTAGTATTTTTTTATTCTCCGTGAATAATATGTTTGTATTGATTTAGTTTTGTAATAATGACAAAGGAGTTGAGTTAGGTGATATTGAATGAATCAAGTTTGGGGTGAACAAATAAAAGAAAGTTTGAGCGAATTCAATAAGTAAATAAGTGAATGGAAGAAAGTTATGATTATATGAAATAAGGAAGAATGAGTGGTGCTCTAGCTATTCGTTTGAATCCATAAATTCCTACCCCTCAACCCGGCCTTTCATTACAAACTTGTGAAGACCTATTGACTTTTGTTTTTGATTTATGGATATTTGCTATTAGTTGGATAGTGGGCAAGGCTAGTGAATAATTAGAGTGACTGGAGCGATCCCGAGTGAAATGAGAATGATATCCTTACCTGTAGCTACATTAGTTGAACCAACAATTAGAGGAAGATAAGAATAAACACACACACACGTGGATTTCTAAGTAAGTTATTGTCAATGCACTAATATGAGTTATTTCTTTTGCAAAGTGTTACACTTGGTGTTTTTAGTATGAGTTTTTCAAGCTGAGACAAATCACCGAAAACCTTGATTAAGATTGTTTTACCATTATATTACATTGAGCATTTTATATATGATTGAGATTATATTTTTATGTTTAGCTGAGTTATATTTTGTTCGCTTGAGGACAAGCTTTCATTCAAGTTTGGGGGTGTGATAAGTGTGTATTTTACACACTTATTTATACTCTTTAAACTTGATTCGATAAGTTATTTTCACATGTTTGACGGAATTTGACATCTTTTGTGTAAGTGTGCAGAAAATATACTTAAAAACAGGAAAGAAGAAAACACACAAGCAGAACCCATTTCACACTATCAATAGGCTGGAGAAAAGAAAAATTCAAATCCATCCCAGATATAGGTCGGCTACAATCATTCAGATTCACCACCACAGACGAACACCATGCAAATATCAGAAAAACCCGTCCCCAACACCTCCGCAATTATCTGTTTCAAATCCAACCCAGAAACAAATAACACATTTTTTCAAAAGAGTTGATCAATGGGATTACAGCCAAGTTATATCAACCTTCTGGATGAAAGCAACACCCGAGCAGAGAGAGTAAAAGAGAGAAGAAGGCGACAAAGAGAGCAAGGTTGAAAATCACAGATCGTATCTCAATTTATGGAAACCCAGAACTAAAAAAAAAGCAAGAAAAGACCAAATATAGATTGATAAAAAGAGAAGAGATATAACCTAAACCAAGCAGGAGCAGCGAAATGGAAAGGGGCACAAATTTGGAAAGTTTATTCACGCCAATCTCAGCCATTAACTTAAGGAAAGAATGAAGCAGAGTCATGGATCAGAGAGAGAAAAAGAAATAAAAACCTAAGAGAACGCAGCAGATTCGGAGGGGAGAAGAGGCGAAGACTTCGGCTGGAGGCTGCGATTTTCTCTGGCGGCGATCTACAGAGCATCGACTGTGGGCGATTCTGGCGAGTCTGTGATTCGGAGAGCATTCTCTGTCGGTCTTTGGCGTTGGGCGATTCTGGCGAGAGGATCCGGCGAGCGCGGCAGAGAACGATTCGGCGATTGAGGCGAGCGAGGCTGGCGTTTTTGGCTTTGCAGAACAGCAGCGAAGAGAAGCTTTGACATTCATAATAATTTTCTTTCTCTTTTCTTTAATTTTTATTTATGAAAATCATAAAAATCATTATTATTATTTTAGTTTATTTTCATTCTAACATGAACTAATTTTTTACTAGGGGCTACGATGTAGCCAGACTACGTTTATTTTATGTTCTTCGTTTAATTATATTTTATGATTATTTCTTCCAATATTGTTGACGCATTTAATTTCTTTTCTTAAAGCCTGTAAATTTCTGGCCAATCTTTACTTGATTTTTGGGGTGTTTTGAGACCGAGAGGTGATAAACACCCGAGCACTGAAATTAATGTCATGAATATACGTAGGCTAGAGATAGTTACGGTATTTGTGTGATCACTGTGATTTCTTGATTTATTTGTATTTGATTAATGCAGGATTTGAGACTGAGAAGTGATAACCCATTAATCAGATAAACTACGCAATGCTCGAGAGAGATTGTACTAGAATTTAGTGAAATCGATCATCAACATAGGAAGAATATTTATGAATATAATTGCGAAGAACTGAAATAAATATTGTCTTGGTGAAGTCGTAGTACCTAGGTTTTTATCAATTTGATTTAATCTCAGTTTATTTGTTTTGCTATTTTAATTTAGTTTATTTTTATTGTTTTAATTATTTTAGTTGTTTATTTTAATTTCAATCCTTAAAAACCATAAAAACGTGTGTTCAATTTTAGAACTAGGAGTAGTTATTTCGATTATTAATTACAAGTCCTCGTGGGTTCGACACTCTATTTTATCACTGTATTACTTGTTGCGACTCGTACACTTGCGAAATATTTTGCACAACATGTTGCACCAGAATCTATTAAAGTAAAAGCAGGTATAGAGTTGATCAATATGGTACCTGACACTACAGCGGGTTGTTCTTCATCACCCGACTCCATCATTGAGAATATCCTCGGCTTTATCTTAGCAGGGCCACCCTTCAAAGCTGGACAGTCTCTGTTAATATGGCCGACTTTGTTACAGTGGAAGCATCGAATGACTCTGGGATTTGGGCAGTCCTTGAATGTGTGTCCAACTTCTTCACAGTTCAAACACTTCCCCATCCCAAACCTGCACTCGCCCAGGTGACTCTTCAAACATTTCAGGCACAGGGAAAAATTCCTGGTATCCTGCACTTTCTTTCCTGTTCCTTGGTTACTCGGGCCTTCACTAGGCCTCTTTATTCCTCTCTGCTGGATTGGCTGAACGAACTTTCGTGGGGCTTCCTTCGGTCCAGAACACTTCATTTCAGCATCTTCCACCTCCAATGCTGCTGACACAACTTCACTGAATGACAACCCTTTAATACCACAAAATTTGACTCCTCTGTAAATTTCCGGCTTCAGTCCATGCATAAATTGAAACACCTTATCCTCATTCTTGTGAATGAAATGTCCAGCAAACCTGGATAGGGACTCAAATTGCCTACTGTACTCAGCCACAGAACTTGTCTGCTTCAAGTTCAGAAACTCCACCTTCTTTGCAGCCTGGACTGTGCTGTTAAAATATTTCTCAAAGAAAATCTCCTTGAACTGTGACTAAGACATAGCCAGAGCATTAGTGGTGGTCTCTATTGTTTCCCATCAAAGTTGAGCGTCCCCTGCCAAATGGAATGTTGCCAGGGTGACTTTGTCTCCTTCACCAATGTAGGCACACCTGAACATACTCTCAATCTTCCTGAGCCACTCCTCAGCAACAATTGGACTAGATGACTTTCCATCAAATGTTGGCGGCTGTAGCCTCTGGAATTTATCTCCTGAATGCTCATTGCTGGAACCCGAGTTGGCACTTCCTTGTACTTCTCGGTTCAACAGTACTCCTAACTAATCGGATTGCTGATGCACCAAATCTGTCTGTTGGCGCACCAAAATTGTCAGCTGCCTAATTACACTAGGATCCTCCTCACTTCTCAAAATTTGCATCTCTCTCGGTACTCTTGGTCTTCCTGGTCGCCTAGCCATTTGCTATATTCCTGTTCAAGGTTAATTACTCTCATAAATATCTAATAACTAAGGTTAACATAAACACTTACAGTTGTTGGAGTACTTCCATGCGACGATCGGTACTGATGAGTAATCTTTTGAACGGTTTAACAAAATGTCTCTGATACCATACTGTAACGCGCCGAATTATATAAACACGGTTTGCTACTCATAATACTGAACCATACTATGACATTTTGAGAAAATTTCAAAATTTCACTCAATGGTCAAAGTTTGACCCTTAAAACGTTAAAACTTGCAGTGGAAATTCATTTGTATAAAGCAACATTTATTAATTTAATTAAAATAATAAAGTCAATCGGTTGAAAGAAAACAAGAGAAAACAGAACACCTCTACCGCTGAATAGTTCCAGCGATAAAAACAGAAAAAAAAGGCATCCACCGATCACAAAACGACAAAAGCTATTACTCACGTCTACCGATTGCTAAACGACAAAAGCTAGTACTCACGCCTTCCGATCACTAAACCACAAAAGCTATTACTCACGTCTTCCGATCACTAAACGACAAAGTCTATTACTCATATCTACCGATAGACTACATCCACTAATAGATAACATCCACCGATAGATAACATCCACCGATAAACAGTAACATTCTACACCCACCGATAGACTACATCCACCGATAGATTACATCAACCGATAGACTACATCCACCGATAGACTACATCCACCGGTGAACAGTAACACTCTAAACAAATGGACAACTCTGCCTACTAAAAGAACTTGTAAACTCTTAACAACAGCTATTCAAAACAACATAAATCCACAACTTTATAAATCGAGAATAACAATCTACAACTAAAATCAAATCGTGTTTTCATATTAAAAAAAGATCCAAAATTATTAAAAACATTAAACTCCTGCTGTCATTAATATTCTCAGCATACTAAAACTTAACCATTGTCAACTAGACTTTCACACCTACTGACATTAGTTAAACCGCCCCATCAGATCACCAAGTCGAGGCATAGGTGTGCTCCATCAACTGCTCCAAGTCTTCAGTAAATTCAGAGAATTAACTAGTAGTTACCTCAGCACCTACATCACAAAATTCATCTATTAGCCTAATGCTAAATAAGTAGAGCAAAATGAAATGATAAGCTGAAACATAAATCCTAGTTATGCAATTTCTACTTTCACATCTCAGTTGCATTCACATTCTTTCACTGATCTGATCCCTCGGTTCCATTGGGAGTTGGATCATATTTCCCAAAGTCATACATCATCTTCATCGATTAAGGGGCATATTAGTTCCCTTAACAGCTGATCTGATCCTTTATTCCATTAGAAAGCGGATCAATTTCCCAAAGTCATACATCCTCTTCATCGATTAAGGGGCGGATTAGTTCCCTTAACAATTGGTCTGTTACAATTTGTTCATGCCTTACCATGCCATTACATGTAAATTCATTTTCGTGTTCTTTCGAAAAACATGATACATGACATACAGAAAACATTCAAACAAGCATAAACCTACTGTTTTGTGATGTAGACCCGAAGGTACACACATACTCTACTTACCTGGTCTCCTAAAAAACTTGGTTGAAATCTATCTCAGGAGTTTGCTCAAACCTAAAACCATAAACCGAGAATTAATTAAATCTTCACTAAACTTCATTCTAACCATCCAGAAATCTAAGGAAACTAATTTGGGAGCTCTATTCATTGAGCATTCCCGATTTGCCCCAAACCCAAACTAACTCTCACTTACAGTATTCTCAAAACTCGCATTTAAAATTCCCTCTAAAATCGATAGTTACAATGTAGCAAGAAATCAAAGTAGAACTCACCTAGCTTGGAGAAAATGGGAGAGAAAATCTCCGAGAGAAACTCTGCTTAGCTGAGCTGAATACCAATAAAGGAAAATGAGAAACAGTGGCGGCTAAACCTTCATTAAACCTTCCATTTATAATACTACTTCACAATTACCCAAATGCCCTTGGCTAACCAACTTTAACCTATTTAACAAACCAATCAAATTCTCTAAAATTTCATAAAGATAAAAGTTACAAAATGACGTTATTAATTAAATAAGGTGGACAATACCGGTTTCTACACACATTCCAAAGATCTCGTGCCTAACGTATGACCACCCTGGTTGACACATAACTTACCTGACCTAGCGTGTGGCCAATTTGTCCCAATGCGCTCACGCCCTAGTCCAGCGCGCGCCGCACACACCTTCAACCTTATCTGTGCATTAGCTTTATTTTTTTAATTTTTATTTTATTTTCATAATTTTAGTTATTTTATCTATTTAGACATATTAGTTGGACTTTGTTTTCAGCAATTTTGAGATTAATAACAATTTGAGTTTTTTTTAGAGAATCTTCTCTTGAGTTCTTTGTGAGGGACTTGATCTTAAATAATTATTAACTAGATAGATCATCTTTGATAGCTTTGGTTCAACTAATAGGTGTGGCTATGGTCAAACTCCTCTTTTGATAACAATGGTTCTATCGGCAAGGCTCAATCGGGGTCTAGTTCCTCTATTTATTGAATCATACAACGATTCTATCATTAATTTTGTGTTGTTGACGAATCCCAAATTTTCTAACATCTGAGGTTTGCATAAGTTGGTTTTAAAGTTTTAGCTCCTTTGACTCAAGGTTTTATCTTTAGTTTTATTGTCAATCTCTTCTTTAATTTATTCTATTCGTCCTACAAGTCAAAAAACACAAAAAAAAAATTATTATTTTTACATCCTTATCACCAAGTTTCAATATTTAGTATCAAATTCTTTTTCTTCATAGACTATTGTTCTTTTTGCTTCGAAAAATACAAAAAAAAAAAATCTATTCTTTGTTCAAATTTTGCGAAGTTCGTAAAAGTTAAAAAAAAAGTTGTCAAAAGTAGAAAAAAAAAATTAAAAATCAAATTTTTATTGAAGTAAACTTGACTTTGTGAAAAATCGACAACTCAATTCTTGTTTTACATGATATTAATTGTTCAAATATTGAATCGTTGATTTATTTATGCAAGTTTTAAAATTTTGCAAGTTCTGAAATTTTGCTAGGAGAAGGATTTTGATTTAAAATTTCCTTGGATACCTTCGTTGTTTCGAGTTGTCATCACTTAGTCCTTCGTTGTTTACCTCTAGAAGTTTCAAAAATTCTATTCTATAATTTTGGAAAAAATTTGTTCTTCAAATTCATAGATAATTATTCTTTGAATATTCAAATCGTTGTTTAATCTTTATTCGAAATATTGTCTTTATCTAAATTTTGTCTTATTTTGATTCTACCTTGATTTGATTATTCTTGAAGGTTTGAATTTTAAACTTTAAAATTTGATCTTAATAGTTTTAATTTTGTTGAATATTTTCTCTCGATTGGTTTTGACATAAATAACCAAAAGAAAAGATTGAGGGGTAAAAGGGAAGAGAGGTAGCATATTATAGAAAAAATCTTAATTGTTGAGTGAAACATGAGTAAAGTGACATCCATTGATTGCAAATACGTGAGGGAGAGGTAAGGTCCATCTATTTGATTTTTGTTTTCTATTATTTCTTACAAATGTTTGTGTGATTATTTTATTGAGATCGAAAATCATGAGTAGTGAAGGAGAACATTCTAACTTTGATCCTAAGATATTTATGACGACAATACAAGAACAATTTAGAGCATTAAATATGAGGTTGGATAGAAGGGAGTCCCTAACGACAAGCCATGCATGAATAGGTAAAGCTCTAATGACATATGAACATGAGAAATCGTTCGAGGATGATAATTACGAAAGAGAAAGAGGGTTTGAAACAAAGCAAGAAGATGACGACCTACGAAATATTAAGGTAAATATATCTCATTTCTAAGGGAAGAGCAACCCCGAGGCTTATTTAGAATGGGAAAGAAAATCGATCTAGTGTTTGAATGCCAAAATTATATGGAAGATAGAAAGCTTAAGATGGTTACAATAGAGTTTACGGATTACGTTAGTATTTGGTGGGATCAAGTAGTTAAGAACTGGAGAAGATATGATGAGCGACCTATTAGCACATGGGAAGACATGAAGACACACATGAAAAATAGATTTGTTCTATCACACTATTATAGAAACTTGGGTCAGAAACTCTAAAATTTAACTTAAGGTTATAAAAGAGTGGGTGAATATTATTGTGACGTTCCCTTTTTCTATACCTTATTACCTTAAAATTCTAATAAAATTTTTCGACTTTAATTAATGACTTCATTCATTTCCTTGAGCGACATCGTTTAGAATATTGAACCTTGGTAGCGGAAAACTATCGTGCATGGAAGACTTGTTATAAAGTAAAATTAACCAAAATCCCAAGTTTGACACTACATGTAACGCCCCCGAACCCGCCCCGACTTGGTGCGTTACTCTGCTATCTTAACCCACGTTCAAAACGATGTTTAAAATAATTTTTGATAAATTTTCTACTCAATTTTTGGGTTTCTCGAACCCTCGACTTTTGTTGGAAAGCGTGCCCAAAATACGTTTAAAATATGGTGGAAAATATCGGGTTAAAACATAGTAGAAATAAGAATTTTTTTTTCAAAAGGGTGTTGGGCGCGCGCTCTGGGCGCCGCGCGCCCCATGCCCAACCGATCGCGCCCCGGGCCCGATCGATCGGGCCTCCTCAGGTGTTTTTCGGCCAAAAATGTTTTTTTTCAAATTTCCTTCACACTAACCCCTCCAAAACACCCAAAACTTACGCCCACACATTTTCAACAACTCCCGACTCCTTGGCACGTAAAAATCCCGAAAAGAACCAATGCAAAAATTTGAACAAAAATGTAACCTAGGTGTTACACTACAAAAAGAACCCCGGTCGACCCCCAGAGCCTTCGGTCGACACTTCCTAATAGTGGTCGATCCCTAAAAGGGTTTTGGTTTTTGTTTGAACTGAGACCGGTCGACACCTTGCAACATCAGTCGACACCTTGTCTGGTAGAGGTCGACCCCTGTTAAAAGGGTCGACACCTCATTTGCCTCTGGTTTTTATTTGTACTGAAACCGGTCGACACCTTCTCTGATCGGTCAACACCTTGCCTGGTAGGGATCTACCCCTACAAGCACAGGTCTACCCCTTGCCTGGTAGTGGTCGACCCCTGAAAGCACAGGTCGACACTCCAAAGGCCATTTTTCCATTTTTTACACATTCAACACCTCCAACCTCTTCCATACTTAACCAACTCTACCTACTCAATATCAATTCACTCCCCTTTCCTCATTAAGCATCAAATTTACCTTTGCTTTATAAAAACGAACATCATAACCCTATACTTACTTCTAACCAGAATTTACCTGATCCACCACCATCCATAAATTTCATAATCATATAACTATTTGACATCATTTAGAATACATTCGAGTTTTCCTATCTAACCCATATAACTCTAAATATCGAAATCCAACTCTAATCATCAAAATCCATTTCAAGCTTCAAAATCAAATCTATTTCATCAATAATCAAACATACGCAACAGAAGCTAACAAATCATCCAAAATGGTAACCCAACTATATAATCCATCCTCAAATCCATTATCAACATCAATAACATCATCTAGTTTCAAATCATCCTAAAATAACTACCTATACATTAATCCTTAAAATTTCCATATAATATACTCAAAATACCTATACATCGTCCCCACGGGTCAAAATCGCACTGACTATACCAATGCACTCCCACGGACATCCTTCTTCAATCTGCTTGTTCATCTTGTGGAGGAACGTCTTCCTCACCTTCCTCAAGTTCACTTACACCATAAAGACGCCTATGAGATAAATCTTAGTAAATTCTACGTAAATGACAATGCATGAACATGTATATGCATTTTTATGAATTCAGTCCATTCATTCCTTTTTTTTTCAGTACGTGACAGTCTTTAGTTATCGGAACGCTCGACAGATGGATAGGGCACATCAAGCGGTTAGATAGCCCACCCAATATGAAGAGAGTAAAACCCGCTCACCACGGAACGCCAGGTCTGAACCTCATCTCAATAACCACCATGCGTTGTTAAGATGATACTTTACTTTCATTCTTTACATTTCTTTTTTTTTTTATGAAATCGATGCATAAGTTCATTTTCATGTCATTTCGTAAAACAATGATGCATGAACAATTAAATACATGACATAAGCATAAACAACGTGGATACCATCAAAACAACACAAACATAACCTATAAACAAATAAACCTAGGCAACCCATTTAAAAGCATAAAAAGAAACATTCATTGCTCCAATTTCCTCAACAACCAAAAACCGACGTATGGTGTAGGCCTATCGGCTACAGTAAGTTACAAGAACTTACCTCGCGTCCTTAGCAATCCGAGCGCCTCGTTTTGAGCTTCATCACCTAGAACATTTCACCATTCGGTCATTAAGGCTAAATCCAAATAAACCGTTCCAAAGACCGGACGAAACTCCAAGCTAAGAGAAATTTCCTAAAACTCTACTTTATGTCATTCGGGCATTTCATCTAGAAATTTACGCTCAACATTTTGTAAACCTCCATTAATGGAGTTTTTACACATCCAACAACCAAACTTAACCTCAAAATCCAAATACATCCATTATTTCAACCTAACTATTTCCAATAATCACAAATACGGTAAACCTAACGATTTCTAACATAACCCGACAATTTCGACAAAACCCTAAGCGAAACCCGAACTGGTAACAACTCTAAAACCCAAAAACTAACGTCCAAAACCATAGAATCTTACCTAGGGCTGTGATTTAGGAAGAAAACCAGAGGAGAATCGCTTGCCGGAAGGGACTGTCGTTGGCGTTGAAGCACCGCCGGAGGGGAACGAAGAAAAAATCGCCAGAGGAGTTTTGGGAGGAGAAAAATTACGTGAAATGTTGAAGGGGGAGGGGTTTTTGTGATTTTAAAATGAAATTTAACATGTAAAATTACTATTTTGCCCTTTTTGCTTAATATTCTGCTATTTTGTTATTTAGTCTATCGATTCGGTTTTCTAAATTTTCTTATTTCTCCAAATATTCCAATAAATCACTAGGGTTCTAATAAAACTTTCTTTTAGCAAAATGGGATTAATTTGCTGTATTTATGAAAATGCCCTTATATAGCGAAAAATCAAAAACTCGCAAAATCGGGTGTTACAATTATAAAGAGATGGAAATAGCCATGACAAGGGCTAGTGGAGGAAGACGTCGAAGCAACTATGACATGATTTATTAGATGGTTAAATCAGGAATCACAGATATAATGGACTTACATCATCACGTCGACATGGAGAAGTTGCTTCACAAATCAGATAAAATCGAACAACAACTAAAAGCGAGAAAGAATTCTAAGATGGGAACAACTTCAAATTCATTTAGGAAATCAAATTGGAAGGATGAAAAGCCAAAACCAAAGGATGAATCAAAGGGTAAAGTCACGGCCACCAATGTGTTTCCACAAAAACCCAAGGTTGAATCTACTACAACAACTAGGTCTCGTGAAATAAAGTTTTTTCGAAGCCAAGATTTTGGACATATTGCTTCACAATGTTCAAATAAGATAGCTATGATTTTGTTGGATAATGGTGATGTGGAAAATGTAAGTTCAAGTGATAATAAAATATCATCACTAGAGGATTGTAGTGATGTGGATGTTGAGGAACCAGTAAAAGGTGAACTTTTAATCACAAGGATGGCATTAAATATGCAACCTAAGAAGTAAGGAAATGAAGTACAACGTGAACACATATTTCATGCTAGATGCCATGAGAATAACAAGATATATAGTTTGATAATTGATAGCGAGAGTTGTACTAATGTAGCAAATACAATGATGGTGCAAAAGTTGAACTTGAAAACTGAATCACATCCAAAACCATACAATTTGAAATGGTTAAGTGAATGTGAGTAAATCAAGGTGAATAGGCGAGTAGAAAATTACCTTATCAATTGGAAGGTACAACGACAAGATTTTATGTGATGTGGTGCCAATGCAAACTTCTCACATTATATTAGGAAGATTGTGGTCTTTTGAAAAAAAAAAGGTCAAGCATGATGGATACAAGAATGAATACTCTTTGGTCTAAAGAGGAAGAGTAGTAATCTTCACACCATTAAAACCGTGAGAGGCAAGCGAAGATCAAGAAAGAATAGCGAAAGAGTTCCTGTAACACCCCCGAACCCACCATGGCTCGGTGCGCTACTTTGCTAACCAACCCCGCGTTTAAAACGTAATTTAAAATAATTTTTTATAAATTTTTGACTCAGTTTTCGGGTTTTTTGAACCCTTGAAAACGTGCCCAAAATACGTTTAAAATACGTTAGAAAATCTCGGGTTAAAATAAAATTTCAAAAAAATTTGGTGCTGGGGGCCACGCGCCTGCGCGCCCTGTGACCGATCGATCGGCGCCTAGCACCCGATCGATCGAGCCTCCTCGGGCCACTTCGGACAAAAATGCCCATTTCTCATTTTTTTCAACTTTTCTCCACTTTTCTTCATTTTTCTCTGAGCCAAACACCTCAAAATCATCTAAAAATTTACCCACACATTCCCGACACTCCCGACTCGTAAAAATCTTGAAAAACCGACTTAAAACGGATAACAAAAAAAATAGAGAAAGTGTACCCAACGTTATTTGTTTTAAAACCAAAACGAGCGGCATAATGCCTAAAACTTCCACAACCCAAAACCTGAAAATGCATATTTATAAAACCATCTTTTATATAGACAAATCCCACAAAACAACCACATTAGTTTTACAAACTCCAGATAGATAAAAACTATACAATGCAAAATACCGTTTTACCCACATCTCTCCGAAGATCATGGTCGAGACGCCCCGACAACTGCCCGCACCGGCATACAACGTACATCAACGACTGCGTCCCAACCCTAGCCTTCCTCATAGCTCTAACCTGTACTCCTGTCGACACCTACACCACAAAACAAAAAATGTAAGCCTAATGCTTAGTAAGTAGGGAATAATGCATACCAAAAACATAATGCAACACAAGCTCTAACACATGAAGTTTCAACTCGCTCAGTTGCTCTTGTTTCGTGTGCGTTTCATTGTTCATTCATAGAACGGAACTCATTGCAAGTGCTAAACTGCAATTTTAGTAGTCCCTCGCAGGTACCACCTTAACGCGACTGGGTGACTCTAACTCTGCTAGTCCCTCGCAGGTACCACCTTAACGCGACTGGGAAACTCTACTAGAGTTCCTCGCAGGTGTTACCCTAACGCGGCTGGGTGACTCAACTCTGCCACATTACGTTTGAATTCACACCACCCCTTTACGTTTCAATCTCACCATTCAAAACCATGCTCAAAACTCGTTCGTTTCGTAGTTTGAAAACAATGATGCATGTCCAGGCAATACTCAAACACCAATTGAAATAAACAACCAAACAAAGCAAACAAACAATTCCCTATCGTTCCATGGTGTAGGCCCGATGGAAAAACACAAACATCCTCTACTTACCTGAACTCCCGCACGTGTTAGCTCACTCCGAGTACACAATTCACTTGCTCGACCACCTAGCACATTAATGGGAAAAATCACTTAAAATCATCAAAACATAAACTAAGGGATGTTTACTAAAATTCTCACACCACCAAACTAACTTTTCAACATAAAAACCCAAAAATCCGATTTTCCCATAATTTTTGATGTCCAAACTTCAATCGATCATAACTCCCTCGTTTTTCAACGGATTTCAACGTGCCACCTCATTCTGGAAACCTCTCATTGTCTACTTTCCATTAAAATACTTAAATTCAACAACCAAACCACTTAGCCAATTCGAAACCCACAAAACAGAATCGGCTCTCAATATTTTCAAAAACCGGTTTTCACTAACTTCCACCAAAACTTTAATCTATCCCTAAATACACCCTACACTAATTGTAACGACCCGAGGAGGATCGTCACGTGTCATGACTTTCCTTTAAACTTATCCGTACTTTTATACCTCTGTAATCGTAGTATACTTTTTTTTTCTCAGACTTATATCATATCTCATCTTAACTTAAATTCGCTGAATAACCGCGTTTAGCTTTCACTCCTGCCGATCGCTAAACGACAAACATCTAGTTGTTCTACCGGTCAGCACGTGCATCTCACATGATTCATTAAACATCTATCGGCAGGCACACATATTTGCATCTGCCGACAGTCACGTGCAACTCGTGTGACCAATTAAAACACCGTTCAATTATACAACGGAAGCCACCTACATCTGCCGATGAGAGAACAATAGACGATGCTCTCATCTGCCGATGGCAAATACTCTATATCTGCCGATGACGTGGCATCACATCTTCCGGTAACTTAACTCACTACTCATACCGATCGCCAGATAACAGACATTGTCGTCATCTGCCGATGGCTTAAGACAACTACATCTTCCGACAGATTAACTCACCATCTGCCGATGATACGTCCCATGTCTGCCGATGAGAGAACCATAAGCGAGGCTCTCATCTGCCGATGGCAAATACCCCTTATCTGCCGGTGACGTCAGCCGGAAGACAAATACTCTTCCTCTTCCGATGACGTTCTCCGGAAGTCAAACTTACCCGACTCCCATCACAACTCTCCTGCCGATGACGTCAGCCGGAAGACAAATACTTTTCCTCCATCATCCCTCGGCATCAGACATCCCCCCTTTTTTTTTTTAGACTTCTATCTTGATAAATGTAAACCTCATAACTTAAATCTTAATGGCCAAAACTCATCAGAATAAATCATGAACTCATTCAAACTCACACAGCGGAAGACTTAATTAAAATAGTTCATTTGATAACTATAGCTATATCTTCGGACTCTGAAATTAAGACAGGCAGTTTCTAAAATCCCAAATTGTTAAATAATCCGAACCTACTTGACTTGGCTTCTTAACAACTTCATTAAAACTTATACGAGCTTTAACCAGAATTCCCCATTCGCCATCCAGCCACAGATTTCACACTGATCACCTCCAGCAACCTAGCTTAGACATTTTCATCAACTTTGAATTCCTCACCTGATATTTCTTCACCTACATCATAAGGTGTAACTGTAAGCCTAAGGCTTAGTAAGGAATGCAAACTATTATGAGTTCATGAATGCATAACTTGGAGAAAAACATGCTCATAAGTCTTTTCTTTTCATGTACTTATCTTAATCATCATTCATAATCGTATCTCGTATTCATTGTTCATAATCATCATTCGTAGACATGCTCATATTCATCATTCCTTTCATCATTCATATTCTTCATTACATTATGTGGTTTAAGGGAGGATTTGTGCCGGTAAAGGGGGTTCGACAGTGAGTTTGATCATGGTCCCTACTGCGGGTCGTATTCATATGTCCTACTGCGGACTGTGACATACGCCGAACCACCCCCAACCCTCACTTAACCACGTTGCATAAGTTTTATCTTCTTACCTTATTCATGAGAAAACATATTTCAAAACATTTTCATATGCTTGAGAAGTAAAACATGATGCATAACATAAATGCACTTAATCATCGAACTAAGACAGGGGAGTACATGAGAATAACAGAACCATATCCATCGACATTTCATCAAACATATAGCAGACGATGTTCACTAAATCTAACTTAATCCTTTGATGTAGGGCCCTATTGGCCGGAAACTTAATACATTCACTTACCTGGATTCCTTAGCAACTTGAATCACCTTCTCTTCAACTTCTTCACCTAACACATTTCACATTACAGTAGTTAAAATAAAGTCCTAAAAGTTCTAGTCGAAAGTCATCCTAGAATCTAACAGCTAAGGTTCTCTGTGCAGTCTGAAATCCAAAACCGAAACAGCTAGATATAGCTATCGATTAAACGGGGTCGGTTATATAAAAGGTCCAGAATCGATTTAAAGGTGGCATTACCAAATGAAGATAAAGAACGATAACCAACTGACTCAGCCATTGAAGAGCCCGAAAGTACAAGTTCAACTGAAAACAGAGTTCTAAATGACTACCCGGCATCTACATTGTCAAAATCTTACCTAGAATGCGGGTTATCGGAGTGGAGGTTGAAAAACCAGTTGCTGGGGAGGAAAAAGGCTCCAGAGAAGAAGGGAGTCGCCGAGAGGAAATGTCGGCTGCAGTGAGGTTTAAATGAGATTTAAGGTTTCCATTTTCTATTTATACCTAATCCTTCAATCTTTATTACAAAATTGCCACTCAACCTAGTTTTACTCAACTTGTAATGAATTTGCCTCAACGTTAAATTTAATCATAAAGGTTAAATAAAGGGTAACAATTAGAATGGTCAGAAAAATTCACCTGGCCGAAATGTCGGGTGTTACACTAATCCATCTAACATTTAAACCATCAAATATAAAAAGAAAACACAGCAAAGACACCAATTTTCGGACCTCACATCTTAGGGTTTCCAAACCCTAATGAAACTCTCACAAAATCCTATAAAAACACCAAAAATCATCACCTAAACGTATAAAACTAAAAACCCACTTAATTTCTTACCTTAAACTTGAGAAATCTTGAAGAAAAGAAAGAGGGAAGAGGCGTCAATGGTGGCTGAAAACGTGGAGAAGAATGGGGAAGAAGAAGAGAGCTTTCTCTTATAACCTTAAACTTTCATCACCTTTTGATTTTCCCCCCCTACACTTTTAAAGTTGTAAAAGCACCCCCTCTCCACTATCATGTAATCCTAAGTGAAATGCATCATTAAAAATCTCTATCTTTTCAAATTTTAATTCATTTAAATTCTAGTTTTCTATTGGTTCATTGACTTTTCAACACATTTGTCAAACTATTTCTTTTTTCTTGCCTCATGCATTCCAACGTGAATGCTTCATATATATACCCTCTTTTCTTTTAAATTTTGTTATTAAATCCAAGCAAAATAACTCCATTTTATTTCCTTACTTTTCATTACATCAAACCAATGATACATTAACCCCCACCACTTTACGTTTTCTCACAATTTCTCATCTAATTTTGCCATAACTTAGGAAAATTCTAATTTATTATTAAACCATCATATCATAATCTAATCTAACTCTATGCACATTACAGAAATTTTTTCGGGTGTTACAGTTCCAAAGAGAAAGGGCCAAAAAAGAGGAAAGAAAATTAGTTGAAAAAGAGGCTGAAAAGGAAAAAAAAAAAGAAGAAAAGAAATTAGTTGACAAAAATAGAAAGAAAAGAGAAAGGGAGAGAAATCGAGGGAGGAAAAAAAAAAAAGAAATGTGTGAAAAAAGAGCGGAATAATGAGTAAAACTAAAGTTAAAAGTGAGGTGATTTTGATTTTGTATAAAGACATTTATTTATCATCTAACAATCTAACTGTTTCTCTTACAAGTGTTGTTACCTCTCTTTTGCAGGACTTTGAAGATTTGTTGCTTGAAGAATTCCCAAGGGAAGTACCCCCACCTAGGGGAATCGAACATCAAATTGATTTTATATCGGGAACAACAATTCCAAATTGACCGGCATACCAAGAAAATCCAGAAGAAACAAGGGAAATTCAAAGGCAAGTGGATGAATTAGTGGAAAATGGTATAGTGAAGGAAAGTCTTAGCTCGTGTTTAGTAACCGTGTTCCCAAGAAAGACGGAACGTGGAGGATGTGCGTGGATTGTCGAGGAATCAACAAAATTACAGTAAAATATCGACATCTAATCCCAAGGTTAGATGACATGCTTGATGAGTTATATAACGCATGTATATTTTTCAAAATTGATTTAAATAATGGATACTATCAAATTCGCATGAAAGAGGGCGACGAGTGGAAAACCTCTTTAAAAACAAAATATGGTCTTTATGAGTGGTTAGTCATGCCCTTTGATTTTGTAACACCCGCAAATTTAGATTTAATTAATTAAAAAGAAAAGTTAATAAATTTGGTGGAACTAAATGGTTTCTTAATTTAGGTTCGGGTATTTCCAGTGAAATTAGGCCGTGGGTTATAATTTAAGAGCAAAATTTATTGCAAATTGAAATGGTCAAAAACACGGGAGGGCAAAACGGTAATGATGCTTTATTAATGTTTTAATAGGAATTATTATTGATTATTATTATTATTATTATTAATAACAAAAACAAAAACAACAGAATGGCTCGAAGCCATTCTGTTGTTCATCGAGTGCCCGACGGCCGAGAGGAGAACAGGGGAGAGGGGGAGATGACGCGAGGGATGTTCAACGCCGTTCACCGGCGATTGTCGACGTTCTCTGGCCAGACGACGGCGACAAGCAGGGTTCGATTGTCTCCGCGTACGAACCGACAGGTAAGGCCAATTTTTACCCTGTTCTGGTTCTGTTCGGGGCTGTGGGTCGCCGAGCTGCTAGAAGCTCCGATCACCGGCCGATTTGGGTGTCCTCAGCTTGGGTTTGCTAACCCTTGAACCGGCGATGGCCGTTGAACCGTGAGGAGCTCAGTTGGGCAAAAATCAGTAAGCTCTCGGTTTGGGCATTTCTGGTTTTGCTGTGTGTAGCCTTGAGATTTTGTTAGGTTATGTTAATTTGATGCTAGGATGGTTGATTGGTGAGGAATTAGGCGAAAATTGATGAAAAACCAAAATAGGGAAAATTCCGGGTAAAGGGCAGAATCGGGTTTTGCCATTTTTGACCTAGCTGCGGTCGTTTGTTTTAAAATTCCTTTGGCAGGTTAAAATAAGTTATTAGAGGAGTACGTGGCCGCTAGAATCGTTCGATTCCGATATCCGATGCGAAAGTTATGCATGTTTGAAGTTTTGGGTCGGTTTTTACCGAACCCAAATTAGTGGCCCGTTTAGTTAGATTTTAGTTGGATTATGATGGAAATAGTAGTTTGAGAGTAATTGGAGAATATAGGCTTGATTTTGATGAAGTTTGAATAATTGTCGTAGGTCGAGCTGTAGATGGACAGGTAACCGAGTAAAACCAGCGAGCTAGGACGCCAAGTAAGTAGTGGGTAATGTTCTTTCGCCTTCGGGCCTACACCATAGGATGGTAGGTTTTATTTGTTATTGCTTTTCTTCGTGTAGTGTTGTGTTATCATTGTACTTGGCGTTGAGTGGTGGTGTGTGTGGTGTGGCATTGCATTTCTTTGAAGCATGCATCATGATGTAGAGCACGCTAGATACGCATAGCTGCATGGTTGTCGTTGTGTGTTTGTCGTTTTGAGGATTAACAATAGTTGGTTAAAGAGTAAGGCACTTCGGTGCGGGCAAAGAGTAAGGCACTTCGGTGCGGGCAATGAGTAAGGCACTTCGGTGCGGGCAATGAGTAAGGCACTTCGGTGTGGGCAACTAGTATTGTTTGGTCGTGTCGTCATGTTGTGTCAAGTCGGTTTGTTGAGTTGCATTGGGGTGTTGTGTTGCATTTTTGGCATGATAGTTGGTCAAAGAGTAAGGCATCCCTTTCGATGCAGGCAATAAGGCATCTTTCGATGCAGGCAGTTTTGTTAGGGTTGTGTTGTGTTGTCGTGTTGGGTGGTGTTGTGTTGTTGTGTTGTTGTGTTGCGTTGTCGTGTTGAGTGGTGTTGTGTTGTTGTGTTAGGGTTGTGTGTACATTGTGCTTGTTTATATTTGTCATCCCCTACTTGCTAAGCGTAAGCTTACGTGTGTGTGTGTGTGTTCTGTGGTGTAGGTGACGACAGAAGTACAGGTTAGAGCTATGAGGAAAGCTAGGATTGAGACGCAGTCGTTGATGTACGCTGTATGCCGGTGCGGGCAGTTGTCGGGGCACCTCGACCATGGTCTTCGGGGGATGTGGGCTTTGTCTTTTGGTAGTTTATTGTAAATGTCTGTTTGTAGAAATGATGGGAATGCATAACTTTCTTTTTGGTTGATGTTTTGAGAGTTATAGTAAAGCTATTGGTAATTGTTGTATATAGTCATAGTTAAGGGTGATGCATCTCCCTATACTATGGACTTTCTTCACTTCGGGATGTTGGTATTTTAGTTTCCCTCTTTACTGCTATTTGGTGATTTCGTATGCTAGATAAGTTGATGAGAAGTATTCTGGATTGGTTGGGATTTATTCCTTTGCAGGTACCTAGCATTTTGGAGGTGCCATTTTCAGGCATTACTTTGCCGAAATTTTCGGGAAGGATACCGTGGTGCTTAACGGTTAGGATTAAGAGAAATTAGTGAGTCTAGACAGCTAGGTATGACATAAGAGAGCTTTGGGAGATTTAGTTTTAAATTCTGCTGTGTTTGATTTTATTTAAATTATTGGGGTTAAAGTGAGCCAAGTAGCGCTCCGAGCCAGGGTGGGTTCGGGGGCTTTACAGATTTATCTAACGTGACTAACACGTTTATGAAGTTAATGAATCAGTTTTTAAGATCATTTATCAAAAACTTTGTCATGGTTTATTTTGATAATATATTAGTTTATAGCAAAACATCGGAACAACATATTGAAAATTTAAAATTAGTTTTTAATATTTTGTGGTTAAATCAATTATATGTTAACCTAAAAAACTGCACTTTTGTATGGAATTAGCAGTGTTTCTCGGTTTCGTAGTGAGTTCGAATGGAGTAATGGTGGACGAGAAACAAGTCAAAGTAATCAAGGAGTGGCCGAGACCTAAGAATACTAATGAAGTACATAGCTTTCATGGATTAACTAGCTTTTATAGATGATTTGTTAGGAACTTTAGCACCATGGATGAATCGTTGAATGATTTGGTTAAAAAGAATGTAAAATTTAAGTGGATCGAGACACATAAAAAATCGTTCAAGCATTTAAAATAAAAGTTAATTAATGCTTTTTTATTAGTGTTACCAAACTTTGATAAAACTTTTGAAATTGAACGTGATGCATCGGGAAAGGGAATTTGAAGTGTTTTGAAGTCGGAAATAAAGCTGATCGTTTATTTTAGCAAAAAGCTTAGTGGTGCAGCACTAAACTACTCGACATACAATAAAGAGTTGTATGCTTTGGTGAGAACATTACAAACATGACAACACTACATGTGCCCAAAGGGAAATTACACAAAAGATATGCGAAGTAGATAGAATTCGTAGAAACTTTTCCTTTGGTCATCCATTACAAAAAAGGTAAAGAGAATGTAGTTGCCGATGCATTGTCAAGAAGGTACGTAATTATAACTTCTATATATCTTTGAACCCAGAGATTGGGTGTGGCTACATCTACAAAAAGATGGGCCGAAGGAGTCCTTGAACAATCCTATTTTTTTACTGAGATGATTTTTTATTAAATAAGTACGATGATGGTGTATTTTCGTATAGTTGTCTATGTATATACGACAATGTTTAACTTAATTACTCATCGGTGGCTCGTGAAGCCTATTTTCGTAAAACGTTGAAAATGAGTTTTCATGAGACGATGATTTGAAAACCATTTTTGTTACCTCATCATGATTTGAAACAAAAGATAAAAGAAAATTTACATGCATTTAATATAGCATTCCTATTGAGTTAGTCACTGTAACACCCGGTTCTATTAAACCAATTTCTATTCCGTTATTTAATAGTAAGCATGTTGTGGAGAAAATTGAGGGAAGTATTAATTAGGTTAATGAGTTACTAAGTAAGAGCATAGTGGTAAATTGAGAACTTAAAATGGATAACCTATTTAAGGAAAGAGGCTTTGTGATTAAATGCACTATAGCCGCCACCAATTCCTTGTTTTTCCCTCGGTCTTCAGCTCAAGCAGCAGAGCTCACTAGGCGATTCTTCCATTCGATTTTCTCCAAAACTAGGTGAGTTCTATTTTGATTCCTTGCTGCATTGGTAGCTATCGATGATTAGGGGAGAGTATAAGTGTGAGTTTCGAGATTGCTGTGAGCAAACTAGTTCGGGTCATTGTGGTAAATTAGGAATGCACAATGAACTAAGCTTCCAAACTAGTTTTCATAATTTTCTAGCGGTGTAGAATGAAGATTAGAGAAAGTTTAATGTATGCTCTGTTTATGATTTTAGGATTGAGTAAGCTCTCGAAGTAGCCAATCACCGAGACGTTTCTCAGGAGACCAGGTAAGTAAAGTTTGCTTGTGCCTTCGGACCTACATCACAAAACAGTAAGATTATGTGTGTTTGAATGTTCGTATGTCATGCATCATATTTTGAAAATTTATGCGAAAATGAATTTACATGAAATGACATGGTAAGGAATGAACAGACTGTAACAGTTGTTAAGGGAACTAGCCCCTTAACCAAGAGAGAGGATGTATGGCTTTGGGGGAAGTGATCCAAACCCCAATTTCACAAGGGGATCAGATCAGTTTGTTAAGGGAACTAATCCGCCCCTTAATCAAGAGAGAGGATGTATGACTTTGGGAGAAGTGATCCAACTCCCAATTTCACAGGGGGATCAGATCAGAAACGATGCATATGCAACTGAGATGAGAAAGTAGAAACTGCATATTTAGGAGTTTAAGTTTCAGCATATCATTTCATTATCGCTCTACTTATTTAGCATTAGGCTAATAGATGAGTTTTGTGATGTAGGTGAAGAAGTGACAGCAGGTGTGTTCACTGAGTTTGCTGAGGACTAGTCTGGTTGGAGGAGTGCATCTATGTAACAATCTGGCAACTGATGGGGCGGTTTAACTGGTGTCAGTGGATGAGAAGGTTTAGTGAACTATGTGATTCAATTTAAGTATGTTGCGAGTTTCCATGCAGTGGTAGTTTTGATATTTGAATTCAATTTGAGACTTTTCTGACAATGATGCTCTGTTGGATTTAATAGTGGTGTTTACTAGAATTTGGAGTAATACACGGATTTAAATAGTTTGAACGATTTTTAGTAAAATGCTCAAATTCTTTTGGTAGTCGGAGTTTTCTTTGTTAGAGTGAAAATGTTGCTATGCTGTTTTCGTTGAGTATTTTTGATCTATCGGTGGATGAAGTCTATCGGCAAATGTAGGGTTGTTGTTCTGTTATCTATCGGAAGATGTCTTCAGTAAAGTCATCGGATGATATTTTCAGTAGAAGCCATCGAAAGATATAAGTAGAAAATTTGTCGTTTTGTAATCGGATGATGTCGAGTAATTTATCCATCGGATGATGTAGTAGAAGTTTTGGCGTTTAGTGATCGGTGGATGTCGGGTATTAAATCTATCGGATGATGTAGTAGAAGTTTTGTCATTTAGTGATTGGTGTACACAGTTTGTTCTTTCGGAAGACGTGAGTAAAAGATTTGTCATCTTGTGATCGGCAGAGGCTGGATGACCGAATCATCCGGCTGACGTCATCAGTAGATGCGAGTAGCAAAACTTGTCGTTTTGCGATCGGCAGAGGTTGGATGAACGATTCATCTGGCTGACGACATCGGTGGAATCCTTCGGTTTTATTTCTGCCCTTTTGTTGACCTCGTTCAGCGGATGATGTGTTTGACTTTTTAAACTTTAAGCATTTCACGCGTAAGCCTTCGTCTCTTCCGGCCGAATTCTTTTCTTAATATTTTTAACTGAATATTCGAACACTGTTTTATAGTGTTGCTTAACTTTGCTTTGCTCAAAGATTTTCTGCTGCAAGTTTTGTGTTTTTAGCAAACGTTCAAATTTGACTTTCGAGCGAAGTTTTAAATTTGGTCCGAAATTTCCTAGTTATGTTCGTGTTTATGAGTAATGAACTGAGTTTGGAAAACTCGGGGCATTACAATATGGTATCAGAGACATTCAGTTAAACCGTTCAAAAGATTACTCATCAGTGCCAATCGTCGCATGGGAGTACTCCAACAACTATAAGTGTTCATGTTAACCTTAGTTATTTGATGTTTATGAAAGTAGTTAACCCTGTGCAAGAATTTAGTGTAATGGCCAGACGCCCAGGGAGACCTAGAGTGCCAACGGAAATGCCAAATTTGAGAGGTGAGGAGGAGCCTAGTGTGATTAGGCAGCTGACAGAATTGGTGCGTCAGCAAACAGACCTAGTGCGTCAGCAGTCCGATCAGTTAGGAGTGCTGTTAAACCGAGAGGTGCAGGGACGTGCTAACTCGAGTTCTAGCAAAGAACATTTTGGAGATAGATTTCGGAGACTAAGACCACCAAAGTTTGATGGACAGTCATCTGATCTGGTTATTGCTGAAGGGTGGCGTAGGAAGATTGAAAGTATGTTTAGGTGCGCCAACATTGGAGAAGGAGACAAGGTCACGTTGGCAACATTTCACTTGGCTGGTGAAGCTCAACTCTGGTGGGAAACAATAGAGACCACCACTGATGTCTTGGCGATGCCTTGGTCGCAATTCAAAGACATTTTCTACGAGAAGTATTTCAACAGTACTGTCGAAACTGCAAAGAAGTTGGAATTTCTAAACTTGAAGCAGACAGGGTCTGTGGCCGAGTACAGTAGGCAGTTCGAGTCCCTGTCCAGGTTTGCTGGACATTTTGCTCACAGGGACGAGGATAAGGTGTTCAAATTTGTGCATGGACTGAGCTAGAAATTTACCGAGGAGTTAAATTTTGTGGTATTAAAGGCTTGTCATTCAGTGAAGTTGTGTCTACTGCTCTGGAAGTGTAAGAAACTGAAAGGAAGTGTGCTGGACCAAAAGAGGTCCCACAAAAGTCGGTCCAGCCACACCATCAAAGGGGAATGAAGAGGCCTAGTGAAGGCCAGAGTAGCCAAGGAACAGGAGGGAAGGTACAGAATGTCAGGAAATTTTCCCAGTGTCCTAAGTGCTTGAAGTACCACCCGGGCGAGTGCAGATTTGGCTTTGGGAAGTGTTTCAACTGTGAGGAGGTTGGACACACGATCAAAGAGTGCCCAAAGCCTAGAATCACCAGATGCTACAATTGTAACAAGATCGGCCATATTAGAGAGACTGCCCAGCTCCTAAGAGTGGCCCTGCTATGGTTAAACCAAGGATATTCTCCATGATGGAGTCGGGCGATGAGGAACAGCTAGCTGTTGTGTCAGGTACTATATTGGTCAACTCTTTACCCGCTTTTACATTGATAGATTCTGGTGCAACACATTCATTCATAGCATCTACATTTGCTGATAAGTTAGATGTAAATCTTACCCCTACTGAGTATGTGTTTAATGTCGCATTACCCTCTGGTGAACGCATGCACTTTAACCGAGTGATGCTTGATAGTGCTGTATTATTAGGAAACATGAACCTACCTGCTAACCTCATTGTCATGGAAATAATGGGATTTGTTGTGATTCTAGAATCGGACTGGTTGTTTAAGCACCACGCCACAATTGATTGTAGGACAGGAATAGTTAGTTTCCAACCAACTGGTAGTTTGAGACATACCTTTCAAACTTCAAGGAAGAGTAAGAAAATGTCTGTGATGACTTCTATTAATGCTAGACCTTCCCCATATGGAGAGTACTTGTGCTTCTTAGACAGCGTTTTAGATGCACAACTTGTAGGAAAAGTAAGTCCTCAGAATGTCTTAGTTGTCCAAGATTTCCCAGAAGTATTCTTAGATGACCTTCCTGGTTTGCCGCCAGATAGAGAAATTGAATTCGTTGTAGATGTTTATCCCGGCGCTGAGCCTGTGTCTAAAAATCCATATAGATTAGCACCAACCGAACTTAAGGAATTAAAGAAGCAGTTAGAGGATCTGTTGGAGAAAGGGTTTATACGCCCTAGCTTTTCACCGTGGGGTGCACCTGTTCTCTTTGTCAAAAAGAAAGATGGATCGATGCGTATGTGCATTGATTATAGGGAATTGAATAAGTTAACTGTCAAGAACAAGTATCCATTACCGAGGATTAATGACCTATTTGACCAACTTCGTGGTGCACGAGTTTTCTCTAAGATTGATTTGAGGTCAGGTTACTACCAACTAAAAGTCAAAACCGAAGATATTCCAAAGATTGCCTTTCGCACAAGGTACGGACATTATGAGTTTTTGGTTATGTCCTTTGGATTGACAAATGCACCGGCAGCCTTCATGGATCTTATGCATAGAGTGTTTCACGAGTATTTAGATAAGTTTGTCATAGTGTTTATCGATGATATTTTAATCTATTCCCGTTTCAAGGATGAGCATGCTAGGCACCTGACGTTGGTGTTGGAAGTATTAAAACAGCACCAACTATACGCCAAGTTTTCTAAGTATGAGTTCTGGTTTGACCAAGTTCACTTTTTAGGACATGTTATATATGGAGACGGAATATCTGTCGATCCAGCTAAGGTTCAAACAGTTAAGGAATGGCCCCAACCGAGGAACGCTATAGATATCAGGAGTTTCCTTGGACTTGCAGGATATTACAGGAAGCTTGAAGGATTCTCAAAGATTGCTACACCCCTTACTAAGTTAACAAGAAAAAATGTGAAGTATATATGGACTGACGAATGTGAGCATAGTTTTCAGACCTTGAAACGTAAACTGACCAATGCTCTAATTTTGACCCTTCCTGTTGATGATGGTAAATTCAGCATTTACTGTGATGCATCCAAGATTGGACTTGGCTGTGTCTTGATGCAAGAGGGAAAGGTAATAGCTTATGTCTCTAGGCAGTTGAAAACACATGAGAAGAATTACCCTACACATGACTTGGAATTAGCTGCAGTGGTATTTGCAATTAAAATTTGGAGGCACTACTTGTATGGACAAACTTGTGATATATTCTCGGAGCATAAAAGTCTGAAATATATCTTCACACAGAAGGAATTAAACATGAGGCAACGTCGTTGGTTAGAATTTATAAAGGATTATGATTTTGAGATTAAATACCATCCCGACAAAGCAAATGTTGTGGCAGATGCCTTGAACAGAGTGACATCTTCAGCCTCAGCCTTGATTCTTGATGTACCATTAGCCTTAGAGTCTGAATTTCAAAGGTTTAATCTAGAAGCAGTGCATAGTGTGTTAGCCATGCTTACTGCAATATCCTTAAGACCTACAATTCTTGAAAGAATAAAGGAAGCCCAGGTAAGTGATGTAGAGTGCAACAAGTACAAGTTAAGCATGGATTCTACGGACAAATCAGATTTTAACTATTCTGCTGATGGAATCCTTAAGTTTAGAAATAGATGGTTTGTTCCAGCCATAAAAGAACTTCGAGATGAAATTCTTTCTGAAGCACATTCTTCTAGATTCTCTGTTCACCCTGGGAGTACAAAGATGTACAAGGATCTTAAACAGCATTATTGGTGGCCAAGCATGAAAAGGAGTGTGGCAGAGTATGTAGGGTCATGTTTGTGTTGTCAGCAGATTAAAGCTGAGCACCAGAGATGTAACACCCGACAACTTCAGCCAGGTGACTTCCTAACTGTATTAACGGTCATGAATATTCAATCTTCACGGTTTAGAGTTTTATACCAAAAATAATTAATTTCATGTGGATTTGGTGGCAAAGTTGTAATAATGGTGGGTGATGACCAGTATATAAAGAAAAAGGAAATGTTTTAAACCTCATTAAAACCATTGTAGCCGACACCTTCCTTTCCGGTGATTTCTTCTCTCCCGAGCTCTTGCTCTCTGCTTTCAGCATACTCTCTTTGACGATCGGTTTTCTCTGCCACTACTCGACTACTCTGTGCCGAGGTATGCAATAGACAACGTAGTTATCTGTTAGTTTGCTAGCCCTGTTTTCTACTCGGCATTGGAGTGTTGGATTTTCCAATGGCCGACTAATAATAAGAACATTTGAAATCTGAGAGTGGCAATGCTTTTATCGAATCGATTCTGGACATTTAAAACAACCACCCCTGAGTTATCGATAATCGAATCTGTCTGTTTTGGTTTTGGGATTTCAGACTACATTGAGTATTAAACTAAGAATTCGGGAATGACTCTTAGCTATTAGACCCTAGGATGACTTGTGAGTAGAACTTTTTAGGATTTTTGTCTTAACTACTGTAATGTAAATGTTTTAGGTAAAGAAGTATGAGGAAAGGAGCTCTCATTGCTAAGGACACCAGGTAAGTGAATGTATAGGATTTTCGGCCAATAGGGCCCTACATCACAAGGATGCTAGATAGTAACTGATATAACGATTAGAGGTTATTATGCTACAGTCTAGTACTTATGTTGACGTTTAGTCTAATGGTAAGTTTTCATACTAGATGAATGTTCTGTTCTGTAGCCTGAATAAGTTAAGAAATTCCCATGTTCATGCATTATCAAAGTTTTATGCACATGAAAATGTTTTAAAAGCATGTTTTCTCATGAACAAGATAAGATGATAAAATCCCTGCAACGTGGTTGAGTGAGGGTTGGGGGCGGTTCGGCGTATGTCACAGTCCAAAGAAGGACATATGAATACGACCCGCAGTAGGGACCATGATCAAACTCACTGTCGAACCCCTTTTACCGGCACAAATTCTCTCTCATTCCACACAACTTAAATGATGAATATGAACAATGATTATGAACAATGATTACGAATGATGAATATGAACAATGATTATGGACAATGATTATGAATGATGAATATGATTCATGATTATGGATGATGATTATGAACAAGAAAAGACTTATGACCATGTATTTCTCCGAAATATGCATTCATGCATTCATGTTATTGTCGCATTCCTTACTAAGCATTAGGCTTATAGTTGAACCTTTTGATGTAGGTGAAGAGATAATAGGTGAGGATTCCCAATTCCAAGAGAACGCTTAAAGCTGGTTGCTGGAGGATGCTCAGTGTGACAGTGCAAGGTTGGACAAGCGATTAAGTTCCCTGGTTTTACTCATAGTAAGTCAGAAAAGTTTATGATAAACAAATGACTAAGTAGAACAGAATTTCTTATAACAATGAGATTCAGATTTGAATGGTTTGACTTTAGAGTCTGAATACGACTTTAAGGATTATTGAATGGTTTGTGTTGCTTAAGTCTTCCGCTATGCGTATTTTGGATGAGTTTATGATCCTTACTCTTTGAGGTTTATAGTTACTAAGTTAAGAATCAGGTGAATTGTGATATGTTCTATCGGATGAAGGTGTTTGATGATTATAGTGTTTTACTGCCGTATGATAGAAGCTGGATGAGGCAATCATCCGGCTGACGTCATCGGCGGATGTCAAATGATGGAAGTTGAACGATTGAGTCTTCCGGGTGACGTCACCGGAAGATGTAGTATGTTTCCTCGCCCGATGACGTAAATGTTAATTTGTCGTCTAGCGTTCGGTGGATGAAGTGTATTTCTTCACCGGATGCTGGGAATGTTAATTTGTCGTCTAGCGTTCGGTGGATGAAGTGTATTTCTTCACCGGATGCTGGGAATGTTATTTTGTCGTCTAGCGTTCGGTGGATGAAATGTATCTGAGTCACCGGAAGATGAAGATGTTATCTTGTCGTCTAGTGGTCGGGAGATGTAGGGTATTTTATTTTGTCGTCTAGTGATCGGCATGTAATTACCCGGGGAGGATCGCCACGAAATTCGTGACTTGTCTTAAAACTTTAATTCATATTTGAACTCTTTTCTCCTTCTCTGTTTTTTTTTTTTTATAACAGTATACCTAACAGGCTTAAGGACTTCAACTTAACAGATGGAAAATCAGTCCCTCGTACGTGACTTCTTCATGACATTATTTACTTAATCATTCATAGACATGAGCGACCATACACGGTCATTGATTCTATGACGAAATCGGGCGGTGGAGGATTGCCTTCGGGTCGCCCTACGTTATTCTACCCGAATTGCATGGGTCTGCATGCATCAGCGGATGAAGCGCATATTAACTTACCTATCACGTGCATATCATGTGACTCTCTCATCGACGTTCAGTAGAAAACATCTACCGATGAGCACGTGCGTCTGTCGTGAACGTCTAAAACATCATCCGGTAGTGGACATCTACCGGTAGACACGTGCAGCTCTCGTGATCATTAAAACATCTACCGATAGACATGTGAAATTCACGTGTTCCTCTAAGACATCTTCCGATAGCTTACAAGCTCTATATCTTCCGATCTCTAAACACTCTACTTCTGCCGATCGCTAGACGACAAAATGGCACTTTCATCATCCGATGGCTAAACACTCTACATCTGCCGATCGCTAGACAACAAAATTTATACTTATATCATCCGAAGGCTAAACACTCTACATCTGCCGATGAAGAAACATATTACATCTTTCGGTGACATCATCCGGAAGACTCAATCGTTCGATTCCTATCATTTGACATCTGCCAATGACGTCAGCCGGATGAATGCCTCATCCAGCTTCTATCTTACGGCAGTAAAACACTATAATCATCAAACAACCTCATCCAACAGAAAATACTACAACTCACCCAAATCTTAACCTGGAAATTATAAACCCTAATGAGTAAAAACCATATCCCATTCAAGATACGCATAGCAGAAGGCTTAAGTAAAACATACCATTCAATAATCCTTAAAATCGTTAACAGACTCTGAAGTCAAACCATTCAAATCCGAATCTCATTGTTATAAGAAAATTCTATTCTACTTAGTCATCTGTTTATCATAAACTTCTCTGACTTACTATGAGCATAACCAGGGAACTTAATCGCCTATCCAACCTTGCACTGTCACATCGGGCATCCTCCGGCAACCAGCTTTAAACCTCATCTCTGGACTGAAATTCCTCACTTGCTAACTCTTCACCTACATCATAAAGTTTAACTATAAGCCTAATGCTTAGTAAGGAATGCAACAATAACATGAATGGATAATTCGGAGAAATACATGGTCATTAGCCTTTTCTTGTTCATAATCATCATCCATAGTCATGAATCATATTCATCATTCGTAATCATTGTTCATAATCATTGTTCATATTCATCATTTAAGTTGTGTGGAATGAGAGAGGATTTGTGCCGGTAAAGGGGGTTCGACAGTGATTTTGATCATGGTCCCTACTGCGGGTCGTATACATATGTCCTTCTTTGGACTGTGACATACGCCGAACCGCCCCCAACCCTCACTCAACCACGTTGCAGGGATTTTATCATCTTATCTTGTTCATGAGAAAACATGCTTTTAAAACATTTTCATATGCATAAAATAGTCATGATGCATGTACTTGGAAATTCTTAAATCATCAAGCTGCAGAACAGAATACCATTCGACATGAAGCCTTATCATTGAGCTAATCATCGGCATAAACTTTAGACAGTAACACAAGGGGAACTTCTAATCATCATGTGAGTTTCTACCTAGCATCCTTTGATGTAGGGTCCTAATGACCGAGAAACCTACACATTCACTTACCTGGTCTCCTTAGCACTTTGAGTTCCTTCCTCTTCAAACTTCTTCACCTAGAACATTTACATTGCAGTAGTTAAAACAAAATCCTAATAGTTCTAATCTCAAGTTATTCTAAGATCTAATAGCTAAGAGTCATTCCCGAGTTCTTAGTTTAATACTCAATGTAACCCGAAATCTCAAAATCAAAACAGACAGATTCGATAAATGATAACTCAGGGTTGGTTGTTTTAAATGTCCAGAATCGATTCGGAATGACATTACCAATCTCGGGTTTCAAAATGTTCTTATCAATACTCGGCCATTGAAGAATCCAAAACTTCAATACAGAGCTGAAAACAGAGCTAATAAACTAACAGATAGCCACATTGTCTAATGCATACCTCAAGCGCAGAGTAGTCGAGTGGTGGCGGAGTAAACCGACCGTCGAGGAGAGTTTGCTGATAGAAGAGAGTAAGAACTTGCGAGAGAAGAAATCGCCGGAAAGGAAGGTGTCGGCTACCGTGGTTTAAATGAGGTTTGAATCCTTTCCTTTTTCTTTAAATACTGGCCTCAATCCTCCAATATTACAACTTTGCCACTCAACCTGGCCGTTATCTCGGGTGTTACACGGCAGATGTTGAGTATTTTCTTGACGTTTAAATATTCAGGTAATGTTTTAAATTGGTCACGTGAGGCACACATGTCCACCGGTAGATGTAGGGTAAATATGAACATCTAGTGGAGAATGCTCGGGATCGGGCGATGTCTTTAATTAGGCACGTGCAATGCCCGTGACCACCGGTGGATGTCTATTGCTGGTTGGGATCTGATGTGTCGCGTGGCGGACACGTGATCATCGGTCGATGTGAGTCTATAACCCTATCGGTAGATGCAGATCAAGAGATGTTTAAAAAAAAAAAAAAACAAAGAGGGAATAATATTAACACTAATAATGAACAAGGTGTTAGGAAGTAAGAATAAAATGTTTAAGAGGTTAAGTAATGATGGCGATTTCCTCCGGGGTCATTACAATTATAGTATCAGAGCAAAACCGGGTTCTAAAACTAATTCTGCAGACTGCCTTCCAGCACTGACTGTCACATGAGCACACTCCAACAACTGTAAGTATTTATGATTTCAGTAAATGTCACTAAGTTAAGATGTATCTATAATTATTTGTCTAGGAATCCCAAAATGGTTAGAGGTCAGCAGAGAGAGACCAATGAGGATAGCAATGTCATTGCTCAGTTGACGGAGTTGGTCATGCGCCAATCTCGCCAGATCGAACAACTGATGACTGCTAGAGAGGAACAGGGCAATTCCAGTACTAATGCGACTCATGATCATGGGGTGAGCGTTTCCACCGGCTTCGATCCCCGGTGTTTAATGGACATGTTTCAGATCCTATTTACGCTGAGGAGTGGGTTCGAAAGATAGAAGACATGTTTAAGTACGCAAAGGTTGATGAAGGAGATAAGGTCACATATGCTGTCTTTCATTTGGAATTAAGTGCAAGACATTGGTGGGACTCAATCCAAAACACCGCTAATGCCGGAGTTATGACCTTGGAAATGTTTAAGACTGCCTTCTTCGACAAGTACTTCAACAGGACTGTTCGGACCAACAAGAAGAAGGAGTTCATGAATCTGCGACAAATTGGCTCTGTGACGGATTACATATGCAAATTTGATGCTTTATCACGGTTTGCTCCCCGAATGATTGAGGATGATGAGGACAGGATTTACCAATTTGTTCAAGGACTGAAGCCGAGTTTGTACATGAAAGTAAAGACTGCTGGGATACACAATGTACCTTATGGTGAAGTGACGGCTAAGGCCTTGGAGCTGGAAGAGGTGGAAATGACAGCATATGCACAGCGTGAGCAGCCAAGAAAATTCACGAAGGAAACTCAGCCACCACCACGTCAGAACAAAGGATGGCAGCCGCAACAGAACAAGGGACCACAACAACAACAACAAGGTATAAAGAGACCCCTCAACCAGAATGATGACCAAGGAAAAGGGAAGAGGCCTCTGGCACCCTTATGCCCCACCTGTCAGAAGAACCACCCCGGTGAATGCAGGTTGCGTTCTGGCCGCTGTTTCAGATGTGATAAGGTTGGACATATAGTCAGAGACTGCTCCATGCCGCCAGATCCGAACCGTGCAAGGGTAGCACCTAGAGTCTATGCAATGATGGAGGATGAGGAAGCCGTACAGCATACAGTCATAACAGGTACCATTATGATCTGTGGTTTTGCTGCTTACACACTTATAGATACAGGAGCCACACACTCGTTTATATCAACCTTGTTTGTATGCCAACACAACTTAGGACTTTTACCAGCCGAAAGGCCATTTAATGTTATGTTACCATCAGGGAAGACCCTGCATTCAGAACAGATTGTTAAAGGTGATGTCGTATCCTTGCTGCATTGGTAGCTATCGATGATTAGGGGAGAGTATAAGTGTGAGTTTCGAGATTGCTGTGAGCGAATTAGTTCGGGTCATTGTGGTAAATTGGGAATGCACAATGAACTAAGCTTCCAAACTAGTTTCCTTAAATTTCTAGCGGTGTAGAATGAAGATTAGAGAAAGTTTAATGTATGCTCTGTTTATGATTTTAGGATTGAGTAAGCTCTCAAAGTAGCCAATCACCGAGACGTTTTTCCAGGAGACCAGGTAAGTAAAGTTTGTGTCACGACCCTAATACTGTGCCCGTATTTCCCGTACTATTATTTATTTTTTTTTCCCAACAATTACTTATCTCTTTACTTTAAATAAACTCTAAGCGGAAACTAAACCGAAATCGAAATTGGAATTGAATTATAACTTTTAAAACAATTGAAACTTTAAAACCATTTAATTAAAACTTAATTTAATTAAATTAAAAACAATTTAAATAATAAATAAAAATAAAGAGGCGATTATTCGCTGGGGCGAATAATCGCCCCTGAGGCGATTGCAACAGGCGAGTAATCGCCTATTGCATCGCCTGTGGCGATTGCTCGCCACGGTTTGTGGCGAGCAATCGCCACTCCCTCTGGATTTTTCCAGAGGGAGGCGATTCAATCGCCAGGGTTGGCGACTATTCGCCAACCCCACTGCCCCTGCTCCACCTTCGTTCCTTTCCATCAATTTCTTTAACACATAACTACAATAATATCAAATAAAACGCACTATAATTTTCATTCTTTTCACACCTAACCATTCTCCTAATAAACGACTCGAAATTCATTTTTAAAACTAAGAACATTTTCATAAAAACTAACTGCATGGGTACGTTTAAAACCTAAACAAATCCCCTTGTTTCAAATCACCACGCAGTTCCAAAATACATTTAATAAAAGACTTTTCCAAACCATTATAAAACAGTTTCCAAAACATCAACCTATACATAAATACCTATCAACTATCCAGAATCCAACAACCTAAAGTATTTCTATACAAACATTAGCCCAAAAGTCCCCAAACCCTCAAAATCTGTACATACAGTCCCCACTGGTCAGGTAAGCCTCGACTGCGCCAGCACACCACCGCAGCCATCCTCCGTCAAATGGACTCAAGACTCTGGAGGAGGAATCTCGTCCTCACCTGTATCCTCGAAGTCACCTACACCATACAATACACTATGAGATAAAAATCTCAGCAAGCTCTCATAAATGCAACTATATGCTATGCGTGTGAGTTCAGAAATCATGCAGCATTTTCATTACTTTACTCTGTGGGTGCCACCGAGATCTCAACCTCCTAACCGGAGAGAGCACATCCTGCGGTTGGACTACTCTTTCCAGCTAGAAGAGGGGGGTACATGCTTACAACACGTACAGCCGTGCCTGAGCCCCATCTCGCATGACCTGTAAACTGTATGTCTTTCGGTCTGTATGCCTTTCGGCCCATTTTAACTGTATGCCTTACGGCCCATTCTATTCTTTGCATTATCTTTAAAACATTGTGCAGAAATTCATTTTCATGCTTTTCTTTAAAACACGTGATGCATGAACAGTTCATAACAGAATTTAAACACTCAGCATACATACCATCAAGACTGTAAAACAAAATCTATAAAGCAATTAAACCTAACTACCCAACCAAAACATTATAAACTAGTGCGTCACCAAACTCCTCGAAACGACATTCGACGTACGCTGTAGGGCAATCGGCCAGAGAAGAATCACGAGAACTTACCTCGTGTCCAAAGCAGCTCAAGCTCCGTCCACGAGCGTTGTTTGACTGAAGCAAAACACAATATCGACGTTAAAACGAGTTTAAACTATGTCCAAATTTACAAAATCTTAACTAAGGAGACTTTCTAAAGTTCTAATCCAATTCATTGGGCTATTTATTCGAGTAATTCACGTTCGGCACCTCGAATTCCAATTTACGAGTTATTCCTAAAATCTCGAAAATCCCTAATTTTAACATTTTCACGAATTGATTTAACTTCGTCCAATAACGTCGAATACGTGCAATATATACTTAATCACGGCTAACCTATTAATTGCGAACCCTAATTCGCGTTTTTTAATATAAACCTAACGAAAACCCTAAACGTATAACTCCTTAAAAACTCGAAATAAACGTTCTAAAACTATAAAGACATACCTAGAACGTCGATTGAAGGAGAAAATATGAAGGAAACGAGACGATCGGGAGAGAAAACGGAGGTCGGCGTCGAAGGGTTTGTCGCGGGCAGAGAGGAGATCGCAAATTGGAGCTTCCCTGGCGTGAAAATGGTGGAGGAGGAAGGAGAAGAGTGATTTTAATTAAAATTTACTTTACAAATTACCATTTTGCCCTTCGCACTAATTTCTATTTGTTTCGTCCTTTGTTTCGTTAATTGTCTAACGATTCGGTTTCTCCAAATCTCCATATTTTGCCAATAAGTCCAACTTATTATTTGGGATTTATTAAAACTGTCCGTTCGCAATTCGGACCTCGTTTACTATTTTTACGAGAACGTCTTTTACATTACGAAAAGTGTATTTACTCGGAATATAGTGTTTAATCTCCGAAAATTCCCATAATTTCCTTAAAATTTCTATTAATCGTTAGGGTCGTAATGACGCTTTCTTTTCTTGAAACGGACCTGATTTGACATATTTACCAAAAATGCCATTATAAAATAAAATAACAATATAATATATTATATCCGAAATCCGTACAAGCTGGGTATTACATTCCACCCTCCTTATTCAGAATTTTGTCCACAAAATTAAATCATACAAATAACTCAGGATATCTAGTCATCATATCCTGCTGTCGTTCCCACGTCGCTTCTTCCACCTCGTGGTTCCGCCATAGGACTTTGACCAGTGGTATCTCTTTGTTGTGTAGAACCTTGATGGAATACTCCAAAATACGTACCGGCCTCACCTCATAGCTCAAGGTAGGCTGTACCTCGATCTCTGTAGCCTCCACGATATGCGACGGATCACGCAAGCACTTCCGAAGCATAGATACATGAAATACGTCGTGGATACCCTCCATAGAAGCCGGAAGCTGCAATCTGTACGCCAACTTCCCGATCCTCTTCAGAATAGGAAAGGGTCCCACATAACGAGGGTTTAGCTTACCCATCCTTCCAAATCTCGCAATGCCCTTGAACGGAGAAACTTTGAGATACACCTCATCACCTTCTTCGAACTCTGCTCTCTCCGTCTAGTGTCAGCATAGCTCTTCTGCCTGCTCTGAGCTACCTCAATACGCTGTCGAATAATGGCAATCTTCTCTGCCGTCTACTGTAGAATCTCAGGACCAACGATGCTGGCCTCACCAACCTCGTCCCAATATAGTGGAGATCTACACTTTTGACTATATAAGGCTTCATACGGAGCCATGCCAATGGTAGCCTGGAAGCTGTTGTTATAGGAGAACTCGATCAGTGGCAAATACCTGCTCCACGATCCCTGAAACTCCAGCACACATGCTCTAAGCATATCCTCCAAAATCTGATTCGTCCTCTCTGTCTGACCATCAGTCTGAGGATGAAATGCTGTGCTGAAATTAAGCTGAGTCTCCATAGCTTTGTGCAGACTCTTCCAGAACTTCGACGTGAATCTCGGATCACGATCCGAGACAATAGAAACTGGCACACCGTGCAGTCTGACAATCTCCTGTACATACAGCTCAGCGAGCTGATCCATCGAAGAAGTCATTCTCACAGATAAGAAGTGGGCCGACTTTGTTAATCGGTCCACAATAACCCATATGCCGTCATGGCCCTTCGTCGTCCTCGGGAGCCCCACAATGAAATCCATGGAGATCTGCTCCCATTTCCACTCCGGAATCGGCAGTGGCAATAACGTTCCGGCCGGTCTCTGGTGCTCTGCCTTCACCTGTTGACACACTAAACAGATCTCAACGTACTTGGCAACCTCTCTCTTCATGTTCGGCCACCAGAAGTGTTGTTTCAAATCCCGGTACATCTTAGTACTTCCCGGGTGCATAGAATACGCCGAAGAATGTGCCTCGGCCAATATATCCTTCTTCAGATCCTCATTGTTAGGCACATACCACCTATGCCTGAACTTCAGAATACCATCCTCTGATAAATGGAAATCCGACGAGTCTCCCAATGTCATGCTGGATCGAAGCTCCTCACACTCCGTATCATTCTGCTGAGCCTCACGTATACGATCTAGAATAGTTGGCCTGAGAGAAATGTTGGTGAGCATACTGGACAACTCTGCCACTATCTCAACGTCAAACCTCTCAATCTCAGACCGCAGCGTAACTGACATCGCTGCTAATGAAGGTTGACTCGCAGAAGGCACTCTACTCAAAGCATCAGCTACCTTGTTCGACTTTCCTGGGTGGTACTTTATATCAAAATCGTAATCCTTGACGAACTCAAGCCATCGTCTCTGACGCATATTCAGCTCCTTCTGCGTAAATAGATACTTCAGGCTCTTGTGGTCGGAAAATATCTCGCACTGCTGCCCATATAAATAATGTCTCCATATCTTCAGTGCGAAGACCACAGCTGCTAACTCCAGGTCGTGCGTAGGGTAATTCCGCTCATACGGCTTCAACTGTCGAGAAGCATATGCAATAACTCTCCCTTCCTGCATCAATGCACAACCGAGTCCCACTCCAGATGCGTCATAATATATACTGAACTTGTCACCTTCAACAGGTAATGCCAATACTGGAGCGGTGGTCAATCTCTGCTTTAACTCCATAAAACTATCATCACAAGCAGACGACCATATAAACCTCTCGTTCTTCCGAGTCAATCGTGAGAGGGGAAGTGCGATCTTCGAGAATCCGTCTATAAATTTCCGATAATAGCCAGCTAATCCGAGAAATCCACGCACCTCACTTACGTTCTTCGGCTGTGGCCAACCTCTGACCGCCTGAACTTTGCTCGGATCAACAGAAACTCCGTCCTATGATATGATATGGCCAAGGAAGCTCACTCTGTCGAGCCAGAACTCGCACTTCGAAAACTTTGGATACAGCTGATGCTGACATAGGGTTCTCGGAACAATCCTCAGATGCTCCTCGTGTTCTTCCTTCGTCTTAGAGTAAATCAAGATGTCGTCAATGAAAACCACCACGAACTTGTCCAGATACTCCTTGAAGACACGATTCATCAGATCCATAAACGCTGCAGGGGCATTAGTAAGTCCAAACGACAAGACAAGGAACTCATAATGCCCATACCTCGTTCGGAAAGCCGTCTTCGGTACATTATCCATCCGGACCTTCAACTGATTGTAACCCGAGCGTAGATCAATCCTCGAAAATACTCGGGCAACTTGCAGCTGATCAAACAAATCGTCAATCTGCGGCAGTGGATACTTATTCTTCACTGTGAGCTTATTCAGCTCCCTGTAATCAATGCACATCCTGAGGGTCCCGTCTTTCTTCTTGACAAACAGAACGAGCGCACCCCAAGGCGATACACTGGGTCAAATAAACCCCCTCTCTAATAACTCGTCAAGCTGAGTCCTTAACTCTCTCAACTCAGCTGGTGCCAACCGATACGGGTTTTTAAACCTCGACGCGTAGTTTGGATAGACATCAATAATGAATTCGATCTCCCGGTCTGGTGGTAACCCGGGAAGATCATCAAGAAAGATCCCAGAGAATTCTCTGACGATAGGAATGTCGCTCGGCTTCAATCCGCTGAGCAACTGACAATCAAATACAGAGGCCAAATAAATAGAGCACGCACCTTTAAACTACTCGTTGACCTTCATAGAATAAGAAATAGGCGAGCTACTCAATCTGCTCATCGCCTGATAAGAAAACTCAGCTTTACCCGGGGGTCGAAAGGTGACAATCCCGGATCGACAGTCGATGGTGGCGAAGTGCTGCGATAGCCAATCCATCCCTAAAATCAGATCGTAGTGCTCGATGCCCATAACAATAAGGCGAGCATAGAGAGTACGGTCTCCAATCGAGATAAGGTTGCCCCGGACTACACGGCTTGACTGCATACGCTCTCCTGAAGGTAGCATCACGCTATACTTGCATTCTGCTAACTTAGGCGCAAGCCTCAATCTCGACACACAGGCGGTGGAAATAAAAGAATGCGTAGCCCCCGTGTCTAATAAAGAAAATACAGGAACACCAGTAACCAATATAGTACCTGCTATCACGGCAGGCTGATCCTCGTTATCAACATCACCAGGCTCGATAAAAGCGAAGATCCGAGGCATAACTCTCCTCTGATCACCGCCTATCTGGTCTCGACCCTGCTTCGGGCAGTCTCTAACAAAATGGCCCGCATCACCACATCGGTAGCATACATTCATGCCCACCCTGCACTGGCCACTGTGCTCCCTCTGGCATTTAGGACAAATAGGTACCTGAGAAGCACCCTGTACCTGCTTCCCCTTTCCCCGGTCATTACCTCCCTCAAGAGGCCTCTTCACACCCCTCTGCTGCTGCTGGGGCTGTGCTCTAGGCTGCTAGCCTCGTGGCTGAGGGCGAATCTCTCTGAAGAAGCCCTTAGCTGGCTCCCTCGGTTTGACAGAACTCTGATCAACGTCCTCAATATCAAGAGCTCTAGCCACTATCTCATCATAGGATACATTTCGTACCCCTGATATGGTAAGGCGCATCCGAATTTACTGGCTAAGTCCCTGTAAGAACCGACGTACCTTGTCCTCGTTTACGCTGACCTGTCGTGGCGCGAATCGAGAAAGGGCTTCGAACTTCCTCACATACTCAGCAATGGAACTGACCTGTCGTAACTGCATAAACTCAACCATTTTCGCCTCTCGTACGGTATGGCTGAAGTACTTGTCGTAAAACAACTCTCTGAATCGATCCCATCCCATAACCATCACATCGGTGGTCGTCTTGATAGAATCCCACCAAAATCGGGCGTCAAGTGCCAAATGATAGGTCACTAGTGCAACCTTCTCTCCATCCTCTATGCTAGTATACGCCAGCATGTCCTCCATAGTGCGAACCCACTCCTCGGCTGAAGAGGGATCCGTAGACTGTCCGTTAAAGATAGGGGGCTGGAGCTTCTGAAATCTCTCCATCCCACGGTTACCAGAAGCAGCTGTCTCTCGAGCCCTAATGCCCTCTCGGTCTATCATGGTACCCAGCTGTTGAGACTTTCTCTCCATTTGCTGAGCTTGACGCTCCATATGTTGAGACTGCTGGGCGATAAAATCCTTGAGGGTATCGATCGTGTCATCTCGGTCATTTCGTGGACGCACCATATTTATAAAATTCCTATACAAAAGTTAAAACAAATATTCTAAGAAACTAGAGACCAAATAAAGCTATAAACATACTTACAGTTGATGAAGAATGTCCGCGTAGTGGCTGTGCAGTCAAGCAGTCTACAGAACCGATTTTAAAACCCGGGGGCTCTGATACCATAAATTGTCACGTCCCTAATACCGTACCCGTTTTACCGTACTATTTATTATTATTATTATTATTATTTAATACTTTAAGTAAACTCTAGGTGGAACCTAAACCGAAATCGAAACCAGAATTGAAATCGGAATTGAAATCTAACTTTTAAAACAAATTAAATAAAAACTAAATTAATTAATTAAAACTTAAACTTATTGATTTTTTAAAAAAAGGAGAGGCGAATATTCGCCCATAAATGGGGCGAATAATCGCCCCATAGGCGACTGCAACAGGCGCATAATCGCCTGTTGCATTAGCCTGTGGCGATTGCTCGCCACAGTTTGTGGCGAGCAATCGCCACACCCTCTGGATTTTTCAAGAAGGAGGCGATTGATATCGCCAGGCTTGGCGACTATTCGCCAAGCCCTCTGCCCTGTTTCCATTTCTTCATTCTTTCTTTCAATTTCACTTACGCCAACTACACAATACAACTTATTCTTACACCCTAAACCATACAATAACATCACGACACAAACTCTCTCATATCCTCATTCTTTTCACACTTCACCGTTCACCCAATAAACGACTCGAAACACATTTTAAAACTAAGAACATTTTCATGAAAACGAACTGCATGGATACGTTTAAAACCTAAACAAATCCTCCTGTTTTCAATCACCACGCAATTCCAAAATACATTCAATAAAAGACTTTTCAACATTATAAAACAGTTTCCAAAACATCAACATATATACCTATCAACTATCCAGAATCAAACAAACTAATTTCTATACAAACATCAGCCCAAAATGTCTTAAACCCTCAAAATCTATACATACTGTCCCCAAGGGCGGTCAGCTCGACTACGCCAGCACATCACCGCAGCCATCCCTCGTCAACTGGACTCATGCCTCTGGAGGAGGAATCTCATCCTCACCTGTATCCTCGTAATCACCTACACCATACAACTTATTCTTACACCTAAAACCATACAAAACATTACCGGACACAAATCTCTCATATCCTCATTCTTTCACACTTCACGTTCACCCAATAACGACTCGAAACACATTTTAAAACTAAGAACATTTTCATGAAAACGAACTGCATGGATACGTTTAAAACCTAAACAAATCCTCCTGTTTTCAATCACCACGCAATTCCAAAATACATTCAATAAAAGACTTTTCAAACCATTATAAAACAGTTTCCAAAACATCAACATATATACCTATCAACTATCCAGAATCAAACAACCTAAAATATTTCTATACAAACATCAGCCCAAAATGTCTTAAACCCTCAAAATCTATACATACTGTCCCCACGGGTCGGTAAGCCTCGACTACGCCAGCACATCACCGCAGCCATCCCTCGTCAACTGGACTCATGCCTCTGGAGGAGGAATCTCATCCTCACCTGTATCCTCGTAATCACCTACACCATACAATACACTATGAGATAAAAATCCCAGCAAGCCCTCATAAATGCAACTATATGCTATGCGTGTGAGTTCAGAAATCATACAGCATTTTCTTTACTTTATTTTGTGGGTGTCACCGAGATCTCAACCTCCGAACCAGAGAGAGCACATCCAGCGGGCGGACTACTCTTTCCAACTAGAAGAGAGGGGTACACGCTTACAACACGTACAGCCGTGCCTGAGCCCCATCTCGCATGACCATACATATGAGTGCAATAAATGTGGTATTGTGACAAGCCCCTGCGTGCCTCCACAATAGGTCAAGCCCCTCTCCAGGCCACATTGCGAGTACATAATAGATGTGGTATTGTGACAAACCCCTGCGTGCCTCCACAATAGGTCAAGCCCCTCTCCAGGCCACATCGCCATTTTTAAAACATTGTGCGGAAATTCATTTTCATGCTCTTTCTTTAAAACACGTGATGCATGAACAGTTCATAACAGAATTTAAACACTCAACATACATACCATTAAGACTGTAAAACATAATCTACAAAACAATTAAACCTAACTACCCAACCAAAGCAATATAAACTAGTGCGTCACCAAACTCCTCGAAACGACTTCGATGTACGGTGTAGGCCAATCGGCCAGAAAAGAATCACGAGCACTTACCTCGTGTCCAAAGCAGCTCAAGCTCCGTCCACGAGCGTTGTTTGTCTGAAGCAAAACACAATATCAACGTTAAAACTAATTTAAGCTATCGATCGTCCAAATTTACAAAACCTCAACTAAGGAATTTCCTAACATTCCAACTTAACTTATCGAGGCATTAATTCCATTAATCTGCGTTCGATACCCCGAAATCCAATTTACGAGTTTTCCAAAACCCGAAATTTACAAATTTAACATTTCTCCTAAATCGTCCTAACTTCTTCCAATAACGCTTAATACGTGCAATACGTTCGTAAACTATAACAATCTATCAATTTCGAGCCCTAAATCTCGACTTTTAAACGAAACCTAATGAAACCCTAATTGTTCAAACTCCGTAAAACTCGAAATAAACGTTCTAAAACTATAGATTCATACCTAGAGCGTCGATTTGAGGAGAAAGCACGAAGAAAACGGAACGAACGGAGCACGAATCGGAGGTTGGAATGGAGGAAGCGTCGACGGTAGAGAGAAATCGCGAGGAAGGGTTTCAGGCGTGAAGATGGCGAAGGATGAAGAAGAAGAAGAACTTTTATTAATAAATTTTGACTTGGCAATTTACCGTTTTGCCCTTGCATTGTTTTTATATCAGTTTCGTCCTTCTTTTCTTCAATTTACTAGCTATTCGGTTTCTCCAAACTTCCTTACTTCACCAATAAGTCCAACTCATTATTTGGGATTTATTAAAACTGTCCGTTCGCAAATCGGACGCCGTTTACTATTTTTACTAAAATGTTATTTATATTACGAGAAGCTTAATTACTCGGAATATAGCGTTATTACTCCGAAAATTCCCGTAAATTCCTTAAAATTCCTATTATTCGTTAGGGTTCTAATGACGCTTCCTTTTCATAAAACGAGATTGATTTGACATATTCATAAAAATGCCAATGTATATTCCAATATATATTATAATATAAAATTCCGTACAGGCCGGATATTACAGGGGCGATCAATCGCCCTCCTTGGCGATCGATCGCCAAGCTCTCTGGAATTTTCCAGAGAGCTCGGTCATCTCCCCCACCCCCCCTTTTTCTCTTCATTTCTTTTCCTCATTTTCCTCATTTTCCTTTCCCTGCATACACATTACTCCTAACACAAAACTTCACAATTCATCAACATTAATTCTACATAACTCTCAATCACACATTTCAACATAAACTCACTGAATTTTTCATCCAAAACAATGACTCAAAACACGTGTAAAATCATAGCCTGGTTTCTTAAAAATAAACCGCGTGGATATGTTTGAAAAACTGAACATTTCCCTAAAACCAAACATTTACAAAATACATTTTCAAAACATTTAGAAATCCAAGACATATCCTATCCACTATCAAGAACCAAATATCCTAAAATGTTTCTAACGATACCATAATCCACTATACAATCCAAATTTGCCAAAAACTCTCAAAATACCTAACCATTTTCCCCCACGGGTCAGAATACGCGTCGACTGCCCATGCACACCACCGCAGCCGTTCTTCTTCAACCATCCTGTCCATCAGGTGGAGGAACGTCGTCCTCACTTGCTTCTATATCACCTACACCATACAGACAAACTATGAGCTAAAGGCTCAGTAAGTTTCGTAAATGTAAATGCATGCTGTGCGTATGAGTTTCAGAAATCATGCAACATTTTCTTTTCATTACGTCGCAGACAGAATGTTACTGAGGTCTCAGCCTATTAGATGGAGAGGACACATCCCGAGGTCGGACTGCCCTCTTCACCTAACGGGGGGGGGGGGGGGGGGTACACGCTCGCATCCATAACAGCCGTGCCTGAGCCCCACATCGCGTAACCAGATAACAGATTACATGGATTCATTACATTCGTTCATTTCATTTTCTTAAACACGTGTAGAAATTCGTTTTCATGCTATTTTAAAATAAATGATGCATGAACAATTATAGGCATAAAGTAAACAAGCATCATACATACCATCAAGACTATAAAAACATAACCTATATAAAAGAACTAACCCTATCTACCCAACCAAAGCATATAAACAAACAACTCTTCAGAGATCCTCGACGCAACATCGAAGTACGATGTAGGCCTCTCGGCCAAGTAAGTCACGAGAACTTACCTCGTGCGCGCTGAACTTCGAGCTCCGTCCACGAGCGTCCTTTGTCTGGGGCAAAACACAACAATTGTCGTTAAAACGAGATTTAAATCGTTAAACATCCAAATTTAACGAACCTTAACTAAGGAAATTTTCATAAAATTCTAACTTAGCTCAATGAGGCATTTTACCGTGAAATTCACGCTCGTAAATTTCTAAACTCCATTGACGAAGATTCTCAAACCTAAAAATCTGGTTTTTCAACCTAAACACCGAACACACACTAGATTTCGTCCAAGAACGTTTAATACGTTCAATATACTCACCAATACGTCAAACCTATCAATTTCTAACTTTAAACTACGTTTTTCACAAAACCTAAACAAAACCCTAACTATCAAATGCTCCGAAAACTACGAATAGACTTTCCAAAACCATAGAACCTTACTTAGAATCAAGTTTGGGGAAGAAAACGTGAAGAACGGAGGACGAACGGAGGAAGAATGGACGTCGGAAATGGGATCGCCGTGGAGAGCTTCGTCGGAAATGGAGAATCGCCTAGGAAGAGAGGAAATGACGTGGAGAAGAAGAAGCCATGTGCTTTTAATCAAAATTTTGACTTTTCAAATTACCATTTTTTGCTCTTCCTTTGATTTTCTATTTGTTTCGTCATTCGTTTCTTTAATTAACCGACGATTCGGTTTCTCCAAATTTCCTTACTTCGCCAATAACTTTGACTTACTACAAGGGTTCCATTAAAACTGTCCGTTTGCAATTCGGACCCTGTTTACTATTTTTACGAAAACATCCTTTATATTACGAGAAATTTAATTCTCGTAAAATTAGCGTTAAACTTCTAAAATTCTCGAAATTTTCTTAAAATCCCTATTAATTATTAGGATCGCAATAACGCTTTCTTTTCACAAAATGGACTTGATTTGACATAATTACAAAAATGCCTTCATATATTAATATACAAAATCCCGTAAAGAACCGGGTGTTACATCTCCGCCCTTGGCTTGTGCGCGCACGGATAAGCTCCCTTGGCCGCCGATTATTCTTCATCCAAGGGCTCCAATTCAACCTCCAATTTTTGTCAAACCCTAATCATCCACCCTAGGTTTTCCTATTTAAGCATAACATTGGTGTGTGTAAAAGAACTTTTGCCCATTTTTATAAAATTGCTCTGTCCCTAACCAAGTGTTAGAAGCCCTTCGGTAGGGGTGATCGTCGTCCGGTTTGGTCTGGTTTTTGAAAACATTAGGACCAAACCACTAAATTCGATTTTTAAATTTTTGCACCAATAAGCCTAAAATTTTTTCTAAAACCGGACCAGAATTCTGATCTCGGTTCTGGTCCTTCCGTTTATTTTTTTTTATTTTTTTTGACAATATTTATGCAACACTTAAACAGATTTTCAAAGCATCAGATTATATAAAATATTGCTATTTTAGATAGCCATTCTATTCCTTAACAAGAAAAACCAATACAAATTACAAAGGCTTGTTTTCCGCAACCAAGGATCAACATGCCACTGAATCAGAGACAGGAATCGACATAATTTAAACAGGAAACAATTTTGCCAATGATATTTTCATTCTTCTTAAGAACAAAACCCAGTTAAATCAACGACAACAAAACCTCTAATAAAAGATTTTAAAAAACACGAATCTCTCAAACTGATAATTCATTTATGCTATCCCAAAGAAATTTTTAGCCTAACAAAACCTCTAATTAAATTTTTAGAAATTTTTAGCAAGAAAAATCAAAGATTTAAAATCTCTCGAAGCCCTAATCTGCCAAACAAAAGCCGCTGACAAATGAGGATATCGTCTTCTAGAGTAAGATTTTTAGAGAAGCAAAGAAACCAAGCCATTGGAGGAGAGAAGTGTGGAGAAAAGAAGCAGAAGAAAGAGCAGAATCGGAATGGCTCACCGACTAGGAGAAGATCAGCTACCGGCGGATTGAATATTTGGCGACTACTTTTACATAGAAGACTGGAGAAGTATACACACGGTTTGAGCCAGTGTGTGCGACAGAGGGCTGCGAGTCAGCAATTGGAGACTACGAGAGACGACGAGGGCGAGAGCGACTGGGCAAGGGCGAGAGTGAGAGTGACTGGGCGACGGCGAGAGTGACTAGGCGAGGGCGAGGGCGAGAGCGTTCGGTATCGGCGTCAGAGATTCGCCAAGATGAGAAGAGAAAACTGAAAAGTGTCTCTGAACTCTGAAGACTGAAGCTTGAGCCGATGCCCTGAAACTTAGGGCAAAAACACTTGGTCCGGGTTGGTTCTACATGAGCTGACTCGTTAGAACCGAAACCAGACCAAGATTTTTGGTTCTGGTCAATACAGAACCGAAAATCATTGTTTTCTTTTTCAGAACCGCCCAGAACTAGACCAAATCGTCAATTTTGGTCCGGTTCTTCGGTTCTCGATTTTTTTGCTCACCCCTACCCTTCAGGTGTTCCTCAATTCTTTAATCGAGTGGAGAAGTTCTCCGTTGTTCCCCTAGCTTTGGGTTGCTAGGTGAACTCTTATTCATTCCCTCATCTTTTCTCTCTTGAGAGTTGAAGGTTTTGAGGAAGAAAACCTAGGCCTACGATGGTTGTTTTCCTCCGAGAAAACGTGCACCCGAGAGCACACGTAAGATAGCTCCTGGGTCCGCTAAGGGTATTTTCATTTTCCTCACACTTTCACACACATTTCATCTCTTTACAGCCATCACTCCTTACACACTCACCTTTATTTTTTTGCATTTTCTTCACCTTCATTTCATCCCCTTTCCCACGTTTTGCACACACTTCTTCTCTTCATCTTTTCTTTTATTTTCTTCTATATTTCATTCCCTCATTATGCACACAACTCTCGGCCACTAGTCACACACATACACTTGCATTATTAGTAGCATTTGCACCTCCATCCCTTCACCTATATTTCGGTTTGGTGCGCATTCACTACACCCGAGCATTTTGTTGATTTTGTGGGTTTTACACGGCCCCTTTTCTAAGGGCCACCGTGTCATGAAGTCACTTTCGACCACTATTCATTTTCAAATATTAACAATTTTCATCTTTAGTTACTCTATTCAATTATTTACTTGCATAATAACTTAAAATAGATTAAAATTCCAATACCTTGAGGATAAATATCCAACTTTGCTGATGAGAATAACTCTAAATTTCATAGAATTATTACTAGCACGCCGAGGGGACAAAATTTCCATCAAATAATAAATAGTACGGTCGACCAGACCCTAAAATAGTTGACTGGAATCTGCATGGGTCAACTGCCCCTAGTGAGGGTAAACCCTTTGATCCTATCTAGTTTCCACCATGAGTGGATCGCCGAACCTAACGATCGACACTTCAGGGTAGGTTGCCCCTCATTCTTCTTGGGTTTTTCAATGGGTTGATAAGTTTGCAAAGCGGTCGGCCCTTTAAGGTGTTAACTGAACTCCCAAGAGGTCGACACTTGATCGTCTGTGTTTCTAACAAGGGTCGAAGTGTCGACAAACCTTTCACAACAGCCGACACTTTACGATTTCCTGAAAAGAAAAGTCGCGAAAATCGCATCCCTTTGTCATTTTCATCTTTGATCAAACAACCAACTTACATAAACACAAAATCTACCCAAATAACACAAAATAAATAAGAGCTTTGAGTTTATGAGCTCAAATCCGAATCAATAATAAACCTAAACTTGAAAATAGAGATAAAAATCAACTTACCATAGTAATTCCTTCACAAAAGTTGTTTGTTGTCCTCCAATTCACAACTTCCCTTCTTCTATCTCCCTCCCTCCCTCCCTCCCTCCCTCCCTCTCCCTCGCGTCGGCGTGTAAGGGAAGGATTCCATCCTTCGTTCCTTTCTTTTAAAATATGTTTTAATTACTTAATATATATAAATACTAGTATTATATATTAAATAAAATCCTTAAAACATGATTAGATGAAATCCGAACATTATTCAAATATCTTAGCCGAGGTAAATCTTAAATTATCTAACATTAATTTCTTCTAATTTCTAACTACTCGTTAACTTTTCGGCTTATTGATTTTTACCAATTTACCAAATATTCCAACGTGGCCTAAAACGAATCAACCCATGATGCGTTGACTATCAATAACGCAAAAAATTTACACGTAGAATTTAATTAATATAAAAGTAGCCATTTTTACTCTCATTAATTCAAAGAGAGCAAAGGTTACAATATTTACTGTGATGAGTCTTCACAAGGGTTAGGTTGTGCACCTTATGAACGATGATAACATGGCTACATATGGTTCCAGAGAATTGAAGACTCATGAGCATAACTACTACATAGAATTAGTAGAAGTATTTTCTCTGAAGCACTAGAGACATTATCTATATGGAGAAACATTTAAAATATTTAATGACCACAAGAGCTTAAAAAATTTGTTCACTCGAAATGAGCTAAATTAGAGACAAAGGCAGTTGATAGAATTCTTAGAGGATTTTGATAATACTCTCCATTATTATTCAAGAAAAACCAATGTTGTAGTTAATACATTGAGTAGAAAATCTAAGGTTGTGGCAGCTAGCTCACATTCAAGAATATAAAATGTGGTTAAAGTTAAATTCTTTCAATTTACAATCAAAAGAACGAACCGATAAATATCTCTAGGATATTACTACTCAACGGACATTACTTCACAGAGTTATTGTTAGTTAGATAGAAGATCTAGAAGTTCCAATCTCTGATGGTGAAGCTCAGAGATGATAGTGAAATTATATTTATGGGAGAATTTTAGTGCCAAATATCAAAGAATTGAAAGAAGTCTTGAAATAATATCAATGCTAAGAGTTTCTATTCATCTCAGAAATTATAAAATGTGCCTGAATTTGATGAAATATTTTTGGTCAAAAGGATGAAAGCATGTATTGCCAGATATATCACCGAGTGTCAAGACCCGAAGGAACCCGAGACATAATGAATAACGAGGAACACCCCAACCTAAAAGATCATATGCACTAATAAGGGATAAAAGAAGGAGACCTCCCACAGCAGTCAAGAACCCAATGACTCCTCCAAATCGTAACAACAATTGTCCAAAATTTCTTCAACAAGCAGATGGAGAAATTTGTTTAATTTCAAAGAGTTCCGTCCATTACATAGAAACCAGGGGAAGGAAAGGTTCGACTTACCGAGTCAATGATCTTTCAGTCACAGAGGCAGCGTCCAACCTGCAAAATTCCTCCCTTAATCATTGCTATGATCCAGATTGTTGAGTCCGAGGTCCAGGAAAAGTACCTTAATTTGTTTCTAGCTTTAAATAGGGCAGAATGTAATAACCCGATTTTCAATTATCTTGTTAATTATATTTTGAGCATGATTTGAATTGTACTTATATTGATTCTAAAACTGCTTGACAGTGAATGTAACACCCAAAATTTTTTTCTATAACGTGTGTGACATTAGACTTAAATGCAGTAGGATAGCTTAGTGTTAAGTGATGAGGGTTTAAGTTTTGAACAAAATGAAGAGTCAAAACGCTATGGTTGATAAGTCAAAGGATTTAAGCCAATGAAATGGCAAAGAAGTGTGTGAATGAAAGGGCATTTCAAGTGATGCTTCACGTTGGAATTTAAGAGAGAAAAAGGGATAGTTGATTTGGAATTTTAAAGAAATTAGTGGAAGAAATTTAAAAGAGAAAAACTTTTTAGGTTAAATGGAAATTTTTCTTCTTTCTCATTCATTTTCTCTCAATTCTCTTCTCCACCATAGCCGATCCTTCTCCTCCATTTTCTTCAATCCTTGCAAGGGTTTTGAGTGGTAAGTTGAGTAAGTTTTGAGTTTGGTATGATTTATTGTTGATTTTAGGTCTTTTTATGGTGTTTTGGTTGATTTTAGTTAGGGTTTGAAAACCCTAAATTAAGAGCTCCGAAAATTGTGTTTCCCTTGCTAGTTTTCCTCCTAATTGATGGTTTAAACCTTTAATTATGTTAGTTTAGGTTGTTTTTAGGTATAGATTTGAGATTGGAAGTGAGTTATGGAAAAATTGGGTTTTAAATCAAAGGGTGCCGGTTCTATTTCTGCATTTTTAGGATTGGCCAAGTGGTTTAGTTGTTTAATTTGTGTGTTTCAATGGATAGTAGACGTGTAGAGGTTTACAGATTGGGGTGGCACGTCAAAATCCGTTGAAAAATGAATAAGTTATGGTCGTTTGAAGTTGGACACCGAAACTTGTGGAAAAATCGAGTTTTAGAGTTTAGATTTGTGAATTGCGTAATTGTTGTTTAGTTTTGGTTAGAAAATCCCTTGGCATTGATTAGTGACTTTCTACGTTGTTTTCCTTATATTTGTTAGGTTGTCGAGCGAATAGTTTAGCTTGACGAAGTGAACACTCAAGTGTTGAGCAATCAGGTAAGTAGTGGTTTGAAATCGTTTCGCCTTCGGGCCTACACCATGGGACGGTAGGGTTAATGGTTGTTTGTTTCGCGTTGTGTTGTGTTGCATATTCTTTAACATGCATCATGGTTTTTCAATTAAGCAAAATACGAGTTTTCTTGCATGGTTTGAATTGCGAGCGTATAATGTAATCAGTTAAAAGAAATTGCAAAAGTAGTCTTGATTAGAGTGCCTTGTCGGGAACAAGTGCTGGAGTGTAGCACCCCGAGGGGACCTCTATGAAAGATGACTGGCTAAAATACGTATTGGTCGTGAGTATGAATTTCTAGACCGTTATAGGATTCTACGATCGACGTGGAAGGAGATTTTGTATAGCTATCCTAGACGGTTATGGGATGATTGCTATCTGATCTTGCTCTGGTGGTTCTAAGGGTGGCCATCCTAAACGGTTATAAGATGTGAACCTACTCGATTCACACGGCTTATGAAATGATTAAAGCAACGAACATGAAACGAGCACAACTGAGTGTTAGAAACCGCATGTGATAGGATTGGTTGCATTGTGTTTTTGTGGCATTCTTTATTCCCTACTTTCTAAGTATTAGGCTTACGTTTTGTGTTTTGTGATGTAGGTGACGACTTTTATTCAGGTGAGCTAGATGAGGGAGCCGAGAACTAGACAACAGTCGGTGGCGCATGGAGCATGCCGGTGCGGGCACTTGTCAGGGCGTCTTGGCCACGTTCTTCGGATAGTTTTGTGGGGATTGTTGGTATTTTGCCTTGTAGATAGTTTTCTAGCTAATTTGGATGATTGTGGTTAGTGGTTGTTTTGTTGGATGGTTGGTATGTAAACAATGGTGTTTTAAAACTATTTGATTTCAGGTTTTGGGTTATAGAATTTCAGTCGTTACTCTGCTCTTTTTTTTTTCATATAACAAACAATGTCGTATTCACTTTTCTCTCCGTTTTCACTTACCGTTTAAGTCGGTTTTGGGAGATTTTTACGGGTCATGGAGTCAGGGATATCGGAAATGTGTGGGATAAATTTTGGGTAATTTGGAATTGTTTGGCTTGATCAAAAATTGAGAAGAAGTGAAAATGGGCGCTGATGGCAGAGAGGGGCGCACGCTGGGCATGGGAGGCACCCGCAGAGGGTGCACTGGGCACGCGCGGCAGGCACGCGCAGCACCCAGCGCCAATCGATCGGCGCATTACTATTCCTTGCATTCGGTAACCAGAGAGGTTGCCGATCGATCGAAGCTCAGCAGGCGCGCGGCGCCCAAACCGGGCCAGACCGGGTTTTTTTTTTAATTTTCGATTTTCAAATATGTTTTAACTCGATATTTTCTGACACGTTTTGCACATATTTTTGGTACGTTTTCCAACCATTTTTGAGGGTTTAAAAAACCTGAAAATCGAGTAAAAAATTTATCAAAAATTACTTTAAAATTTGTTTTAAACGTGGGATTGGTTAGCAAAGTAGCTGTAGCACCCGGTTTCAATCAAACCGAAGTTAACTTATCAATTAGCGATGAGCAATTTCATGGAAGAGGTGAGAGAATTATTGATTAGGTTAATGAGTGACTAAGCAAGGGCATTTATGTAAATTAGCAATTTAAAAGTGGATAACCTATTTAAGGGAAGGGGTTTAGAGATTTATGCACTGTAGCCGCCACTGTTTCATCATTTATTCCTTTTTGGTGTCCAGCTCAAGCTCAGCAGAGCTCTTGGCGATTCTTCCACCAGACTCTTCTTCTATCTAAGTATGTTTTTCTCCATTTCTTATATTTTAGCAGTCAGATAGCCGAGGGAGTCCAATGCGAGGGTTTCGAGGATACTATAGATAAGTGTCAGTTTCAGTTTAGTGCAGCATCGGGAATGCGTTACGACCAGAGTTCTCAATTAGTTTCCTTAGGTCTCTGGTTGAATAGGATGAAGTTTAGTGAAGGTTTAATTAATGATCGGTTTATGGATTTAGGTTCGAGCAAATTCCCGAAGGAGATTTCAACCAAACCATCCAGAAGACCAGGTAAGTAAAGTATGCATGTGCCTTCGGGCCTACATCACAAAACAGTAGGGTTATGTATCTTGTGAATGATTTTGTATGTCATGCATCATGTTTTCTTGAAAGATTACGAAAATGAATTTCCATGTAGGGATGGTGAGGCATGAACTGTATGTGACAGATAAACTATTAAGGGCACTAATCCACCCCTTAACTTATGAAGGGATTTTATAACATTGGGAGAATTGATCCCACTCCCAAGGGAACAGAGAATCAGTTATTAAGGGAATTCATCCGCCCCTTAATCGAGTAGAGGATGTATAACATTGGGAAAATTGATCCACTTCCCAAGGGAACCGAGGGATCAGATCAGCTTATGAATGAATGTGAATGCAACTGAGATGAGTTTTGTGATGTAGGTGAAGAAGCGACAGCAGGTGAATTCTCTGAGTTTATTGAGGGATAGGCTGGTTGGAGGAGAATACTCATGCCACGGATCTGTATTTGATGAGGCGGTTTAACTGATGTCTGTTGGAGTGAAGGTTTAGTTGACAATGTTACAATTTAAATAGGTTGAGTTTTCATGACAGTAGTTGTTTCGATGTTTTTTTTTTTAAATGTTTTGAGTTTTCTTTTCTGATAATAGTATTCTGTTGCGATTTGATGTTGGCACTTGCTGGATTTTTGAGTATTGCATTGGTTAGGATTGTTTTTGAATGATTTCAGTAATGCAAGTAGATTCTTTCTGTAGTTAGAGTCGTGTTGTATAGCAAGGAGTTGTAGGTATGTCGCTCTGCTCTCTATCGGTAGATGAAGTCTATCGGTAGAGGTTGAGTTATAGTTATGTCGTCTATCGGAAGATGTCTTCAGTAAAGTCATCGGTACATGAAATTTATTCAATCGGATGATGTAGGTTTAATTCCATCGGAAGATGTAGATTTTACACTATCGGTATGAGTGAGTATTATGCTTTGTCGTTTACTGGTCGGTGTATACAGTCTATTTTATTGGAAGATGGAATGAGAGATTTGTCGTTTAGCCATCGGTAGGTGCGAGTTGCAAAACTCGTCGTTTTGCGATTGGACGATGTTGGATAATTAATTTATCCGGCTGACGTCATCGGTAGATGCAGTCTACCGAGATATGTCTTTTGTTTCCAACTCTTCTGGTCCACGTCATCGATAGAAGCCTTCCATTTGCTGTTCTTGCTTCTTCCGTTGACTTTATCCATCGGCAGATGCATTTGACTTCTGCGACTTCACAAGTGCTCCACGGTTTAAACCTTTAATCCCTATCTGCCGATTGCTTCTTAACATTTAAAACCATGTTTCGCAGTTTTGTTTAATTCTATTGTTGCTCAAATAATTTCCGCTGCAAGTTTTTAAATGTATTGAGATTTTAGCAAATGTCAAATTTTGGCTTTTGAGTAGAGTTTTAAATTTGGTGCAAAGTTCTTGGTTATCTTCGGGTTTATGAGTAACAAACCGGGTTCAGTGAACTCGGGGCGTTACAGTAGCGCACCGAGCCGAGGTGGGTTCGGGGGCGTTACAAGTTGGTATCAGAGCAAATGTGGTCGAGTCGTTCTGTAATATCCGGCTTGTACGGATTTTTGGATATATTATATTATATTACTATTTCATTATTTAATGGCATTTTAGTAAATATGTCAAATCAAATCAGTTTCGCAAATGGAAAGCGTCATTACGATCCTAACGATTAATAGGAATTTTAAGGAAATTATGGGAATTTTCGGAGATTAAATGCTATATTCCGAGTAATTACCTTTATCGTAATGTAAATGACGTTTTAGTAAAAATAGTAAACGAGGTCCAAATTGCAAACGGACAGTTCTGTTAAATCCCAAATAATAAGTTGGACTTATTGGCAAAATATGGAGGTTTGGAAAAGTCGAATCGTTGGACGATTAACGAGTCGAGTGACGAAATTTATATAGAAATTTAAGAAGGGCAAAATGGTAATTTTGCAAAGTTAAATTTTATTAAAAACCTCACATCTCTCTCTTCCTTCACGATTTCAACAGAAACCATTTCTGTTTTTCAATTTTCTCTTTTCCCTCACGGTTTCTCTCTGGACGCCGAGGGTTTCTCCATTCCTACTTCGATTTTTCTCCCGTTCGTCTTCCGTTCTTCGCGTTTTATCCTTCAATCGACGTTCTAGGTATGGATCTGTAGTTTTAGAACGTTTATTTCGGTGATTTCGGAGTTTTAAATAATTATGTTCGTTTAGGGTTTCGATTAAAAACGAGATTTAAAGCTCGTAATTAATAGGTTAACCGATATTAAGTATATAAAGCACGTATTTGACGTTATTGGACGAAGTTAAATCAATTTGTGAAAATGTTAAAAATTGAGAAATCTCGGGTTTTCGGAAAAGTTCGTAATTCGAGAATTTAGGTGCCGAGCGTAAATTGCTCGAATAAAAAGCTTGATAAATTGGATCAGAACTTTAAGAAGTTTCCTTAGTTAAGGTTTTGACAAATTGGACGTTTATTAACTTAAACTAGTTTTAACGTCAATCCTCGTATATTGTTTAGGTAAACAGTGCTCGTGGACGAGGCTTGGGTTGCAGCGTGCACGAGGTAAGTTCTCGTGATTCTTCTTTGGCCGATTGGCCTACACCGTACGTCGAACGTCGTCTCGAGGAGTTTTGGAGATGCCCTTAGTTAGTTTTGCTCGGTTTGGGTAGCTAGGTCTTAGGAGTTTATAGTTTATGCTTTTACAGTTTTGATGGTACCTGTTATTGTTTGTTTACTTTTTGATAGAGAACTGTTCACGCATTCACTGGATTTTAAAGAAAAGCATGAAAATGAATTTCCGCACAGAGTTTTCAAAGATAACGTAAAGCATAGCACGGCCGAAAGGCACATAGGCCAAAAGGCGCATAGGCCGAAAGGCGCATAGGCCGAAAGGCGCAGAGGCCGAAAGGCGCATAGGTCACGCGAGGTGGGGCTCAGGCACGGCTGTACGTGTTGTAAGCGTGCACCCCCCGCCTCTAGCTGGAAAGAGTAGTCCGCCCACTGGATGAGCTCTCTCTGGTTAGAGGGATAGGATCTCGGTGGCACCCACAGAGCATTGCATAGAAAGATAAAATAAAGCATGGTTTAATGAATTCATAGCACAGCATGCATAGCATTTACGTAGAGCTTACTGGGATTTTATCTCATAGTGTATATGTATGGTGTAGGTGACATAGACTTCGAGGAATCAGGTGAGGATGGGATTCCTCCTCCTGAGGCATAGTCCAGTTGACGGAGGATGGCTGCGGTGGTGCGCTGGTGCAGTCGAGGCTTCACCGACCCGTGGGGATAGTATGTACAGAGTTTTGAGGGTCTCTTTTGGGATGTTCTGATGAATTGTATAGACGTTTTAGGATGTTTGGTACTGGTAGTTGATAGGTTTATATTTGATGTTTAAAACGTTTTGGTTTAAGACTATTGTTCGATAGTTTTGAAATGTTGTAGGTTGGTTACGGATAGTCTCGATATTTAGATATCCACGCAGTTGGATTTCGCAAAGTCCGCTGAAATTGGGTTGAATTTAGAAAGTTTGGTTGAGTTTAATTTCTAATTTGATTGTTGTATCTGGTGATAAAAGGCATTAGATATAGGAAGTTTACTCTCTGGAATTCGATTTCCAGAGAGTATTGGTTGAAAATTTTTAAGTGTTCTGCTCTCTGGATTCCAGAGAGCAATTGTGAAGGAAAAGTTGCGAGCGATCAAAGAAGGCATAGGATCGCTGCAAGGAGTGCAGCGATCGATCTCTGCAGCAATGCAGAGATCGATCGCTGGCAGCTGAATGGCTGCCAGCGATCAAGCGCTGGCAACAAGGGAGCTGCCAGCGACTGATCGCTGGCAGCAAGGAGCTGCCAGCGACTGGTCGCTGGCAGTATGCCAGCGCCCGATCGCTGGGCAGACATGCTGCTCAGCGATCGTGCGCTGAGACTGGTCGCTGGTCAGCGACCAGTCGCTGCTTCTTCTCCCTGGCCGAATTACATTATTGCCCTCCCAATGTTCTATTTTTTTTATTTAACTTAATTGATTTAAAAGGTTTAATTTAATTGTTTTAAATCATAGTTTATTCAATAGATTTAATTGTTTTATACAGTATAACTTTAAATGGTTATTTTTAAATGGTTTAGTTTCCGCATAGTGTGTGAATAAAAAATGAAAAATTTGTACGGTAATTAAGGGTAAATATGGGTACAGTTTTAGGGACGTTACACGCTCAAAGGATTACCCGATAATGCCGGCTGTCATGCAACGTGCTTCACCGACTGTAAGTATTTCTTTCCTTTAGTTAGTTTCTATATCTAAGATTAGATGGTTTTTTTTTAACCCTATACAGGAATAGAAAAAATGCCGAGACCTCAGAACAGCCGAGAGAGCAACCTGAGGATCCTAACAGGCAACTTCAGGAATTACTTAATATACAATCTCAATTGCTGGGAGTGTTCATGAACCAAGGTATAACGGGAAACCTTGGAGCGGGGTCCAGCACAGGAGCAGATTCTAGCGGGGAATGTTTTAGAAGATTAAAACCTCCAGCATTTGAAAGCAGTTTGACAGATCCTACAGTTGCAGAAAGGTGGATTTATACAATCGAGAACATGTTTAAGCTTGCTGACGTGGAGGAGGAAAATAAAGTAAAGTGTGCCACTTTTCACCTGACTAATGGTGCGTAGAGTTGGTGGGAGGCGACTACCGGTCCTCAAGGTTTCACCTGGAGAGAGTTTAAGGATCTGTTCTTCGACAAATATTATAACTGGACAGTCCTAGCTTTAAAAAGAATGGAATTTTTGGGATTGAAGCAAACAGGATCGGTAGGATAATATATTCAACAGTTTGAATCATTGTCCCAGTTTGCCAGCCACATAGTTAGCCGGGAAGAAGATAAGGTATTTCAGTTTGTGCAGGGCCTGAAACCAGAAACATATATTGTAACGCCCCCAATAGGGACGAGACCGATTCATAACTTTCTTGGATCATTTATACTAAGATTACTCTCTCTCTCTATATATATATTTTAAACAAAACAGAACAGTACTCAAGACATGGTCATGTCCGAACAAATCTGAACTCTTCGAAGGCTCAACTTCTACAAAAGGCTGTCAACATAAACAGTCACAGAGTCGAGCGACTAGCCTCAGACATCAGTTCCATAATGTGATCGGAACGAGAAAATTCCCTCAAAACACTCGACTCATCGCTCGCGGGGCTGCATGGATTTGCAGACATCCACCGATCAACATGTGTATCCCACGTGCCACATTAAACTTAATCCGATTGCTAAACGACAAGACTTATACACACTCAATCTGATAGAATAAACAACATCATCCGATTGACATGCGTATCACACGAGACACATTAAGACTCCATCCGATCGCTAAACGACAAAACTTATATACACTCATTCGATGAAATAAACAACATCATCCGATAGAAGACATCATCTGATAGAAGACATCATCCGATAAAAGACATCATCCGATGGAAGACATCATCCGATAGAAGACATCATCCGATGGAAGAAATCATCCGATCGTCACGTGCATCCCATTTGATTCATAAAACTCCATCCGATAGGAGACATCATCCGACAGAAGACATTATCCGATAGAGGACATCATCCGATGGAAGACATCATCTGATTGATAGGACCTTAACTTATCAAACGACTCAAACCGACAGAAACATCCATCGACGGACATGAACCCCAGACATTTACCTACAGAGAACATCCTGAATTTCACAACTCCCAACACGACTAACACAAACCATAGACATGTTCTGAGTATGCATAGCGGAAGACTTAAATAAAACAGATCATTCACAACTCAGAAATCAGTCAGACAAGTTTACTAGCATTCAACGTTTTTAAGAAAAATTCCTCCTACTTAAACTTCAATATTCATAAACCTTATTAATATCTTAAAGGTAGCAACAAGGGATCATATTCACCTTTCCAGCCACACACTGTCAACCTGAGCGCCATCCAGCAACCAGTCTTAAACATCTTCGCAGAATTTGAAATCCTCACCTGATTGTTCTTCACCTACATCATAAGGTTTAAACTATAAGCCTAATGCTTAGTAAGGAGTGCAATGCTAACATGTATACATGAATGCACAGTTTAAAGAAAACACATGTTCATGACATTTTCGTGTTCTTATTCATCGTTTTCATCATATGGATTAAGGGAGGATTTGTGCCGAAAAGGGGGTTGACAGTGAGAGTGTACATAGTCTTTTTCGGGTCGTATTCATGGTCCTCCTTTTGGACAGTGACATACACCAAACCGCCCCCAACCCTCTCTTAATCCTTGTTGCATAAGTTTCATATTCATTTCTTGTTCATAGGGAAAATCATGCTTTTAAAACATTTTCATATGCATGAGAAATATTCGTGATGCATGAGCATGAGCATTCTAAAATCATCAGGCTACAGAGCAGGTCATTCATTCGTTAAAGATCACAACATCAATTCGAGCACCATAACCAACCAGATATTAGCATAGATACATTTAACATCATAAACAACACCTCTACTTAGTACCCTTGAGATGTAGGGCCCGAATGGCCGGAAATCTTACTCACTCACTTACCTTGTGTCCTTAGAAAAACTTGAGCACCTCTCTTCAAACTTCTTCACCTAGAAACATTTCACATTATAGTGTTAAATCAAAATCCTAAAAGTTCTAACCGAAAGTCATCCTAGATTCTAATTTATATATTTTTAAATCTTCCTAGTCGATTGCTTAATGCGTACAAATTAAGCTTCAAAAAATATCTAAATAACTAGATTCAAATTAGCAGATAAACACAGATTATAAATGTTACTACAATAACCCAACCATTGAAGAATCCGAAACCCCAAGTTCTAGCTGAAAACAGAGCTCTAAGAAACTATCAAGTAACTACATTGTCTAAATCTTACCTAGAGCGTGGATTGTCGAAGTGAATACTGAAGAATTGATCGTTGGTGGAGGAGTAGCTGGCCGAGAGAGAGAGAGAGGAAGAGCTTTGGAGAAAAGGGGAAATCGCCGAATGAGGAAATGTCGGCTACAATGGGGTTTAATGAGGTTTAAGAATTTCAATTTTCTATATATATTAACTAAAATCCAACTTAATTACAAACTTGCCACCCAATCTAGTTTCACTCAACTTGTAATAAATATGTCTTGACATTAAATTTAAACTCATAAAGGTTAATAAAAAGGGTGACAATCAAAATGGTTAAGAAAATCACCTAGCCAAAATTGTCGGGTGTTACATCCACCCCTCCTTAAACAAAATTTTCGTCCTCAAAAATTGATCAAACAAAGAGCTCTGGATATTTGTCTAACATGTCCTGCTGTCGCTCCAAAGTGGATTCTTCAATGCCATGATTCGTCCACAAAACTTTTACAAGAGGAATTTCTTTATTCCTTAGAGTCTTAACTGCAGTTTCCAATATTCAGACAGGTTTCTCTTCATACGTAAGTGTTGGCTCAATATCAATCTCTGTTGGCTTAACAACCTGCGTCGGATCACGTATGCATTTCCTTAGCATGGATACATGAAAGACATTATGGACCTTTTCCAGCGATGGAGGCAATTGCAACCTATAAGCGGTTTTACCAATCCTTGTCAAGACAGGGAAGGGACCAATGAATCGTGGACTAAGTTTTCCCTTCTTGCCAAATCTTAAAACTCCCTTAAACGGTGAAATCTTCAAGAAAACTTCATCTCCAACAGCAAATTCAAGATCTCTCCTTCTTTGGTCTGCATAACTCTTCTATCGGCTTTGTGCAGTCATCATCCTTTTCCTAATTATGGCAATCTTGTCTGACATCTGCTGTAAAAATTCAGGGCCTAGAAGTTTTGCTTCGCCAACCTCATCCCAGTATAAGGGTGATCTGCATTTCCTACCATGCAGTGCTTCGTAAGGTGCCATACTGATAGTGGACTGGTAACTATTGTTGTAGGAGAATTCCACTAAGGGTAGGTATTGATTCCACGATATCTGAAAGTCTAGCACACACGCCCTCAACATGTCCTCAAGTGTCTGGATTGTTCTCTCTGATTGGCCATCTGCCTGAGGATGAAAAGCAATGATGATAGATAACTTTGTACCAAGCGTGCCTTGAAGACTTTGCCAGAACCTCGAGGTGAACCTGGGATCACGATCGGAGACAATGGATATCGGGATCCCATGCAATCTGATAATTTCCTGAACATATAGATTAGCAAGGTGGTCCATTGTGTAAGTTGTCTTGACAGGTAGGAAGTGAGCTGATTTCGTCAATCTGTCAATTACAACCCAAATGCTGTCATGACCTTTAGTTTTCTTAGGTAATCCTACTACAAAATCCTTGACAATGTTTTCCCACTTCCATTCGGGAATCAGTAAGGGTTGAAGGGTACCTCACTGGACGTTGATGTTCTGCTTTAACCTGTTGGCATATCAAACACGACTCCACATACTTGGCAACATCCCTCTTTAAATTCGGCCACCAATAGAGTAACTTTAAGTCCTGATACATTTTGGTGCTGCCAGGATGCATAGAAAAGGGAGACGAGTGCGCCTCGGCCAAGATCAACTTACGTAATTCCTCATCACTTGGAATGTACCAACGATTCTTAAATTTCAAAATACCATCCTTGGATAGACTGAACTCAGAAGAGGCGTCCTTCAACTTACATATCATGCTACATTTTTCCTTTGAATCCTTTTGTTGTGCCTCCTTGATCCTTTCCATGATAGTTGGCCTAATAGAAACCTCGGCAAGTAAGGCTGACAGTTTAGAAACCATCTCCAACTCGAACTTCTGTACTTCTGTCCTTAAAGGTATAGACATGGTTGACACCGCGGACTGCATTGTCGTCGAAATCCTGCTTAAAGCATCGGCTACAATATTAGCCTTGCCCGGGTGGTACTTAATTTCAAAGTCGTAATCCTTAACAAACTCTAACCAACGTCTTTGTCTCATGTTCAACTCCTTTTGGGTAAAGAGGTACTTCAGGCTTTTATGGTCAGAAAACACTTCACACTACTGACCATACAAATAGTGTCTCCAAATCTTTAATGCAAAAACAACTGCGGCTAATTCCAAATCATGAGTGGGGTAATTCTGTTCATAACTCTTCAGTTGCCTGGAGGCATACGCTACAACCTTGCCTTCTTGCATCAAAACACATCTCAGTCCCACTTTAAATGCGTCACAATAAACACTAAATCTTCCTTCTTCAGTTGGGAGTGACAAGAGAGGAGCTGTAGTCAACTTCAGTTTTAGTGTTTGGAAGTTATCTTCACAAGCTTCAGACCAAGAGTATTTGGTGTCTTTCTTTGTCAAACTAGTTAAAGGCTTAGCTATCATAGAGAATCCCTTAATGAACTTCCTATAATCACCTGCCAGACCAAGGAAACTACGGACCTCGCTGGCATTCCTTGGCTGTGGCCAGTGCTTAACAGCCTGAATCTTGGTTGGGTCTACAGATATGCCCTCAGCAGAGATGACGTGACCTAAAAAGTGCATCTTATCTAACCAGAACTCACATTTGGACAACTTGGCATAGAGTTGTTGTTGTTCTAATGTCATCAAAACTATTCTTAAGTGTTTTTCATGGTCAGTTTTAGTCTGTGAATATATTAAGATATCATCAATAAACACAATCACAAATTTATCCAAGTACTCACGAAACACTCGATTCATCAAGTCCATAAAGGCTGTAGGTGCATTTGTCAGTCCAAACAACATCACAAGAAATTCATTGTGTCCATAGCGGGTTCTGATGTAACACCGGACATTTTCAGCCAGGTGATTTCCTTAACGGAATTAACTGTCACCCTTATTGTTGACCTTTGATTTAAATTTTAATGCCTAAGCTCTTTTGGTTTTTATTTGTGTGGTGGCAGAACCGTAATTAAGAGGAATTTATTTAGTATAAAGAGAAAATAGAAACCTTAAACCTCACTAAAACCTTACTGTAGCCGACATTCTCTCTGCGATTTCCTCGTTCTCCAGGGCTCTCTCTGCCGGCGACTCCCTCTTTGGCGATCGATTCTTCCAGCCTCCACTTCGATAACCCACATTCGAGGTAAGCCTTAGACAATGTAGTTACCGGTTAGCTGCTTTGAGCTCTTTTATCAGCTAGAACTCAAAGCTTCGAATTCTTAAATGGCAGGGTAATAATAGTAACATTGTTAATCTGAGGTTAGAAATGGCTTTTCCGATTCGAACCTGGACTCTAGGATAACCAACTGGAATTAGTGGTTAAGTTGAATCAGACTACTTTAGATTTTGAAAACTTAGTCTACACACAAGGTACTCGACTGAAAGGACTTAGAAATACAGATTCTAGAATGACTTTTAGTTAGGACTCTTCTAGCTTTGATTTCAGAATATTTAGGATCTATTTTAACTCTGAAATGTGAAATGATATCAGGTAAAGAAGTTTGAGGTGTAGTGCACGAAATTGCTAAGGAAGCCAGGTAAGTGAATGTATTAAGATTTCCGGCCATTAGGGCCCTACATCTTAAGGGTACTAAATTAGTTATGAGTTTGATGTTTGTTTTAAGTTAGTAAGATAGTTTGTACTTGGATGATTTACGGATGTTTGAGAACTATGCTATGTGATGTTCTGATAGAGTATATGAGTCAACTGTCTAGTATGATATTTTCCATAGTCTGATGATTTAAGAACATTCATGTCATGCATCATGATTTACTTCTCAAGCATATGAAAATGATTTATGAGCATGTTTTCTCCATGAACAAGATATGAGAATGAATATGAAACTTATGCAACCGGATTAAGTGAGGGTTGGGGGCAGTTTGGCATATGTCAGTGTCCAATGAGAAGGAACATGAATACGGGCCGAAAGGGACTATGTACACTTGCACTGTCATCCCCCCTTTACGGCACAAATCCTCCCTTAATCCATATGATGAAAGTGATGAACAAGAACACGAATAAGAACAAGAAAAAAGCATGAGACGAACATGATCATGATTTTCTTGCAATTATGCATTCACGTATACATGTTAATGTTTCATTCCTTACTAAGCATTAGGCTTATAGTTTAAACCTTATGATGTAGGTGACAAAATATCAGGTGAGGATTCCAAAGTTAATAAAGATGCCTAAGTTTGGTTGCTGGAAGGTGTTCAAGGAGCAATTCTATAGCTGGATGGCAAATGAGACCCCTGGTTAATGCCCTTATGATTTCAGTTATGATTATGATTATGGTAGTTTAAGTAGGATGAGTTTATTTTATAACATTGAGCCTTTGAAATTGTCTGGCTGACCATCGAGTCTGGGAATGATTATAAGGATTATTAAATGATCTGTTGTTTAAGTCTTATGCTATATGTATTCTGGATGAGTCTCTGATTTTCATTCGTATGAATGTTATGTCAATGGAGTTTGAAGTCTGTGAAGGTCATGTCTACCGGTAGATGTTCTCTATCGGTAGATATAGTTAAGGAGTTAAAGTGTGGTCTATCGGTGGAAGTGTTATACACTGTTCGCCGGTGGATGTAATGTGTTTTCTTTCGGGTGATGCAAGTCATCGGGATGACGTCACCGGATGATGTCTTCTGTATTTCACCGGATGATGTCTCCTATTACTGGGCGTCTAATAATGAGTGAAGTTTAGTGAATCACGTGGGGAGCACATGTAGTTTCGGAAGATGTAGGTTTTCACTAACGGTGGAAGTGGGTATATGTTTTGTCGTTTAGCCACCGGTGGATGTAGCGTATTTAGCACCGGATGATGTAAGTGTTGTTTTGTCGTCTAGTGACCGGGCGAGGTTTAAAAGAGTCACGTGTTAGACTCGTGTTCACCGGTAGATGTCCACTGCCGGGCGATCTCAAACTAATCACACGGGGTGCACGTGATACATCGGATGAGGTATAGCCGATGCATGCAAACCCATGCGAACCCGAGCAGACTAACGTCGAGTAATCTGGGGGCATTTCTTTCCTGCCCGAATTCGTTATAGAAGTGATGACTGCGTATGGTCGCTCGACTCTATGAACGAATATGTTGTTAGTTTTAAGAGAAAGTCAAGTTCGATGAATCTAGTTTCTGTCTGTTATGTTGAAGTCCTTAAGTTCAGTAAAAAAAAAAATATAATACAAAGGGGACCTTAGTGTAAAGTGGTCGAAGGGTGAAAGATCTAAAGAGATCAGAGTAAATATGAATTTAAGAGGTTAAATTATGAATCACGTAGCGACTCCAATTGGGGTTGTTACATCTGAAGGTTGTCTTTGGTATATCCCCCTCCTTAACCTTCAGTTGGTAGTAACCTGAACGTAAGTCGATCTTTGAAAACACTTTGGCTCCTTGAAGTTGGTCAAACAAATCGTCGATACGGGGCAAGGGATATCTATTCTTGATTGTCAACTTGTTTAACTCTCTGTAATCTATGCACATTCTAAGAGAACACTCTTTCTTCTTAACAAATAGGACAGGTGGACCCCAGGGAGAACAGCTGGGGCGAATAAATCCCTTGTCAACTAATTCCTGTAATTGGACCTTCAATTCCTTCAACTCAACAGGTGCCATGCGGTAGGGGTTCTTAGACACAGGTAAAACCTCGAGTTACAAACTCAATTTCTCTATCAGGTGGTAGTCCAGGCAAGTCATCCAAAAATGCTTTTGGAAACTCACGGACTATAGGAATATCCTGAAGTTCTACCTTACTCTTTACTCGGACATCAATTATACTAGCTAGATAACTCTCACAACCACCTTTCAATAATCGTTGAGTCTTTAGTGAGGATATAATCGGTATTTTACTTATTTTTGGAATAGCTTGGAAGGAATACCGATCTCCGTTTGGGGGTCGGAACTCAACCAATCCAGACATACAACTTATCGTGGCATAATGTCTGCATAGCCAATCCATTCCTAGTATAACTTCATATCCCTTCATGTCAATTACGATCATTTCTTGTATAACTTCTTATTTCCTACTGACACAACATCACCTTTTATTATCCGTTCGGAATGTAAAGACTTCCCCGATGGTAACATGACACTAAATGATCTCTCGGCTGGTAAGAGTTCTAATTTATGCTTAAATACAAATAGGGTTGATACAAACGAGTGAGTTGCTCCCGTATCTATAAGTGTATATGCAGAAATACCACAGATCATAATTGTACCTGTTATGACCGTATGCTGCACTGCATCCTCGTCCTCCATCATAGACCCTTGGCGCTACTCTTGCTCGGTTAGGGTCTGGCAGCATGGGGCAATCTCTGACTATGTGTCCAACCTTGTCACATCTATAGCAACAGCCAGAATATAATTTACATTCGCCATGGTGGTTCTTCTGGCAGGTGGAACATAGGGGAGCTAGAGGTCGTTTTCCTTTTCTTTGATCATCATTTGGATTGAAGAGTCTCTTCACACCTTTCTGCTGTTGCTGTGGTCCCCTATTCGGTTGTGGTTGCCAACCTCCGCCCTGGCGCGGTGGTGGCTGAGTATCCTTAATGAACTTCCTTGGTGGTTCACGTTGTCCTTGTACTGTTAACTCAACTTCCTCCAATTCCAAAGCCTTAGCAGCCACTTTGGAATAAGGTATGTTATGGATCCCTGCAGTCTTTACCCCATGGAAGAGGCTCGGCTTCAGTCCATGGACAAACTGGTGAATCTTGTCTTCCTCATCATCCACCAGACGGGGTGCAAACCTGGACAAGGCCTCAAACTTACAGATGTAGTTGGGCACATAACCGATTTGGCGCAGCTGCATAAACTCCATATTTTTACTGACCCGAACCGCTCGGCTAAAATACTTGTCATAAAAGGCCGTCTTAAACCATGCCCAAGTCTTAGTTTCCGCATTTGTAGTGCTCTGAATTGAATCCCACCAATGTCTTGCACCCAATGTAAGATTAAAAATAGCACATGTGACCTTGTCTCCTTTATCGACCTTGGCATACTTGAACATGTCCTCAATTGTCCGAATCCACTCCTCAGCATAAATAGGATCCGAAACTTGACCATTGAATACTGGAGGTCGAAGGCGGTGAAAACGCTCACTCCCATTGTCGTGAGTCATATTTGAGCTAGAATTCCCTTGTTCATCCTTAGCAGTCACCCACTGCTCAATTTGGCGTGACTGGCGGATAACCAACTCGGTTAACTGAGCGATGGTGTTACTATCCTTGTTGCTCTCCCTTTGTTGACCTCTTACCATTTTAAGATTCCTCAACAAGTAATCATAAACATATCTTAACATAGTGGCATTACTAAAATCGTAAATACTTACAGTTGCTAGAGTGTACTCAGGTGGCAGTCAGTGCTGGAAGGCAGTCTACAGAATCGATTTTAGAACCTGGTTTCGCTTTGATACCATAATTGTAACGCCCTCAATAGGGACGAGACCGATTCATAACTTTCATGGATCATTTATAATAAGATTACTCTATCTATATATATTTTTTTTAAAACAAAAAAGAACAGTACTCAAGACATGGTTATGTCCGAACAAATCTGAACTCTTCGAAAGCTCAACTTCTACAAAAGGCTGTCGACATAAGCAGTCACAGAGTCGAGCAACTAGCCTCAGACATCAGTTCCATAATGTGATCGGAATGAGAAAATTCCCTCAAAACGCTCGACTCATCGCTCGCGGGGCTGCATGGATTTGTAGACATCCATTGATCAACATGTGTATCCCACGTGCCACATTAAACTTAATCCGATCGCTAAACGACAAGACTTATACACACTCAATCCGATAGAATAAACAACATCATCCGATTGACATGCGTATCCCACGTGACACATTAAGACTTCATCCGATCGCTAAAACGACAAAACTTATATACACTCATCCGATGAAATAAACAACATCATCCGATAGAAGACATCATCTGATAAAAGACATCATCCGATGGAAGACATCATCCGATAAAAGACATCATCTGATGTAAGACATCATCCGATCGTCACGTGCATCCCACGTGATTCATGAAACTCCATCCGATAGGAGACATCATCCGACAAAAGACATTATCTGATAGAGGACATAATCCGATGGAAGACATCATCCGATCGACAGGAACCTTAACTTATCAAACGACTTAAACCGACAGAAACATCCATCGACGGACATGAACCCTTGACATTTACCTACAGAGAACATCCTGAATTTCACAACTCCCAACACGACTAACACAAAACTTTATTGACACAAACCATAGACATATTCTGAGTATGCATAGCGGAAGACTTAAATAAAATAAATCATTCACAACTCTGAAAGGTAGCAACCATGGATCATATCGCCTTTCCAGCTACACACTGTCACCCTGAGCGCCATCCAGCAACCAGTCTTAAATATCTTCGCAGAAATTGAAATCCTCACCTCATTATTCCCCACCTACATCATAAGGTTTAAACTATAAACCTAATGCTTAGTAATGAGTGAAATGCTAACATGTATGCATGAATGCACAGCTTAAAGAAAACACATGTTCAAGACCTTTTCGTGTTCTTATTCATCGTTTTCATCATATGGATTAAGGGAGGATTTGTGCCAAAAAGGGGGTTGACAGTGAGAGTGTACATAGTCCCTTTCGGGTCGTATTCATGGTCCTATTTTTGGACAGTGACATACGCCAAACTGCCCCCAACCCTCTCTTAATCCTAGTTGCATAAGTTTCATATTCATTTCTTGTTCATAGGGAAAATCATGCTTTTAAAACATTTTCATATGCATGAGAAATATTCGTGATGCATGAGCATGAGCATTCTAAAATCATCAGGCTACAGAGCAGGTCATTCATTCGTTAAAGAACACAACATCAATTCGAGTACCATAACCAACCAGATATTAGCACATATACATTTAACATCATAAACAACAACTCTACTTTGTGCCCTTGAGATGTCGGGTGTAACACTCGGGAATTTCCTGTAGCGTGCGTAACTTCGGTTAGAAGTGTTAGGAGGGTTACTCATTTAAGTGGTATGTTGTGCATTGAAATAGAATGGAAAAGAGAAAAGTGGTTTGACAATTCAAACTAAAGGGTTTGAAAAGTCAAACAACCAATAGGATTTTACATGCATTAATTGAATGAAAAGTGAGGGTGAAAAGAGGATTCACGCTGGAAGAAAGAAAGAGGGGAAAAGAATGGGTAGTTTTACAATTTTAGAAAGCTTGGAGGAGGAAAATCAAAAGTGGAAAGAAAGTTTGGTTTAAAGTGATGTTGTAACACACAGGTTTTTTTAAAGGAAAATCAATGAGTCTAGGTAGTTAGGTATGACTTAAGAGAGTTTTGATAGACTTTTGATAGACTTTTAACGTGGGATTGGTTAGCAAAGTAGCGCTCCGAGCCAGGGTGGGTTCGAGGGCGTTACAGATGTTTTCCTTTTTCTTCTTCAACCTTCGTCGATCTTCTCCTTCATCCTCCATAGCCGCCCCTTCCTCCCCTTTCTTCAATTCTCTCAAGGCATTTAAGGTAAAAACTTTATGGGTTTTGGTTTTTGTAACTTTGGATGAAGATTAGGAGTGTTTTTAGGATGTTTTGTGGGGGATTGCATAGGGTTTGGAAACCCTAGAAAGTGAAGTCCGAAAATTGGGTTTAAATGTTAGATTTCTTCCCTATTTTTATGATTTGGTTGTTGGATGACTTGGTTTAGGTAGATTTTAGGGTTAGATTGAAGATTGGTGAAGTGTTCCACAAAAATGGTTGAAGAACACCTATATACCCGATTCTGTTTGCTGGATTTTCGAGTTGGCCAATTACTTTGTTTGGTTACTTTGAGTGATTCAATGAATAGTAAATGTGTAGAGGTTTCCGAGTTGGGGTGGCACGTCGAAATCCGTTGAAAAATGAGAAAGTTATGGCCTTTTAAAGTTGGACGTCCGTAAATTTCATAAAAATCGGGTTTGGTGTGTTGGAAATGATTTGTGTCATAATCTAGTTAGTTTAGGTTAAGAATTTCTTTAGTTTAGTCAGTTGATTTCCATAGAATCTTTTAGTTTGTTATTAAGTAAGTTTTCGTTATTTTAGGTGATCGAACGTGTGATTTGATCGGACGAAGTGAACGGGAACGTATCGAGCAACCAGGTAAGTAGTGGATGAGTGTTTGTTGCCTTCGGGCCTACACCATAGAACGGTAGGGATTGTTTGTTTATTTGTTATGTTTTGCTTTTGTTACGCATCGGGTTTCATGCATCATAGTTTTCTAAACTACGAAATCACGAGTTTTGCATGTTTGAGTGGTGAGGATGATGTGGATGAAAGATAAGAAGTGATATGCAACTTGGTCTCGAGTAAAATAGCTTCGTTGGGCAAGTGGCTCGTTGAGCACCCCGCGTGGGATTTTATTCAAGATGCCCTGCTAATGTACGTGATGTGTTGTGAGTATGAATACCTCGACCTGTTCGTGCTTGAAGTGCACAATGAGGATTCTACAAAAGATTGGGGGAGATTCGTGTTGGCCGTCCTGGACTGTGTTGGGACGTGTGCCTCCGGTCTAGCTCCGTGGATCAAGGCGTGGCCGTCCTGGACTGTGTGGGGGCGTGTGCTTACTTGATTCACCTGAAAGTGAAAGATAAATGCAACCGAAACGAAAAGAAAACAACAGAGTGTGTAGAAACTGCATGTTAGGGTTGAGTCGAGCATTTAGTATGTTCTTGTGCATTTCCCTACTTGCTAAGCATTAGGCTTACATTTTGTGTTCTATGGTGTAGGTGACGAGTTCTCTACAGGTGAGATAGACGGGACTGCCGAGGATTAGGCTGCAGTTGGAGCAGTACGGGGAGCGCCGGTGCAGGTTGTTGTCGGGGCGTCTCGGCTACTGTCCTCCTCGGGTTTGTGGGAGGTTGTTTCTTTTGGTATGTTGATAGTTGATGGGTGTTTTTAAGCTGTTTTGATGGGTTAAGTTGTTTGAAGTGTAAATGTTTATTTTGAGAAAAGTTGGAAGAATTTGGAGCTTTGGTACGTTGTAGTTATAAATGTTCGCGTAATTATTTTGGGATGTCCGAGAGTTGGATTGAGTTAATGGATAATAGTCCTACATGGTTGTGGTTTGAAACTATATGTTTTGGTTTTAAACTTTCAGGTTTTGGTTTATCGAGTTTTAGGCGTTATGCCGCTCGTTTTGATTTTAAAACAATTAACGTCGGGTTATATTTGCTATTTTTTTTAATTATCCGTTTGAAGTCGGTTTTCCACAAACTTTACGGGATTTGAAGTTTTTTGTGTCAGGAGTGTATGGTAAAAATTTCGGGATTTTTGGAGGTTTCGGGCTTGTAGAAAGGTGTAGAAAGGTCGGGAAAGTCAAGAAAAGTCAAAACGGGGTGTTTTGGGATGTTTTTGGTCGAAAATACCCGAGCCGGCCCGACCAATCGGGCATGGGTCACGATCGATCGCGGCCGGGGTCAATTTTGGTGAAAATAGCCAGAGCGGGCCCGATCGATTGGGCCCAAAACGCGACCGATCGCGGTTGGCACCTGCGGGGCGCGCCCAGCGCGCAGCAGTGCGCGCGCCCAGCGCCCATTTGGGCTGTTTTTTTTTTAATTTTAAATTTCTCTTTTTTTTACAATATTTTGACCCGACATTTTCCGACGTATTTTAAACGTATTTTGGGCCCGTTTTCCAATAAATTTCAAGGGTTCGAAAAACCAGAAAACCAGGTCGAAAGATTTTCGAAAATCATTTTAAACGATGTTTTAAACGCGGGTTTGGTTTGGTATGTGATGCACCGAGCCGGGTCGGGTTCGGGGCGTTACATCCGGCCCTAATGGCCAGAAATCTTACTCACTCACTTACCTGGTTTCCTTAGCAAAACTTGAGCACCTCTCTTCAAACTTCTTCACCAAGAAACATTTCACATTACAGTGTTAAATCAAAATCTTAAAAGTTCTAACCGAAAGTCATCCTAGATTCTAACTTATATATTTCTAAATCTTCCTAGTCGAGCGCCTAATGCGTAAAAATTAAGCTTCCTAAAATATCTAAATAACTAGATTCAACTTAGCAGATAAACACAGATTATAAATGTTACTACAATAACCCAACTATTGAAGAATCCGAAACCCCAAGTTCTAGCTGAAAATAGAGCTCTAAGAAACTATCAAGTAACTACATTGTCTAAGTCTTACCTAGAGCATGAATTGTCGAAGTGAATACTGAAGAATCGATCGTTGGTGGAGGAGTAGATGGCCGAGAGAGTGAGAGAGGAAGAGCTTTGGAGAAAAGGAGAAATCGCGAGAGAGGAAATGTCAGCTATAGTGGGGTTTAATGAGGTTTAAGAATTTCCATTTTCTATATATATTAACTAAAATCCAACTTAATTACAAACTTGCCACCCAACCTAGTTTCACTCAACTTGTAATAAATATGTCTTGACATTAAATTTAAAATCATAAAGGTTAATAAAAAGGGTGACAATCAAAATGGTTAAGAAAATCACCTGGCCGAAATTGTCAGGTGTTACATATATGTTGGTGAAAACCTTCGGGATTAAAAGAGTGTCGTTCAATAGAGTGGTGGCCAAAGCTTTAAAGGTGGAGGAGGCTGTTGGCAAATTTATTAAACCTGCTGAAGCCCCGAAGAGGATGTTTAAGAAGATTACAGCCCAGTTTAGCTGAGGTGGATCGTCTTCTTAGCCACAAGGAACTAAGCAGCCAGGAGGAAATTTAAATGATCAGTGAGGAGGCAAGAAGCCGCAGCAACAACAAAAGAGAAGGTTTCCGCAGTGTCTAAAGTGGTTGAAGTCCCATCCCGGAGAGTGTGGGCAATATGATGGTAAATGTTACAACTGTTTTGAAGCTGGTCATGTCTCCCGTGATTGTATAAAGCCGAAAGTCGCCCGATGCTTTAAAGGCAACCAGCCCGGTCATGTAGCTACTAATTGCCCCACAGCAAAGAAAGGTTCAGTAAAAGCTACACCCAAAATTTTTGCTATGATCGAGCCTGATGGTGAAGACCGTTCTGCTGTTATCTCAAGTACTGTGTTTGTTAATTCAGTGCCTGCATTTACGTTGATAGACTTAGGTGCATCGCATTCATTCGTAGCAACAGCTTTTGTGGTGAAAGTAATATGGAAGTGAGTTCGGATAGATGTTTTTATGATGTGAAATTACCTTCCGGTGAGTGCCTACATTCAGATCAGATGGTGCTCAATAGTTTGATCTCGGTTGGAAGAAAGATATTGCCTGCTGATTTGATTGTGATGGGGATAACTGGGTATGATGTGATACTCAGGATGGACTGGTTATTCCGACACCATGCTACAATTGACTGCCGAGAAGGAACAGTTAACTTTCATCCCCCGAACAGTGAGAAGCTTTCGCTACAGTTTTTGAGGAGTGTATAGAAGCTTTCCGTTATGGCGCCAATGGAGGCTCGGGGGTCTATTATGGGTGAGTTTGTTTGTTTTCTTGCATCTATAGTAGAATCCCAGTCTTTGGTAGAAGTCAAACCTCAGGATGTATTAGCTGTGCATGAGTTTCTCGAGGTGTTTTTGGATAATTTGCCTGGTCTACCTCCGGACCTGGAAATCGAGTTTGCAATTGACACATATCCTGGAGCTGAACCTGTGTCGAAGAATCCTTATAGGTTGGCTCCTCTTGAATTGAAAGAATTGAATAAGCAACTGGAAGAATTAGTTGATAAGGGGTTTATACGCCTTAGTTTTTTGCTGTGGGGAATGCCCGTTTTGTTTGTGAAGAAGAATGATGGGTCTCTTCGGATGTGCATTTATTATCGGGAGTTGAACAAGCTCACTGTTAAGAATAAGTACCCGTTGCCGAGAATTGATGTCTTGTTTGATCAGCTTCAAGGAGCCAGGATTTTCTCGAAAATAGATTTGAGATCGGGGTATTATCAGTTGAAGGTCAAATCGAAAGATATCCCAAAAATGGCTCTCCAGACGCAGTATGGACATTATGAATTTTTGGTTATGTCGTTCGGCTTAACGAATACTCCAGCTGCATTTATGGACTTGATGAATCGGGTATTTCGAGAGTATCTTGATAAATTCATGATTGTGTTTATCGATGATATTCTGGTTTATTCCCATGATGATGAGGAGCATAAGGAACATAAGGATTGTTTTGGAGACTTTGAAGTGGCATCAGCTGTATGCAAAGTTCTTGAAATGCAAATTTTGGCTAAATTTTGGAGAGTTTTGCACTTCTCGGTCATGTAATTTCCAGCGGTGGAATATCAGTGGATCTAGCCAAGATTCAGTCAATTAATGAATGGCCTCAGCCGAAGAATGACAGCAAAATTCAGAGTTTTCTGGGGTTGGCTGGCTATTACAGGAAGTTTATTGAAGGCTTTTCGAAGATAGCAGCACCCTTGACTAGGCTACCAGAAAAGATGTGAAGTATGAATGGTCAGAAGATTGTGAATTGAGTTTTCAGATGCTGAAACAGAAATTGACGACAGCTCTAGTGTTGACGTTGCCTGTAGCCGAGGAGAAGTTCAGTATTTATTGTGATGCCTCTCGGATTGGTTTGGGTTGTGTGCTAATGCAAAAAGATAAGGTGATAGCCTATGCTTCTAGGCAGCTGAAGCCTTATAAGAAGAATTATCCGACCCATGACTTGGAGTTAGCAGTAGTGCTTTTGCTTTGAAGACTTGGAGAGATTACCTATATGGTCAGCAGTGTGAGGTATATTTAGATCATAAAAGTCTAAAGTATATCTTCATCCAGAAGGAGCTAAATATGAGGCAACGGCAGTGGTTAGAGTTTGTGAAGGACTATATTTGGAAATCAAGTACCACCCCGGTAAAGCCAATATTGTAGCGGATGCATTAAGTCGTGTATCGACCTCAGTGTCTGCAATGGAGTCTGAGATGTCAAGGGAGTTGGGTATGGAGTTTCAGAGATTTAATTTGGAGTTGGTTTCAAATTTAACAGCAGTCCTAGCAGATTTATCTCTGAAGCCTACAATTTTGGAGAAAATTAGAGAAGCTCAGCAGGAGGATTCAGAATGCAATAAGTTCAAGCTGAGTATTTTGTCAGATGACAGGACAGAGTTCAGCTACTCGGAAGATGGTACTTTGAAGTTTCAATATCAATGGTATTTTCCGAGAAATGGGCAGCTTAGGAAGGAGATTTTAGCTGAAGCTCATTCTTTGAGGTTTTCTGTTCACCCTGGCAGTACAAAGATGTACAGAGACCTCAAGCAGCATTATTGGTGGCCTGGCATGAAGAAATCTGTAGCTGAATACGTGGAACATGCTTGGTTTGTTAGCAAGTGAAGGCAGAACATATGAGACCTGCTGGAAAGTTACAACCATTACCGGTTCCAGAGTGGAAGTGGGACCAGATTTCTATGGATTTTATGGTTGGATTGCCTAGAACGACAAGAGGATTTGATGGTATATGGGTGATTGTGGATCACTTAACCAAATCAGCCCATTTTCTGCCGATAAAGATGACGTATAGTATGGATCAGTTTGCTGAACTCTACATTCAGGAGATTCTGAGATTGCACGGTGTGCCGATTTCGATTGTATCAGACAAGGACCCGAGGTTCACATCCAAGTTTTGGAAGAGTCTGCATAAGGCGATGGGGACACGGTTGAACTTCAGTACAGCATTTTATCATCAGACGGACGGACAATCTGAGCGGACTATTCAGATTCTTGAGGATATGCTTCGTGCTTGTGTGCTGGAGTTTCAGGGTTCTTGGAGCAGATATTTGCCCTTGGTGGAGTTCTCGTATAATAACAGTTATCAAGACACGATTGGTATGGATCCATACGAGGCTCTTTACGAAAGAAAATGCAGATCGCCTCTTTATTGGGACGGAGTCAGAGAAGCCAGTTTGATTGGACCTGAGATTGTAATGCAGACAACAGATAAGATCAAATTCATTCGACAACGTATTTTGACAGCTCAGAGTCGCCAGAAGAGCTATGCCGATGGAAGAATGCGCGAGCTGGAATTTGAAGTTGGAGATTAGGTCTTCCTGAAAATTTCGCCGTTTAAGGGAGTGATGAGGTTCAGGAAGAGGGGCAAGCTGAATCCGAGGTATGTTGGACCATTCCCAATTGTGAAGAGAGTTGGGAAGACAGCCTATCAGTTAAAGCTACCGACTTCGATGGAAGGAGTGTACAATGTTTTTCACGTCTCAATTTTGAGGAAGTGCCTACGAGATCCATCACACGTTGTGGTGCAGCAGGACATTGAGGTGCAGCCTACACTATCCTACGAGGAAAAACCAGTGGAAATTTTAGACTATGCAGTGAAGAACGGCAGCAAGATATGATGGAACGCTATCATGAGTTCTTCAGGTACGCAAATTTTGAGGAAAAAATTTTTGTAAGGAGGGTGGATTGTAACACCCAAAATTTTTCTATAACGTGTGTGACATTAGACTTAAATGCGGTAGGATAGCTTAGTGTTAAGTGATGGGGGTTTAAGTTTTGAACAAAATGAAGAGTCAAAAAGCTATGGTTGATAAGTCAAAGACAAGTCAAAGGATTTAAGCCAATGAAATGGCAAAGAAGTGTGTGAATGAAAGGGCATTTCAAGTGATGCTTCACGTTGGAATTTAAGAGAGAAAAAGGGAGGGTTGATTTGGAATTTTAAAGAAATTAGTGGAAGAAAATTAAAAGAAAAAAAACTTTTTAGGTTAAATGGAAATTTTTCTTCTTTCTCCTTCATTTTCTCTCGGTTCTCTTCTCCTCCATAGCCGATCCTTCTCCTCCATTTTCTTCAATCCTTGCAAGGGTTTTGAGTGGTAAGTTGCGTGGGTTTTGAGTGTAAGTTGCGTGGGTTTTGAGTTTGGTATGATTTATTGTTGATTTTAGGTGTTTTTATGGTGTTTTAGTTGATTTTAGTTAGGGTTTGAAAACCCTAGATTGGGAGCCTCCGAAAATTGTGTTGCCCTTGCTAGTTTTCCTCCTAATTGACGGTTTAAATCTTTAATTATATTAGTTTAGGTTGTTTTTTAGGGATAGATTTGAGATTGGAAGTGAGTTATGGAAAAACAAGGTTTTCAATCAAAGGGTGCCGGATCTGTTTCTGTATTTTAGGATTGGCTAAGTGGTTTAGTTGTTGAATTTGAGTGTTTCAATAGATAGTAGACGTGTAGAGGTTACGGATTGGGGTGGCACGTTGAAATCCGTTGAAAAACAAATAAGTTATGGCCGTTTGAAGTTGGGACACCGAAACTTGTGGAAAAATCGAGTTTTATAGAGTTTAGATTTGTGAATTGCGCAATTGTTGTTTAGTTTTGGTTAGAAAATCCCTTGGCATTGATTAGTGACTTTCTAAGTTGTTTTCCTTATATTTGTTAGGTTGTCGAGCGAATAGTTTAGCTTGACGAAGTGAACACTCAAGTGTCGAGCAATCAGGTAAGTAGTCGTTTGAAATCGTTTCGCCTTCGGGCCTACTGTAACGCCCCGAGTTATCCGAACCCGGTTCGTCACACCATGCCCGTACATGATTAAAATTTCAATCAATTTTTTTTTTGAAAACTTGACATAAGCGGAATCTCCAAAAAAATAATATTCGAACTTGCAGCGGAAATCGTTTAAGTAAGAATCAAGTTAAACAAGCCTAATGTACAATGCTTAAACACTCAGTTAAAATTTTGGGGATAATCGACAAAAGGAATAAAGGTTTAAATCGTAAAACACTTCATGAGTTTCAAAAGTCAAACGCATCGCCTGCTAAACAAAGTCAACAAAAGGGGCTGAGGCAGAAGATGGAAGAGATCATCCGGTGGTAAAACGACAAAATGCACTCTACATCTTCAGGATGGAACCATAGGGGAGCTAGAGGTCGTTGTGTCCTTTTCTTTGGGATTTCATTTGGATTGAAGAGTCTCTTAACCACCTTTTCTGCTGTGGCGTGGTCCCATTCTTTGGGGTTGCCAACATCCGCCCGGGCGGTGGTGGCTGAGTTATCTAAGGAACGTCCTGGTGGTTCACGTTGTCCTTGTAATGTGTTAACTCAACTCCCCAATTCCAAGAATTAGAGCCACTTTGAATAAGGTTGTTTAGGATCCTGAAGTCTTTACCCCATGGGAAGAGGCTCGGGCTTCAGTCCATGGACAAAACTGGGGAATCTGTCTTCATCTTCAGCCCAACAGACGGGGTTGCAAAACCTGGACAAGGCCTCAAAACTACAGATGTAGGTTGGGCACATAAACCGATTGGCGCAGCTGCATATGAACTCAATATTTTTTAGGACCGAAACGCTCGGCTAAAATTACTGGTCAATAAAAGGCCGTCTTAAACCATGCCAGTCTTAGTTTCCGCCTGTTGTAGTGCTCTGATTGAATCCCCCCAAGGTCTTGCACCCAATGTAAGATTAAAAAATAGCAAATGTGACCTTGGCTCCGTTATCGCCTGGCATACTTGAACATGTCCTCAATTGTCCGAATCCACTCCTAGCAGAAATAGGATCCGAACTTGACCATTGAATACTGGAGGTCGAAGGCGGTGAAACGCTCACTCCCATTGTCGGAGTCATATTTGAGCTAGAATTCCCCTTGTTCATCCTTAGCAGTCACCCACTGCTCAATTTGGCGTGACTGGCGGATAACCAACTCGGTTAACTGAGCGTGGTGTGTACTATCCTTGTTGCTCTCCCTTTTGTTGACCTCTTACCATTTTTAAGATTCCTCAACAAGTAATCATAAACATATCTTAACATAGTGGCATTACTAAAATCGTAAATACTTACAGTTGCTAGAGTGTACTCAGGTGGCAGTCAGTGCTGGAAGGCAGTCTACAGAATCGATTTTAGAACCTGGTTTCGCTTTGATACCATAATTGTAACGCCCTCAATAGGGACGAGGACCGATTCATAACTTTCATGGATCATTTATAATAAGATTACTCTATCTATATATATTTTTTTTTAACACAAAAAGAACAGTACTCAAGACATGGTTATGTCCGAACAAATCTGAACTCTTCGAAGCTCAACTTCTACAAAAGGCTGTCGACATAAGCAGTCACAGAGTCGAGCAACTAGCCTCAGACATCAGTTCCATAATGTGATCGGAATGAGAAAATTCCCTCAAACCGCTCGACTCATCGCTCGCGGGGCTGCATGGCTTTGTAGACATCCATTGATCAACCTGTGTATCCCACGCTGCCACATAAACTTAATCCGATCGCTAACGACAAGACTTATACACACTCAATCCGATAGAATAAACAACATCATCCGATTGACATGCGTATCCCACGTGACACATTAAGACTTCATCCGATCGCTTAAAACGACACAAACTTATATACACTCATCCGATGAAATAAACAACATCATCCGATAGAAGACATCATCTGATAAAAGACATCATCCGATGGAAGACATCATCCGATAAAAGACATCATCTGATGTAAGACATCATCCGATCGTCCGTGCATCCCACGTGATTCATGAAACTCCATCCGATCGGAGACATCATCCGACAAAAGACATTATCTGATAGAGGACATAATCCGATGGAAGACTCATCCGATCGACAGGAACCTTAACTTATCAAACGACTTAAACCGACAGAAACATCCATCGACGGACATGAACCCTTGACATTTACCTACAGAGAACATCCTGAATTTCACAACTCCCAACACGACTAACACAAAACTTTATTGACACAACCATAGACATATTCTGAGTATGCATAGCGGAAGACTTAAATAAAATAAATCATTCACAACTCTGAAAGGTAGCAACCCGGGATCATATCGCCTTTCCAGCTACACACTGTCACCCTGAGCGCCATCCAGCAACCAGTCTTTAAATATCTTCGCAGAAATTGAATCCTCACCTCATTATTCCCCCCTACATCTAAGGTTTTAACTATAAACCTAATGCTTAGTAATGCGTGAATGCTAACATGTATGCATGAATGCACAGCTTAAAGAAAACACATGTTCAAGACCTTTTCGTGTTCTTATTCACTGTTTTCATCATATGGATTAAGGAGGATTTGTGCCAAAAAGGGGGTTGACAGTGAGAGTGTACATAGTCCCTTTCGGGTCGTATTCATGGTCCTATTTTTGGACAGTGACATACGCAACCTGCCCCCAACCCTCTCTTAATCCTAGTTGCATAAGTTTCATATTCATTTCTTGTTCATAGGGAAAATCATGCTTTTAAAACATTTTCATATGCATGAGAAATATTCGTGATGCATGAGCATGAGCATTCTAAAATCATCAGGCTACAGAGCAGGTCATTCATTCGTTAAAGAACACAACATCAATTCGAGTACCATAACCAACCAGATATTAGCACATATACATTTAACATCATAAACAACAACTCTACTTTGTGCCCTTGAGATGTCGGGTGTAACACTCGGGAATTTCCTGTAGCGTGCGTAACTTCGGTTAGAAGTGTTAGGAGGGTTACTCATTTAAGTGGTATGTTGTGCATTGAAATAGAATGGAAAAGAGAAAAGTGGTTTGACAATTCAAACTAAAGGGTTTGAAAAGTCAAACAACCAATAGGATTTTACATGCATTAATTGAATGAAAAGTGAGGGTGAAAAGAGGATTCACGCTGGAAGAAAGAAAGAGGGGAAAAGAATGGGTAGTTTTACAATTTTAGAAAGCTTGGAGGAGGAAAATCAAAAGTGGAAAGAAAGTTTGGTTTAAAGTGATGTTGTAACACACAGGTTTTTTTAAAGGAAAATCAATGAGTCTAGGTAGTTAGGTATGACTTAAGAGAGTTTTGATAGACTTTTGATAGACTTTTAACGTGGGATTGGTTAGCAAAGTAGCGCTCCGAGCCAGGGTGGGTTCGAGGGCGTTACAGATGTTTTCCTTTTTCTTCTTCAACCTTCGTCGATCTTCTCCTTCATCCTCCATAGCGCCCCCTTCCTCCCCTTTCTTCAATTCTCTCAAGGCATTTAAGGTAAAAACTTATGGGTTTTGGTTTTTGTAACTTTGGATGAAGATTAGGAGTGTTTTTAGGATGTTTTGTGGGGGATTGCATAGGGTTTGGAAACCCTAGAAAGTGAAGTCCGAAAATTGGGTTTAAATGTTAGATTTCTTCCCTATTTTTATGATTTGGTTGTTGGATGACTTGGTTTAGGTAGATTTTAGGGTTAGATTGAAGATTGGTGAAGTGTTCCACAAAATGGTTGAAGAACACCTATATACCCGATTCTGTTTGCTGGATTTTCGAGTTGGCCAATTACTTTGTTTGGTTACTTTGAGTGATTCAATGAATAGTAAATGTGTAGAGGTTTCCGAGTTGGGGTGGCACGTCGAAATCCGTTGAAAAATGAGAAAGTTATGGCCTTTTAAAGTTGGACGTCCGTAAATTTCATAAAAATCGGGTTTGGTGTGTTGGAAATGATTTGTGTCATAATCTAGTTAGTTTAGGTTAAGAATTTCTTTAGTTTAGTCAGTTGATTTCCATAGAATCTTTTAGTTTGTTATTAAGTAAGTTTTCGTTATTTAGGTGATCGAACGTGTGATTTGATCGGACGAAGTGAACGGGAACGTATCGAGCAACCAGGTAAGTAGTGGATGAGTGTTTGTTGCCTTCGGGCCTACACCATAGAACGGTAGGGATTGTTTGTTTATTTGTTATGTTTTGCTTTTGTTACGCATCGGGTTTCATGCATCATAGTTTTCTAAACTACGAAATCACGAGTTTTGCATGTTTGAGTGGTGAGGATGATGTGGATGAAAGATAAGAAGTGATATGCAACTTGGTCTCGAGTAAAATAGCTTCGTTGGGCAAGTGGCTCGTTGAGCACCCCGCGTGGGATTTTATTCAAGATGCCCTGCTAATGTACGTGATGTGTTGTGAGTATGAATACCTCGACCTGTTCGTGCTTGAAGTGCACAATGAGGATTCTACAAAAGATTGGGGGAGATTCGTGTTGGCCGTCCTGGACTGTGTTGGGACGTGTGCCTCCGGTCTAGCTCCGTGGATCAAGGCGTGGCCGTCCTGGACTGTGTGGGGGCGTGTGCTTACTTGATTCACCTGAAAGTGAAAGATAAATGCAACCGAAACGAAAAGAAAACAACAGAGTGTGTAGAAACTGCATGTTAGGGTTGAGTCGAGCATTTAGTATGTTCTTGTGCATTTCCCTACTTGCTAAGCATTAGGCTTACATTTTGTGTTCTATGGTGTAGGTGACGAGTTCTCTACAGGTGAGATAGACGGGACTGCCGAGGATTAGGCTGCAGTTGGAGCAGTACGGGGAGCGCCGGTGCAGGTTGTTGTCGGGGCGTCTCGGCTACTGTCCTCCTCGGGTTTGTGGGAGGTTGTTTCTTTTGGTATGTTGATAGTTGATGGGTGTTTTTAAGCTGTTTTGATGGGTTAAGTTGTTTGAAGTGTAAATGTTTATTTTGAGAAAAGTTGGAAGAATTTGGAGCTTTGGTACGTTGTAGTTATAAATGTTCGCGTAATTATTTTGGGATGTCCGAGAGTTGGATTGAGTTAATGGATAATAGTCCTACATGGTTGTGGTTTGAAACTATATGTTTTGGTTTTAAACTTTCAGGTTTTGGTTTATCGAGTTTTAGGCGTTATGCCGCTCGTTTTGATTTTAAAACAATTAACGTCGGGTTATATTTGCTATTTTTTTTAATTATCCGTTTGAAGTCGGTTTTCCACAAACTTTACGGGATTTGAAGTTTTTTGTGTCAGGAGTGTATGGTAAAAATTTCGGGATTTTTGGAGGTTTCGGGCTTGTAGAAAGGTGTAGAAAGGTCGGGAAAGTCAAGAAAAGTCAAAACGGGGTGTTTTGGGATGTTTTTGGTCGAAAATACCCGAGCCGGCCCGACCAATCGGGCATGGGTCACGATCGATCGCGGCCGGGGTCAATTTTGGTGAAAATAGCCAGAGCGGGCCCGATCGATTGGGCCCAAAACGCGACCGATCGCGGTTGGCACCTGCGGGGCGCGCCCAGCGCGCAGCAGTGCGCGCGCCCAGCGCCCATTTGGGCTGTTTTTTTTTTAATTTTAAATTTCTCTTTTTTTTACAATATTTTGACCCGACATTTTCCGACGTATTTTAAACGTATTTTGGGCCCGTTTTCCAATAAATTTCAAGGGTTCGAAAAACCAGAAAACCAGGTCGAAAGATTTTCGAAAATCATTTTAAACGATGTTTTAAACGCGGGTTTGGTTTGGTATGTGATGCACCGAGCCGGGTCGGGTTCGGGGCGTTACATCCGGCCCTAATGGCCAGAAATCTTACTCACTCACTTACCTGGTTTCCTTAGCAAAACTTGAGCACCTCTCTTCAAACTTCTTCACCAAGAAACATTTCACATTACAGTGTTAAATCAAAATCTTAAAAGTTCTAACCGAAAGTCATCCTAGATTCTAACTTATATATTTCTAAATCTTCCTAGTCGAGCGCCTAATGCGTAAAAATTAAGCTTCCTAAATATCTAAATAACTAGATTCAACTTAGCAGATAAACACAGATTATAAATGTTACTACAATAACCCAACTATTGAAGAATCCGAAACCCCAAGTTCTAGCTGAAAATAGAGCTCTAAGAAACTATCAAGTAACTACATTGTCTAAGTCTTACCTAGAGCATGAATTGTCGAAGTGAATACTGAAGAATCGATCGTTGGTGGAGGAGTAGATGGCCGAGAGAGTGAGAGAGGAAGAGCTTTGGAGAAAAGGAGAAATCGCGAGAGAGGAAATGTCAGCTATAGTGGGGTTTAATGAGGTTTAAGAATTTCCATTTTCTATATATATTAACTAAAATCCAACTTAATTACAAACTTGCCACCCAACCTAGTTTCACTCAACTTGTAATAAATATGTCTTGACATTAAATTTAAAATCATAAAGGTTAATAAAAAGGGTGACAATCAAAATGGTTAAGAAAATCACCTGGCCGAAATTGTCAGGTGTTACATATATGTTGGTGAAAACCTTCGGGATTAAAAGAGTGTCGTTCAATAGAGTGGTGGCCAAAGCTTTAAAGGTGGAGGAGGCTGTTGGCAAATTTATTAAACCTGCTGAAGCCCCGAAGAGGATGTTTAAGAAGATTACAGCCCAGTTTAGCTGAGGTGGATCGTCTTCTTAGCCACAAGGAACTAAGCAGCCAGGAGGAAATTTAAATGATCAGTGAGGAGGCAAGAAGCCGCAGCAACAACAAAGAGAAGGTTTCCGCAGTGTCTAAAGTGGTTGAAGTCCCATCCCGGAGAGTGTGGGCAATATGATGGTAAATGTTACAACTGTTTTGAAGCTGGTCATGTCTCCCGTGATTGTATAAAGCCGAAAGTCGCCCGATGCTTTAAAGGCAACCAGCCCGGTCATGTAGCTACTAATTGCCCCACAGCAAAGAAAGGTTCAGTAAAAGCTACACCCAAATTTTTGCTATGATCGAGCCTGATGGTGAAGACCGTTCTGCTGTTATCTCAAGTACTGTGTTTGTTAATTCAGTGCCTGCATTTACGTTGATAGACTTAGGTGCATCGCATTCATTCGTAGCAACAGCTTTTGTGGTGAAAGTAAATATGGAAGTGAGTTCGGATAGATGTTTTTATGATGTGAAATTACCTTCCGGTGAGTGCCTACATTCAGATCAGATGGTGCTCAATAGTTTGATCTCGGTTGGAAGAAAGATATTGCCTGCTGATTTGATTGTGATGGGGATAACTGGGTATGATGTGATACTCAGGATGGACTGGTTATTCCGACACCATGCTACAATTGACTGCCGAGAAGGAACAGTTAACTTTCATCCCCCGAACAGTGAGAAGCTTTCGCTACAGTTTTTGAGGAGTGTATAGAAGCTTTCCGTTATGGCGCCAATGGAGGCTCGGGGGTCTATTATGGGTGAGTTTGTTTGTTTTCTTGCATCTATAGTAGAATCCCAGTCTTTGGTAGAAGTCAAACCTCAGGATGTATTAGCTGTGCATGAGTTTCTCGAGGTGTTTTTGGATAATTTGCCTGGTCTACCTCCGGACCTGGAAATCGAGTTTGCAATTGACACATATCCTGGAGCTGAACCTGTGTCGAAGAATCCTTATAGGTTGGCTCCTCTTGAATTGAAAGAATTGAATAAGCAACTGGAAGAATTAGTTGATAAGGGGTTTATACGCCTTAGTTTTTTGCTGTGGGGAATGCCCGTTTTGTTTGTGAAGAAGAATGATGGGTCTCTTCGGATGTGCATTTATTATCGGGAGTTGAACAAGCTCACTGTTAAGAATAAGTACCCGTTGCCGAGAATTGATGTCTTGTTTGATCAGCTTCAAGGAGCCAGGATTTTCTCGAAAATAGATTTGAGATCGGGGTATTATCAGTTGAAGGTCAAATCGAAAGATATCCCAAAAATGGCTTTCCAGACGCAGTATGGACATTATGAATTTTTGGTTATGTCGTTCGGCTTAACGAATACTCCAGCTGCATTTATGGACTTGATGAATCGGGTATTTCGAGAGTATCTTGATAAATTCATGATTGTGTTTATCGATGATATTCTGGTTTATTCCCATGATGATGAGGAGCATAAGGAACATAAGGATTGTTTTGGAGACTTTGAAGTGGCATCAGCTGTATGCAAAGTTCTTGAAATGCAAATTTTGGCTAAATTTTGGAGAGTTTTGCACTTTCTCGGTCATGTAATTTCCAGCGGTGGAATATCAGTGGATCTAGCCAAGATTCAGTCAATTAATGAATGGCCTCAGCCGAAGAATGACAGCAAAATTCAGAGTTTTCTGGGGTTGGCTGGCTATTACAGGAAGTTTATTGAAGGCTTTTCGAAGATAGCAGCACCCTTGACTAGGCTACCAGAAAAGATGTGAAGTATGAATGGTCAGAAGATTGTGAATTGAGTTTTCAGATGCTGAAACAGAAATTGACGACAGCTCTAGTGTTGACGTTGCCTGTAGCCGAGGAGAAGTTCAGTATTTATTGTGATGCCTCTCGGATTGGTTTGGGTTGTGTGCTAATGCAAAAAGATAAGGTGATAGCCTATGCTTCTAGGCAGCTGAAGCCTTATAAGAAGAATTATCCGACCCATGACTTGGAGTTAGCAGTAGTGCTTTTGCTTTGAAGACTTGGAGAGATTACCTATATGGTCAGCAGTGTGAGGTATATTTAGATCATAAAAGTCTAAAGTATATCTTCATCCAGAAGGAGCTAAATATGAGGCAACGGCAGTGGTTAGAGTTTGTGAAGGACTATATTTGGAAATCAAGTACCACCCCGGTAAAGCCAATATTGTAGCGGATGCATTAAGTCGTGTATCGACCTCAGTGTCTGCAATGGAGTCTGAGATGTCAAGGGAGTTGGGTATGGAGTTTCAGAGATTTAATTTGGAGTTGGTTTCAAATTTAACAGCAGTCCTAGCAGATTTATCTCTGAAGCCTACAATTTTGGAGAAAATTAGAGAAGCTCAGCAGGAGGATTCAGAATGCAATAAGTTCAAGCTGAGTATTTTGTCAGATGACAGGACAGAGTTCAGCTACTCGGAAGATGGTACTTTGAAGTTTCAATATCAATGGTATTTTCCGAGAAATGGGCAGCTTAGGAAGGAGATTTTAGCTGAAGCTCATTCTTTGAGGTTTTCTGTTCACCCTGGCAGTACAAAGATGTACAGAGACCTCAAGCAGCATTATTGGTGGCCTGGCATGAAGAAATCTGTAGCTGAATACGTGGAAACATGCTTGGTTTGTTAGCAAGTGAAGGCAGAACATATGAGACCTGCTGGAAAGTTACAACCATTACCGGTTCCAGAGTGGAAGTGGGACCAGATTTCTATGGATTTTATGGTTGGATTGCCTAGAACGACAAGAGGATTTGATGGTATATGGGTGATTGTGGATCACTTAACCAAATCAGCCCATTTTCTGCCGATAAAGATGACGTATAGTATGGATCAGTTTGCTGAACTCTACATTCAGGAGATTCTGAGATTGCACGGTGTGCCGATTTCGATTGTATCAGACAAGGACCCGAGGTTCACATCCAAGTTTTGGAAGAGTCTGCATAAGGCGATGGGGACACGGTTGAACTTCAGTACAGCATTTTATCATCAGACGGACGGACAATCTGAGCGGACTATTCAGATTCTTGAGGATATGCTTCGTGCTTGTGTGCTGGAGTTTCAGGGTTCTTGGAGCAGATATTTGCCCTTGGTGGAGTTCTCGTATAATAACAGTTATCAAGACACGATTGGTATGGATCCATACGAGGCTCTTTACGAAAGAAAATGCAGATCGCCTCTTTATTGGGACGGAGTCAGAGAAGCCAGTTTGATTGGACCTGAGATTGTAATGCAGACAACAGATAAGATCAAATTCATTCGACAACGTATTTTGACAGCTCAGAGTCGCCAGAAGAGCTATGCCGATGGAAGAATGCGCGAGCTGGAATTTGAAGTTGGAGATTAGGTCTTCCTGAAAATTTCGCCGTTTAAGGGAGTGATGAGGTTCAGGAAGAGGGGCAAGCTGAATCCGAGGTATGTTGGACCATTCCCAATTGTGAAGAGAGTTGGGAAGACAGCCTATCAGTTAAAGCTACCGACTTCGATGGAAGGAGTGTACAATGTTTTTCACGTCTCAATTTTGAGGAAGTGCCTACGAGATCCATCACACGTTGTGGTGCAGCAGGACATTGAGGTGCAGCCTACACTATCCTACGAGGAAAAACCAGTGGAAATTTTAGACTATGCAGTGAAGAACGGCAGCAAGATATGATGGAACGCTATCATGAGTTCTTCAGGTACGCAAATTTTGAGGAAAAAATTTTTGTAAGGAGGGTGGATTGTAACACCCAAAATTTTTTCTATAACGTGTGTGACATTAGACTTAAATGCGGTAGGATAGCTTAGTGTTAAGTGATGGGGGTTTAAGTTTTGAACAAAATGAAGAGTCAAAAAGCTATGGTTGATAAGTCAAAGACAAGTCAAAGGATTTAAGCCAATGAAATGGCAAAGAAGTGTGTGAATGAAAGGGCATTTCAAGTGATGCTTCACGTTGGAATTTAAGAGAGAAAAAGGGAGGGTTGATTTGGAATTTTAAAGAAATTAGTGGAAGAAAATTAAAAGAAAAAAACTTTTTAGGTTAAATGGAAATTTTTCTTCTTTCTCCTTCATTTTCTCTCGGTTCTCTTCTCCTCCATAGCCGATCCTTCTCCTCCATTTTCTTCAATCCTTGCAAGGGTTTTGAGTGGTAAGTTGCGTGGGTTTTGAGTGGTAAGTTGCGTGGGTTTTGAGTTTGGTATGATTTATTGTTGATTTTAGGTGTTTTTATGGTGTTTTAGTTGATTTTAGTTAGGGTTTGAAAACCCTAGATTGGGAGCTCCGAAAATTGTGTTGCCCTTGCTAGTTTTCCTCCTAATTGACGGTTTAAATCTTTAATTATATTAGTTTAGGTTGTTTTTAGGGATAGATTTGAGATTGGAAGTGAGTTATGGAAAAACAAGGTTTTCAATCAAAGGGTGCCGGATCTGTTTCTGTATTTTAGGATTGGCTAAGTGGTTTAGTTGTTGAATTTGAGTGTTTCAATAGATAGTAGACGTGTAGAGGTTTACGGATTGGGGTGGCACGTTGAAATCCGTTGAAAAACAAATAAGTTATGGCCGTTTGAAGTTGGACACCGAAACTTGTGGAAAAATCGAGTTTTATAGAGTTTAGATTTGTGAATTGCGCAATTGTTGTTTAGTTTTGGTTAGAAAATCCCTTGGCATTGATTAGTGACTTTCTAAGTTGTTTTCCTTATATTTGTTAGGTTGTCGAGCGAATAGTTTAGCTTGACGAAGTGAACACTCAAGTGTCGAGCAATCAGGTAAGTAGTCGTTTGAAATCGTTTCGCCTTCGGGCCTACTGTAACGCCCCGAGTTATCCGAACCCGGTTCGTCACACCATGCCCGTACATGATTAAAATTTCAATCATATTTTTTTTTTGAAAACTTGACATAAGCGGAATCTCCAAAAAAATAATATTCGAAACTTGCAGCGGAAATCGTTTAAGTAAGAATCAAGTTAAACAAGCCTAATGTACAATGCTTAAACACTCAGTTAAAATTTTGGGGATAATCGACAAAAGGAATAAAGGTTTAAATCGTAAAACACTTCATGAGTTTCAAAAGTCAAACGCATCGCCTGCTAAACAAAGTCAACAAAAGGGGCTGAGGCAGAAGATGGAAGAGATCATCCGGTGGTAAAACGACAAAATGCACTCTACATCTTCCGATGACGTCAGCCAGATGATTTCCTTCATCCGATCGACTTTATTCTACATCCACTGGTGACTAAACGACAAAATACTCTCTACACCTTCCGATGACGTCAGCACGCATCTGCCGATGAGTTCACTGAGACATCATCCGATGGACTTAAACCTACATCTTCCGATGACGTCAGCATGCATCTGCCGATGAGTTTACTGAGACATCATCCGATAGACTTCAACCTACATCTTCCGATGACGTCAGTACGCATCTGCCGATGAGTTTATTGAGACATCATCCGATGGACTTAGACCTACACCTTCCGATAGGTGACAGAACACCAACACAACATCTGCCGATAGAGGACAGAACCACATCTCATCTACTCCTTGGAATACACACACAATCCTAACTACAGGAAAGAATCTTGCTCATTTCACTGAGACCATTATATTAATAAAAATCCAGTGAGCACCAATATTAATCCCGACAGAATACTATTAACTGGAAAATCTCGAAAAAAAAGTATTTAGAGCATTGAAATCACTACTGTTGAAATCACTACTGTTATGAAAACTCAACATGCTCAAATTGAAACATTTACAACTAAACCTTCAAACCAATGACACCAGTTAACCCGTTTCATCAGTTTACCAAACCGAAACATGAATGTGCTCCTCCAACCAGCCTATTCCTCAGTGAACTCAGAGAATTCACCTGTAGTATCCTCAACACCTACATCACAAAACTCATCTATTAGCCTAATGCTAAGTAAGTAAAGCAGTAATGAAATGCATTGCTGAAACATAAATTCCTAAACATGCAATTTCTACTTTCTCATCTCAGTTGCATACACGTACGTTCATAAACTGATCTGATCCCTTGGTTCCCTTGGGAGTGGGATCAATTCTCCCAATGTCATACATCCTCTACTCGATTAAGGGGCGGATGAATTCCCTTAATAGTTGATCTGATCCCATGGTTCCCTTGGGAGTGGGATCAATTCTCCCAATGTCATACATCCTCTACTCGATTAAGGGGCTGATGAATTCCCTTAATAGTTGATCTAATCCCATGGTTCCCTTGGGAGTGGGATCAATTATCCAAATATCATACATCCTCTACTCGATTAAGGGGCGGATTAGTTCCCTTAACAGTTTGTCTGTCACATTCAGTTCATACCTTACCATTCTTACATGGAAATTCATTTTCGTAGTCTTTCAAAAACATGATGCATGACATACAAAATCATTCACAAAATGCACAACCCTACTGTTTTGTGATGTAGGCCCGAAGGCACATGCATACTTTACTTACCTGGATTCCTGGAAATTGTTCGATTACCACTACTTGGGAAGCTCTGTACACCTAATGTCATAAGCAGAATACCGATTAGATCATCACTATCCTTTACCTTATATCGTTCAGAAACCTAAGGAGCTAGTTTGGAAACTCTAGTTACCGATCATTCTCAACACTAAACCCGAACTCAACACACTCGCGGCCTCATTAAAATACACGCATTGTACTCTCTCTGCCATATAGCCACTAAAATCTCAAGATAACGAAAAGAAAACTTACCTAGTTTGAAGGAGGATCGGGCGAGGGAAAACCGTCTAGAGAGCTCGACTGCTTGAGCTGAAAACCCAAAGAGGAAAATGAGGGAACAGTGGCGGCTAAACCTCATTAAACCCTCCCTTAAATGCGTTATCCACAATAAATTGCAATTTACCATTCTGTCCTTGCTCAATCACTTGTTAACCTAATCACTAAATCACCCATATTTCAATTATAAAACATTCTCTATATATGGAAAAAGGTAAATCGGTTAATGGAAACCAGGTGTTACAATCTACCTTCCTTAAAAGAATTTTGTCCTCAAAATTCAGTACCTAAATAGTTCTGGATATTGGTCCATCATGTCCTGCTGGTGTTCCCAAGTTGTCTCCTCAACGCTCTGGTTATGCCATAAGACTTTTACTAGTGGAACTTCTCTGTTGCGTAATACCTTTACTGCATACTCTAAGATCCTTACTGGTTTCTCCTCATAAGTAAGAGTAGGAAGGACTTCAATGTTCTGCTGTTCCATAATCTGCGAAGGATCTCTAACACATTTCTTTAGCACGGAAACATGAAACACATTATGAACTCCCTCCAAGGAGGCTGGTAACTGAAGTTGATATGCCGACTTCCCAATTCTCTTCATGATTTGGAAAGGTCCAATATATCTGGGGTTCAACTTGCCTCTTTTCCCAAATCTCACAACTCCTTTGAAAGGTGACACCTTAAGGAAAACTTCATTACCAACATCAAATTCTAATTCTCTTCGTCTTTTGTCTGCATAGCTTTTCTGTCGGCTTTGAGCTGTTAAGATTCTTTGTCGGATAAGAGCAATCTTCTCCACTGTCTGCTGCACAATATCAGGACCAATCAATTGTGCTTCCCCAACTTCATCCCAATATAACGGAGATCTGCACTTTCGTCCATATAATGCCTCGTATGGTGCCATGCCTATTGTTGCTTGAAAACTGTTATTATAAGAGAATTCAATCAATGGTATATACTTACTCCAAGAACCTTGAAATTCCAGTACACATGCACGAAGCATATCCTCCAACGTTTGGATAGTTCTCTCAGATTGTCCATCAGTTTGAAGATGAAAGGCTGTGCTAAAACTAAGCTGTGTTCCCATTGCCTTGTGCAAACTTTTCCAAAACTTAGATGTAAATTTGGAGTCTCGGTCTGAAACTATGGTGTTTGGAACTCCATGCAGTCTAACAACCTCGTGCACATACAACTCAGCTAATTGATCCATCGAGTATGTTATCTTCATTGGAAGAAAGTGAGCTGATTTGGTTAAACGATCAACTATTACCCAAATTGCATCGTGACCTTTTACTGTTCTAGGTAATCCTATAACAAAATCCATAGTTATTTGTTCCCATTTCCATTCGGGAACTGGTAAGGGTTGCAATGTTCCAGCAGGCCTCTGATGTTCAGCTTTGACTTGCTGGCAGACCAGCCATGACTCCACATACTCTGCCATACTTCTCTTCATACCTGGCCACCAATAATGTTGCTTGAGATCTCTGTACATTTTCGTACTACCAGGATGAACAGAAAGTCTGGAGGAATGTGCCTCAGATAGGATTTCCTTTCTAAGTTCGGTATCAGCCGGAACAAACCATCTATTTCGAAACTTGAGAATTCCATCAGCTGAGTAGTTGAAATCCGCCTTGTCAGTAGAATCTATGCATAACTTAAACTTATTACACTCAGTGTCATTCATTTGAACTTCCTTTATTTCTCCAAAATAGTTGGCCTCAAAGATATGGCCAAAAGCATGGCTGACACACTAGACACAGCTTCCAGGTTAAATCTTTGGAATTTTGTCTCTAGAGCTATCGGTATGTCTAGAGTCAATGCAGAAACTAAAGGGGTCACTCTACTCAAAGCATCAACCACTACATTCGCCTTGCCAGGGTGGTACTTAATCTCAAAATCATAGTCTTTGACAAACTCTAACCACCTACGTTGCCTCATATTCAGTTCTTTTTGCGTGAAAATGTATTTCAGACTTTTATGATCCGAAAATATCTCACAGGTTTGTCCATACAGGTAGTGCCTCCAAATTTTTAATGCAAAGACCACAACAGCTAGTTCTAAGTCATGTGTAGGATAGTTCTTCTCATGTGTTTTTAACTGCCTAGAGGCATAAGCTATAACTTTTCCACCTTGCATCAATACACCACCAAGTCCAACCTTGGAAGCATCACAATAAATGCTGAATTTACCATTTTCGACAGGAAGAGTTAAAATTGGGGTGTTTGTCAATTTCTGCTTCAAGGTCTGGAAACTGGATTCACATCTATCAGTCCAATTATACTTCACATTTTTCCTTGTTAACATAGTAAGGGGTGTGGCAATCTTTGAAAATCCCTCGATGAATTTTCTATAATACCCTGCTAATCCAAGGAAACTTCGGATATCAGTGGCATTCTTCGGTTGGGGCCATTCCTTAACAGCTTGAACCTTGGCTGGGTCAACAGATATCCCATCTCCGGAGATCACATGACCAAGAAAGTGAACCCTGTCCAACCAAAACTCACACTTAGAAAATTTGGCATAAAGTTGGTGCTGCCTCAGCAATCCTAACACCAAGCTTAGGTGTTCTGCATGCTCCTCCTTAGTTCTATAATAGATTAAAATGTCATCTATGAATACAATGACAAACTTGTCCAAATACTCGTGAAACACCCTATTCATGAGATCCATGAAAGCTGTTGGCGCATTTGTCAAACCAAAAGACATAACCAAAAACTCATAATGTCCATACCTTGTGCGAAAGGTAGTCTTTGGGATATCTTCAGATTTAACCTTCAACTGGTAATAACCGGACCTGAGGTCAATTTTAGAGAAAACTCTTGCACCTTTAAGCTGATCAAATAAATCATCAATCCTCGGCAGTGGATACTTGTTCTTAACAGTTAGCTTATTCAATTCTCTATAGTCTATGCACATACGCATTGATCCATCCTTCTTTTTGACAAAAAGGACAGGTGCACCCCATGGTGAAAAGCTAGGGCGTATGAACCCCTTCTCCAACAAATCCTCTAACTATTTCTTCAACTCTTTAAGTTTCTGGTGCTAGTCTATATGGATTCTTATATACTGGCTCAGCGCCGGGGTAAACATCTACAACAAATTCAATTTCCCTATCCGGTGGCAAACCAGGAAGGTCATCTAGAAATACTTCTGGAAAATCTTGGACAACTAAAACATTTTTTGGGCTTGATTTTTCTACTGTTTGTGTGTCTAAAACACTGGCCAAAAAGCATAAATACTCTCTGCAAGGGGAGGATCTATAACTAACAGAAGTCATTACGGTCATTTCCTTACTCTTCTTCAGGGCTTGGAAAGTATGGTTTAAACCACTAGGGGGTTGGAAACTAACAATTCCAGTTCTACAATCTATAGTGGCATAATGCTTAAACAACCAATCCATTCCTAGGATCACATCAAATCCCATTATGTCCAGAACAATAAGATCAGCAGGCAAATTCATGTTCCCTATCAACACCACATTATCAGGCATCATTTGACTGGAGTGCATGTGCTCACCGGAAGGTAATGCTACGTTATACACATGCTCAGAAGGAGTAAACCGTACATCTAACTTATCAGCAAATGCAGAGGCTATAAAAGAATGAGTTGCACCCGAATTTATCAAAGTAAATGCAGGTACAGAGTTAATCAATACAGTACCTGACACTACAGCAGGCTGGTCCTCATCACCTGACTCCATCATGGAGAATATTCTTGGCTTAATCCTGGCAGGGCCACCCTTCAAAGCCGGGCAGTCTCTGTTGACATGGCCAACCTTGTTACAATGGAAACACCGAACGACCCGGGGCTTTGGGCAATCCTTGTACAAGTGTCCAACCTCATCGCAGTTGAAGCACTTACCCGATCCAAATCTACACTCGCCCGATTGATTCTTCGAACACTTTGGGCACTGAGGAAACATCTTTGTATCTGGTACCTTCTTTCCTATCCCTTGGCTGTGCTGGCCTTCATTGGGCCTCTTCACTCCTCTCTGCGGCGGTGGTTGAACAAACTTTCTCGGGGCCTCCTTTAGTCCAGCACATTTCAATTCAGCTTCTTCCACCTCCAATGCTGTGGACACAACATCACTGAAGGGCAAACCTTTATAACTAGAAAACTTAACCCCTCTGTACATTTCTGGTTTCAGTCCATTCATGAATTGAAACACCTTATCTTCATTTTGGTGAATAAAGCATCCAGCGAATCTGGACAGGGACTCAAATTGTCTAACGTACTCAGCCACAGACCCTGTTTGCTTCAAGTTCAAAAACTCTACCTTCTTTGCTGCCTGGACTGTTCTATTAAAATATTTCTCATAGAAGATGTCCTTAAACTATGACCAAGTCATAGTTAGAATGTCAGTGGTGGTCTCAATTGTCTCCCACCAAAGTTGGGCGTCTCCAGCAAAATGAAAGGTCGCCAGGGTGACCTTGTCTCCTTCTCCGACGTTGGCACATCGGAGCATGCTTTCAATCTTCCTCAACCACACTTCAGCAACAATCGGGTTAGATGATTTTCCATCAAACGTGGGCGGCTGAAGCTTTCGGAATCGGTCTCCTGAATGATCATTGCTAGAACCTGAGTTGGCACTCCCCTGCACCTCTCGGTTCAGTAACACCCCCAACTGATCGGACTGCTGATGCACTAAGTCTGTTTGCTGACGTACCAAGTCTGTTAATTGTCTAATAACACTAGGTTCTTCCTCACTCCTCAAGTTTGGCATTTCCCTCGGTATCCTAGGTCTTCCTGGACGTCTGGCCAATAGCTCACATCCTGTACAAGGTTAACTATGTTCATAAATATCTAATTACTGAGGCTAACATAAACACTTACAGTTGTTGGAGTACTTCCATGCGACGATTGGTATTGATGAGTAATCTTTTGAACGGTTTAACTGAATGTCTCTGATACCACACTGTAACGCCCCGAGTTATCTGAACCCGGTTCGTCACACCATGCCCGTACATGACTAAAATTTCAATCATATTTTTTTTTTTAAACTTGACATAAGTGGAATCTACAAAACAATAATATTCGAAACTTGCAGCGGAAATCGTTTAAGTAAGAATCAAGTTAAACAAGACTAATGTACAATGCTTAAACACTCAGTTAAAATTTTGGGGATAATCGACAAAAGGAATAAAGGTTTAAATCGTAAAACACTTCATGAGTTTCAAAAGTCAAACGCATCGCCCGCTGAACAAAGTCAACAAAAGGGGCTGAGGCAGAAGATGGAAGAGATCATCCGGTGGCAAAAAGACAAAATGCACTCTACATCTTCCGATGACGTCAGCCAGATGATTTCCTTCATCCGATTGACTTTGTTCTACATCCACCGGTGACTAAATGACAAAATACTCTTTATACCTTCCGATGACGTCAGCACGCATCTGCTGATGAGTTCACTGAGACATAATCCGATGGACTTAAACCTACATCTTCTGATGACGTCAGCACGCATCTGCCGATGAGTTTACTGAGACATCATCCGATAGACTTCAACCTACATCTTCCGATGACGTCAGCACGCATCTGCCGATGAGTTTATTGAGACATCATCCGATGGACTTAGACCTACACCTTCCGATAGGTGACAGAACACCAACACAACATCTGCCGATAGAGGACAGAACCACATCTCATCTACTCCTTGGAATACACACACAATCCTAACTACAGGAAAGAATCTTGCTCATTTCACTGAGACCATTATATTACTAAAAATCCAGTGAGCACCAATATTAATCCCGACAGAATACTATTAACTGGAAAATCTCGAAAAAAAAGTATTTAGAGCATTGAAATCACTACTGTTGAAATCACTACTGTTATGAAAACTCAACATGCTCAAATTGAAACATTTACAACTAAACCTTCAGACCAATGACACCAGTTAACCCGCCTCATCAGTTTACCAAGCTGAAACATGAATGTGCTCCTCCAACCAGCCTATTCCTCAGTGAACTCAGAGAATTCACCTGTAGTATCCTCAACACCTACATCACAAAACTCATCTATTAGCCTAATGCTAAGTAAGTAAAGTAGTAATGAAATGCATTGCTGAAACATAAATTCCTAAACATGCAATTTCTACTTTCTCATCTCAGTTGCATACACGTACGTTCATAAACTGATCTGATCCCTTGGTTCCCTTGGGAGTGGGATCAATTCTCCCAATGTCATACATCCTCTACTCGATTAAGAGGAGGATGAATTCCCTTAATAGCTGATCTGATCTCATGGTTCCCTTGGGAGTGGGATCAATTCTTCCAACGTCATACATCCTCTACTCGATTAAGGGGCGGATTAGTTCCCTTAACAGTTTTTCTGTCACATTCAGTTCATACCTTACCATTCTTACATGGAAATTCATTTTCGTAGTCTTTCAAAAACATGATGCATGACATACAAAATCATTCACCAAATGCACAACCCTACTGTTTTGTGATGTAGGCCCGAAGGCACATGCATACTTTACTTACCTGGATTCTTGGAAATTATTCAATTACCACTACTCGGGAAGCTCTGTACACCTAATGTCATAAGCAGAATACCGATTAGATCATCACTATCCTTTACCTTATATCGTTCAGAAACCTAAGGAGCTAGTTTGGAAACTCTAGTTACCGATCATTCTCAACACTAAACCCGAACTCAACACACTCGCGGCCTCATTAAAATACACGCATTGTACTCTCTCTTCCATATAGCCACTAAAATCTCAAGATAACGAAAAGAAAACTTACCTAGTTTGAAGGAGGATCGGGCGAGGGAAAACCGTCTAGAGAGCTCGACTGCTTGAGCTGAAAACCCAAAGAGGAAAATGAGGGAACAGTGGCGGCTAAACCTCATTAAACCCTCCCTTAAATGCGTTATCCACAATAAATTGTAATTTACCATTCGGTCCTTGCTCAATCACTTGTTAACCTAATCACTAAATCACCCATATTTCAATTATAAAACATTCTCTATAAATGGAAAAAGGTAAATCGGTTAATAGAAACCGGGTGTTACACCTACACCATGGGACGTTAGGGTTAATGGTTGTTTGTTTCGCGTTGTGTTGTGTTGCATATTCTTTAACATGCATCATGGTTTTTCAATTAAGCAAAATACGAGTTTTCTTGCATGGTTTGAATTGCGAGCGTGCAATGTAATCAGATAAAAGGAATTGCAAAAGTAGTCTTGATTAGAGTGCCTTGTCAAGAACAAGTACTGGAGTGTAGCACCCTGAGGGGACCTCTATGAAAGCTGACCGGCTAAAATACATAATGGTCGTTAGCATGAATTCCTAGACGGTTATAGGATTCTAAGATCGACGTGGAGGGAGATTTTGTATAGCCATCCTAGACGGTTATGGGATGATTGCTATCTGGTCTTGCTCTGGTGGTTCTGAGGGTGGCCGTCTTAGACGGTTATAGGATGTGAGCCTACTCAATCCACACGGCTTATGAAATGATTAAAGCAACGAACATGAAACGAGCACAACTGAGTGTTAGAAACCTCACGTGATAGGATTGGTTGCATTGTGTTTTTGTGGTATTCTTTATTCCCTACTTGCTAAGCATTAGACTTACGTTTTGTATTTTGTGGTGTAGGTGATAACTTTTATTCAGGTGAGCTAGATGAGGGAGCTGAGGACTAGACAGCAGTCGGTGGCGCATGGAGCATGCCGGTGCAGGCACTTGTCATGGCGTCTTGGCCACGTTCTTCGGGTAGTTTTGTGGGGATTGTTGGTATTTTGCCTTGTAGATAGTTTTCTAGCTAATTTGGATGATTGTGGTTAGTGGTTGTTTTGTTAGATGGTTTGTATGTAAATAATGGTGTTTCAAAACTATTTGATTTCAGGTTTTGGGTTATAGAATTTCAGTCGTTACTTATCTCGTTTTTTTTTCATATAACAAACAATGTCGTATTCACTTTTCTCTCTGTTTTCACTAACCGTTTTAAGTCGGTTTTCCGAGATTTTTACGTGACATGGAGTCGGGGATGTTGGAAATGTGTGGGATAAATTTTGGGTAATTTGGAATTGTTTTGCTTGATGAAAAATTGAGAAGTGAAAATGGGCGCTGATGGCCGAGAGGGGCGCGCATTGGTCATGGGAGGCGTGCGCAGAGTGTGCGCTGGGCGTGCGCAGCGCCGAGCGCCGATCGATTGGCGCATTACTATTCCTCGCGTTCGGCAACTAGAGAGGTTGTCGATCGATCAGCACCCCGCGCACGCACGGTAGCGCAGCAGGCGCGCGGCGCCCAGACCGGGCCAGACCGGGTTTTTTTTTTAATTTTTTATTTTCAAAAATGTTTTAACCTGATATTTTCTAACACGTTTTGCACGTATTCTGGGTACGTTTTTCAACCATTTTTGAGGGTCCAAAAAACCTAAAAATTGAGTCAAAAATTTATCAAAAATTATTTTAAAATTCGCTTTAAACGCGGGATTGGTTAGCAAAGTACCTCACCGAACCGAGGTTGGTTCGGGGGCGTTACAGTGAATATTCTGTATATCGTGATTTATTTGATATTTGGAGATATCCAATAAAGTACCATACTCAAATTTAATGTAAAATAGGGAAGGAAATGATATAAGGAACCCAACATTGAAAAATTAATTTAATTATGTTTATATTGGAAAAGTTATGCGAATGTGCGTTAAAACTTGATCAAGGATAACAAAGGTCAGACTTTTGGCTTCAGGAAGTTAAGAGTGGACGCTAGAACGTAAATTGAGGAGTGTAGAGATAGATATAGTGCTTCGTCAAATGATTAATTATTGATTAAAACATAATTAAATATGTAACACCTAAAATTTTTCTATCATGTAATTGTCTCTGAAATTTTATAATGCAGAACTTAAACGTAACGCAAGGAATATTTTACAAAGTGGTATTTAATGATAAAAGGGGATTGGAATGAGAAGATGAGAAAAGGGGAAGGGGTGAAATTCAAAATAAGCAAAGTTGAGGGGGGTTAATTATGATTAAAATAAATTAACCTTAAAAATTTACTTAATCTCTTCTCCTTTACGAAAATCATTCCTCTCCCTCCTCCTCCATTGTTGATTCTCCCTTCCTCATTTTAAGCTTATCATAACAAGATTTAAGGTAAGAAAACTTTAGTTTATAAATTAGATAGGTTAGTTGGTGTTTACATTGCGTTTTGAATGGAATTTGGGTGTGGGTTTTTGAAACTCTGAAAATCTGAATGTTCTCCCTTCCTAAGTTGATGCTAATCTATGTTATTAAGTCATTTCAAATGGATAGTAAATGGATAGAAATACATGTTTAAAGCATTGATTGAAATTGAGTTATGAAAAATTGATAAAACAGGGCAGATTTCGGTTTTTTAGAATTTCAGCTAAGTTGATTGTTTTGGTTTTTCAAATGGATTATACCATTAGAAACTAGTTTTGTTAGTTGAAAGAACTTTGAGATATTTGAATGGTTAGTTGGAACTATTGAATGGGTTACTTAGTTCTAGGATTTCTTAAATCTAATATCATGCTTTAATGTTTTTTTATTCAAATTGTGATATTTTTAATGGCTCAAATGCACGTGTTTAGGTTTTAAAAACTTTAAGGAAGCACTCAATGTTTGCTTAATTCCAAAGGACCAAAGGTAAGATTATATTGCATGTGTTTAGCCTTTAAGGCCTACATCACAAAGGTACTAAGTTTTTATATACTTTAAGAGGTACATTGATGGGTAGTTAGGTTATTAAAATATGTTTTATGTTAAGTGTCGTTGTTTTATTGAAATGTCTTGAGGAATTGTCTATGTTTATGCATCGAGGATATGTTTACATGTTGTGTAATGTTATATGCGCACCGTATGGTCATGCATCACGTTTTTAAGAAATTATGCAAAATGTTTTATGTACATGTTTTATGTAAGAAAGATAAGTAAATGTTAAATGTAATGTACCGGTTAAGTTGTGGGACGAGAAATGACATATGCTCTGTTCTTGTCCTTCTCTAGGATTTCTGTAAAACCGTCCTCGCCTAAGGACATACTGGTATTTGTCCTTCCCTGAGACAAGGCAAAAACACTAACCCATGTCATGTATACTGAGCTTACTCCCCAAACACGCTCATTTAATCATCATGTCCACTTGAACCTAAATGTAAAGTATGTACATGTTTTGAAAATGATCATGCATAGCATGCTCATTTTACAACTTTGATATGATCTTGCTGAGCGTTAGGCTCATTAGTTAAACTCTGTGATGTAAGTATTGACCGTACATGTGAGGACTTTGAACCTCAGATGGATCATTAGGTGCAGTTGGAGGGGTACTTCTACGGCAGTGACCCGGTGATTGTTAGGGCGATTTCGACCGTGGTAAGTATGTTTATGTTTGGTTTAAATTCTTGTATAGAAAAGTATGGATGTTTTGATAGGAGGATGTATAGATAGCTTTTGAGATTTAGAAAATATTGGAACTGTTTGGGAGTTATTTTGTCTATATGGATATGTTCAGTTTTCAGGGTCATCCATGCAGTTTGTTTTCATGATTTTCGCTACGCTTTTTGATAAGTTTATGAACTATGATTTTGGGAGTTGGGGGTAAGAATGTTATAAGGTGAAGATAATTAAAGTGTTTTTATAGGTTATAAAGTTTGGAGAAAGTAGAAAGTGGTTCCAAAATTTTATTTTTTTAAAATTTTGATTTTTAAGGATGTTTTAACTTAATGTTTTACGATATTTTCCAAACGTATTTTATGAATGTCTTTCAAGTATTTTAAATGGTATAAACGTACCAAAAACCAATTTAAAATTTTAAATAAAAATCAAAAAATTTTACGTGAAAAAGTAAAGTCTAGTATGTCATGTTTCGTGGCGGCCTGAGAGGGTCGTTACAAAATATGATTAATTAAGTTAATCCAAATGATAAGCTTGAATGTAATTGTGGTTAATAAGTAAATTAATTATGTTATAATTTATTTAATTCCTATAATTTTCATAGTTATTTTTTCCAAAATTGAAGGTTATGTTTAATTTTTTAAAAATGAAAAGAATTAAATGGTAAAATTCCATTTGAAATTCAATTAAATTCATAAAAAAAAAAATCATAATGAAAAATAAAAGAAAAACAAAAGAATGAGAGAGAGAAAAAGAGAGTTTAATAAAAAGGATATTGGCCGTGACGAAAATTTAAGGGAGAAGGAATTCTAGAGAATTTGAGGAAAGTCTCAACATAAAAGTTGTCTGTTGCATCAAAATAAACAAATTGAATAGGATTTTACATTGAAGCAGTGAACTCGCAAGTAATTCAAAACTTTAGATTTAGAAGCTTATTGATTAACTTCGTTGTGGAGGTGTTTTTCAGAAGTTTTTATATAAAGTTACTCTAAACAATATTTTCATTTTGTTGGCGTCGTCATTTTTGCACGAAAACAAGTTTGGCAGGGTTTGGTTTGGAATTGGGCAATGACTGAACGTGGGTTGCGCAAATTCGTGCTCGAAACTGCGACATTCGGTTCTTGAATGTCGAAACAACATTGACATATTTCGAGAATTTTGGCATCGGCTTGTTGACGATCAAAGCACCACAATATTAGGCATGAAATGCCACGGTGTTATGCGGCCTTTTATGCCACGACGTTACGAATATTATTCCTCGACGTCTTGTATATCTATTGAGGCCACGACACAAGCTTAATAATGCCACGACATGAGTTTGATTATTAAAAAAGTGTTCTTTAAAGTATTTGAATTTAATACTTTAATATTGTGTCAAATTATTACAAAACATTCTCTGAATGTGTTAAATAAATAAAAAAATAATAAAATGTGGAGCATTGTGTGATAAAATAAAATGAACGTACAATGCATTGTGTGATGATCAAACAAACATCATGCTACATACATCAATTGGTTAAAGGTTTTGTCAGCTCCAGTACGAGGGTATTGGAAGTTTTAAGGTAGTTTTAAGAAAGGAAAACGGGGACGAAGTGGTGCATTTCGAATGAGAGTTTTGAACTCGACAATGGTTGGGGAATGAGGAAAGGATTTTTAGAAAATGGGATTGAAATTCGTGAAGGAAAAAGTTATAATCAAAAGATCACAAGCTGTTGTTTGATACCTCTTCTCTTCAATAGCTACCTTTTGAAGGGAATCAAACTACGAGTTTAGGTGAAGCTCCTTTGTAAGAGTGATAGAGCTGCACTAAGAAGATCAAAGACCTAATGCTCACAAACAACAACAAACTAGCGATTCAATGAACAACATTCCAACTAGAAGTTGGATAAAGTAGATGAAGTTCATAGCTTCTCTTACAAAACAAGTATGTCAAAAGTCTTTACAGAACCCTAAAATAATTTTAAGTTGTCCTTACAATCTAAGGTAATGAGCAAAAACAGGAAAAGTCTAAAATGACCTTAAAACTTTAAACTATTCTCAAACAACTTTTAAAGGACTAATCCGAGTGATTCAAAACATAAGCCAACATTTTGACATGCCTAATCCAACCAGAACTACAAGTAAACTTGTTCCTACGTCTTCTTCGAGTTGAACTAATCTTAAAGAATTATTCTTGGTTTGCTTCTTCAAAGATCTCCAAATTTGCCTTGGTTTGCTTCTTCAAAGATCTCCAAATTTGCTTGAAATGTTTTTCAATAGAGTTTTTTCTTGAGTCCAACTAAGCAAGTGCTACAATTGCCTTGACTGATGTGTCAGGTAGGTCCTCTTAGTCTTCTAAGATACTTCAAACTAGGAAATAAAAAAATATATAAATGTTAATTAGTCACCGATCTCAGGAGAAAGTGACAGGTCCTCTTGGTGCATCACATCATCTGTATGGATTTATAAAAATACGTGATTTAGTATAGATTAGAATCTAATCATATATTTGTTGTGCAAAAATGACACTACACAAGTGCACGTATCGTAATTCAAGTAGTACAAAAGTATCGATCCCACGAGGACAAAATTTAATCAATCTCAAACTATTTATGGAACAATAATTTAAATTAAGAGAAATTAATATTCAAATATGAAAATAATGGAAACTAAACCAAATTATGTAACTAGATAATTAGAAACGACTTCGATTTGATTTCCTTCACCAATTGATTTCTTACTACAAATATTATAGGGAATGCTATAGTTTTATGTTAAATGACTATAATTTTTTCATGAATCAATGTGAAGACCCTAGACCCGATCGGGGCCGAGGAGCCATCACTCCGGACATTTAACAGAAAACGGGACATATATTTTTTTTTATAAACGGAGCAGACTGAACCTTTAAGTGCAAACCCTTAAAATCATAACAGAGAAAGAGAACTTTCTCTTGATTTGAAAACAGGGAGCTAAACAGTAAAACAGTTAAACCGGACTGCATAATGAATTACAAAAAGAAATCAGAATACTTGGAACATTTAAATAAAAGACTAGATGGACGACGGGCATGCAGAGAACAACGTGATAAAATACATGCAGTGAAAATAAATGAGAAATATAAACTGAGAGGCATACTGAAAGAAATGCTACAGTGAATACCGGAATCGGGTATTCTATAGCAGAAGAAGTAAATAAAATGGGGCGGAAGAAGTAGGCAGATGACATCGGGCGGAAGACTTAGCTAAACTGGGCGGAAGATGTGGATGACGTCAGGCGAAAGATGTAACTAGACTGGGCGGAAGATGTGGATGATGTCAGGCGGAAGAGTTAGCTAAACTAGGCGGAAGATGTGGATTTTAAAGGCAGCAGTGGATGCAGGCAGAAATGCACTGGTCACTGGTGGAAGTGAACTACAGGTAGAAATGCACTGTTCATCGGTGGAAGTGGACTACAAACAGAAAAGTCTATTCACCGGTGGAAGTGAACCACAGACAGAAAAGACTGTTCACCGGTGGAAGTGATTTTAAAGGGCAGCGGTGGATGCAGGCAGAAATGCACTGTTCACCAGTGGAAGTGAACTACAGGCAGAAATCCACTGTTTGCTGGTGGAAGTGAACTACAGACAAAAATGACTGTTCACCGGTGGAAGTGAACTACAGACAGAAATGACTGTTCACCGGTGGAAGTGATTCTAAAAAGGGCAGTGGGCAGCGGTGGACATGATTTTAAAGGTAGCGGTACATGAGATTTTAAACGGGCAGCGGGCAGCGGTGGATATGACTTTTGAACCGGCAGAGGTAGAAGTGATTTTAAAGCAGCGGTGGATGTGATCGGAAGATGTAGTTTTAAAGGTAAAATTTGACAACTTTTAACAGGAAGACATACGAACAGGGAGCATAAAGACAAAAGGTATAAAAACTTCAAACCTCAGAAACTGATTCAAAACATGGTTTTTGGGCATAACAAAAAACATGACACGAGTTGAAAAAAAAATCAATCTGCATGGATGGCTCTAAAACCAGAGACCACCCATGCCTGAACTAATTAGAGGGAGCTCAATGCCGTTCCAGAATATTTCAAAATATATAGATACAACTGTCAAATGCAAAGGTTTTAAAAGAAACTTAAACATCAGAACCTATACATTATCCAAATTTCTAACAGAGTTTTTAAAACTAAAACACCAGAATCTCATTAGAATTTACAAACATGAACTTCACTTTAGAAACTTAAACCTCTGGACAGAAATATGTCTGGCTGCAGCAACCAACCCCTGAAAGCTCGAGCAACCAGCCACCTATTCGTCGGGCTGAGGTACAAAGTCCTCATCCACGGGATCAGTACCTACATAAGAGAGTTCAACTATGAGCCTAGAGCTCAGTAAGAACATATAAAAATGCAGTGATGCATATGCTATGCATGAACATTTTCAAATACATGAACATTACATTACATTTCACTGGACAGAAAGGTATAAGTGGGGCTTATAGAGGAACTGGCGCACATACATACTTGACATAACAGGACATGACACTGGTTAGTAATTTTGCCGGGTCCTAGGGAAGGACAAGGTACAGGGTATCCTTGGCAGTGATAATTTTACATGAGACCCAGAGGAGGACAATAACATGATGCCAGTCCTCGTCCACACTTAACCATACATTACATACACATTTTAACTTTCTTAACTTCAAATTGTGTGCACAAAAAACTTTTGCATGTCTTTCGGGAAAATCGTGTATGCATGAGCATTTACAGTGCTTGAACTTAAAATAGCACACAACAGGAATAAAACAGTAGAACATAAGGAAAAAGCAGATAACTCATAACGTAACTCTAACTTTTCTACCCGAAACAACCAGACAGAAATGAAAACCTAGTACCTCCGTGATGTAGGGCCTTAAGGGCCAACCTACTGATATGAACTTACCTGCTGTCCGTGAGTTGCAAGCTTTGTTCGTGTTACCTCTACGATCCACGGATCATTACTGGAGGGGCTAGAGAAAACAGGGAAGAGACAAAGTTAGAATCGTCGCACGTCGTCTGGAAGAGAGAGAGTAGAAAAGAGAATGGAGAGAACATAGAAGAGAAGTCCCCAGGGCTTCACGTAGGAGGAAGAGTATATGTAAGACCCTATATCCCAACAAGATATTGTCCGCTCTGGGGATTGGGCCGTAGCCCAATATCCTCCTCTCATGGCTTTGTTTGGCGAGAACTTCCCAGAAGGTCACCCAACCTGGAATTGCTCTCGCCGAAGTACTTTTAACTTCGGAGTTCTTATGGGATCCGTTGCCAATTGTACTCCAAAATGCGTCTTGTTATGTTGGGAGGGTCTCTTTACATATGTTTCATTTCCATATACTTCCCCAAGCGATGTGGGATTGTGACGACCCCCTCTTTACGACCCGGGATTCGCTTATACTCGAGTCCGGGATTCGCCTACACTCGGCTTAGGTCCCGAGGTTTGCCCTGCAACCCAAGGTTTGCCGCGCAGTCGTACTCATACGTGCATATTCGGGTCATCACAATCACCCCCCCTCGGGGGCCCAACGTCCTCGTTGGCCACATTTCTGGTTGGGTACAGGCTTTGCTACCATTTGTAACGATCCCATATCCCAGCAAGATATTGTCTGCTCTGGGGATCGATCCGTAGCCCAATATCCTCCCCTTACGGCTTTGTTTGGCGAGAACTTCCCAGAAGGTCACCCAACCTGGAATTACTCTCGCCGAAGCACTTTTAACTTCGGAGTTCTTATGGGATCCGTTGCCAATTGTACTCCAAAACGCATCTTGCTATGTTGGGAGGGTCTCTTTACATATGTTTCATTTCCATATACTTCCCCAAGCGATGTGGGATTGTGACGACCCTTTCTTTACGACCCGGGATTCTCCTATACTCGAGTCCGGGATTCGCCTACACTCGGCTTAGGTCACGAGGTTTGCCCCGCAACCCGAGGTTTACCCCGCAGTCGTACTCATACGTGCACATTCAGGTCATCACAGTATATCTTGTTCAACAAGTTGAACACATGACAGCTATTCATTGGCCTCCTCCCACCTACCTTAATTCCTACCTAAACAACCCTTCCATTGGTTTTCTAACTAAATAAATGCTTTGGTTACACTTTGGTTTAGTTTTCCACTAAACATCCCAGCAAATTTAACCAAAACATACACTATATTAATATAAACCTAATCCCATTGGATAATTCGAGGGATAATTTCCCGGCCAAAAATACCGGGTGTTACAATCAAGGCTTGGTCTATGCTCTTGATTAATTCCTTTTTATATTATTCTTCAAACTTATGAAAAATCAATACAATTTAGAATTTCACTTAATCATTATTCTATATATCACATGAATTTAAGCAACCATTATGATAATACTTATAATTGATACTTGTCACATGCATCAATCATCCATGCAATTCAATACACGTCTCAATAACTATTTCATGGCATCTAAAATAGCATCCATTTATGTGGCGTGCATAAAATAAATTAATCAATAAAAACATATTGAAATGTTTAACGTAAATCAATATCATTCCACAAGAAATCAATGGTTTAGTACTCTCTTATCTAGCCAAAAGAAAATTAGTTCATAAGAAATAAAGAAATTAAACAATCCATAGAATCATAAAACGAAATAAGAAAATGAAGGAGAAGATTAAAAATCAATGGAATTCTCCCTTGAAGACCATTCCTCTCCTTTTCTTCATGAATCAATTCTCCTTGCTGAATGTCTTTTCTCCCCCAGATCTCTCGTTCCAGAATCCCTCTTTTCTATTTTTGTTCTCCCTTTTTTTTGTGGTGTATCTTCTCTCTCCTCCCTTATGAGTGCCAAGTGTCTACTGCTTTCAAAATCTCCTCTCTAGAGAATCTCTAATTTGTTTAATTTTCCTTGATTGTAGCCTCCTCTCTCTCTCTCTTCATAATCTTCAGCTTTTGAATTTGATTTTTCCCGCCAAGAGTTATCACTTTCTTCTGTGTTTCCATCTTTTAAATCTTCCACATCATAAATAATCTGCAAATGAAAATAATTAGTGATAAATAACACGTATTTTTAATAATTGACAAAGATACTGATGCTGCAGTTGATGCTGTAGCATTCACTGTTAATATATATATATATATATATATATATATATATATATATATATATATTACTTTGATTTATCACCCAAATTTAAGTAATTTATAATTAAAAGCACTTGTAGAATAAGTCTTTTTCAAGACTTAACACACCCCCAAACTTAATTCATTGTTCGTCCTCGAGTAATATTTACAAATCAATACATAAATTATCATCCAAAATTCTCATAATTGCCCAAAATTCTTAACTAAACAAATATAACAATTTATTGATTATCCAAATTCAAATAAGGTTAGAAAAGCCTCTTAGCAATATACTCCCTCAAATTGTGTGTGTGCATATGTTAGAATTAATACTTTCTCAAATCACCAAAGTTTTATTCAATCATGCTCAATTCAATATTTAATATATAGTGCCATAAATTCTCTCTACTAACAAAAAGTAAATAGAACTTAGGATTCATTATTCAATTATTTTGTAAGTTAATGAGGGAATATTATTATTATTATTATTATTTTTATTTTTATATATTTGTTGACTTCTCTATAAGTCACATTACCTTTTTACGCTATTGACAACATTTGTGATGAAGGTGTAACACCCGGAATTTCCTTAAAACTTATGTAGCCATAGATTAGAATAGTAGAAGTGTTATGGAAGTTTGGAAGTTTGGTTATTCAAAAGTATGTGTAATGAGATGAGAAGTGAGAAAGGGTGAACATTTGACTTTCAAAGGTTGAAAAGTCAAATGTTTCAACCAATGGGAATTTTGGTTGACAATTCAAAAGTGATAAATGAATTTAAGTGAAGGAATAGTGAAGGATTAATGGCATTCACGTTGGAAATGAAAGGAGAAAAAGGGGATGGGTTGTTATTATAATTAAGTGAAATGTTGGTGTAAAAATGAAAAGTAAAAAGATGGTTTTATAAATTAAAAGAAAGTGAAGGAGAAAACATCAAAAAAAACCCTTCTTCTTCCCCTTGCTCTCCACGGTTCTTTGGCAGCCATTGAAGTGTATCTCCTTCCTTCAATCTTCTATTGTCTCAAGCTTTAAGGTAAGAGTTTAAGTGGGTTTTATGTTTGATGCAACTTAGAGTTGATTTTTAGTGTTTTGATGGAGTTTGTCTGAGTTTTTGTTAGAGTTTGGAAACCGTAGCTTGAGAGCTTCGAAATTTGGGTTCTTTGATGAGTATTCTTCCTATTTTTGGTTATGTAAGTTTTAGATAGATTAGTTTAGGTTGATTTTGAGGATAGAGTGAAGATTGGAGTTGAATTTGGAAAAATGGTTTTGTGCAAAAGGTGGCCGATTCTGTTGGCTGGAGTTTTGGTTTGGTTATTGAATTGGTTTGGTTAATTTAAGCATTTCAATGGATAGTAGACGTGTAGAGCTTTCCGTGTTGGGGTGGCACGTCGAAATCCGTTGAAAAATGAGGAAGTTATGGCCGTTTAAATTTGGACGTCGGTAAATTTCATAAAAATCGGGTTTGTGTGTTTAATTGGGAGATTGTTTGAGTGTTGGTTAGTTTTGGGTTAAAAGTGATGGTTAGTTTAAGTTAGTTGAAGTTTTAGAATCCTTTAGCGTGTTACTAAGTAACTTTTCGTTATTTGTTAGGTGATCGAACGTGTGATTTGACTGGTGGAAGTGAGAAAGCAATTACCGAAACGCCAGGTAAGTAGAGGACGTTATGTTTTGCCTTCGGGCCTACACCACGGAACGGTAGGGAATTGTTGTTTGTTGATTTCTTTGCTTTGTTTGAATTGTGAGTTGGTTGCTTTGCTTTGAGGTGTCTCGAGTGGAAGAATTTCTACTCGAGAGGTACGCAACTGTGTCTCGAGTGCTACTCGAGAGGTACGCAACTGTGTCTCGAGTGCTACTCGAGAGGTACGCAAATGTGTCTCGAGTAGAATGGATATTCTACGAGAGAGGTACGCCTACGATTAATGAAATGAGAACGTGATATATACAACCGAGAGTAGAAATTACATGTGCTAGGTTGACTGCATTGTGGGGTTGTGTGTTAAGGAATAAGGCATTATTGATGTGGGCAAACCTGTGTTTTGTCTCGTGTCGTTGTGTTGTTTGGGTGTTTTGTTCAGCGTTGTGTATAGCTTGCATTTTATCTAGTCGTATTTGTTAACCCCTACTTGCTAAGCGTAAGCTTACGTGTGCGTGTGTGTTCTGTGTTGTAGGTATCGACAGAATGCAGGTGTGGGCTTTGTGGAAAGCTAGGGTGAGGACGCAGTCCTTGGTGCATGCTGTATGCCGGTGTGGGTTATTGTCGGGGCGTCTCGGCTACTGTCTTCCTCGGGTTTGTGGGAGGTTGTTTATTTTTGGTATATGGATAGTAGATGGGTGTTTTTAAGTTGTTTTGATGGGTTAAGTTGTTTGAAGTGTGATTGTTTATTTGGAGAAAAGTTAGAAGAATTTGGAAGTTTAGTACTATAACAACCCCGGCCAGGAGCCGTCACGTGTTCATAATCTTTCATTAATCGTTCGCTTGACTTTTACTATTATTACATCTTTTCTATTTCTCGACAGACATTCACATTTGCATAATATATATTCTTTTTTTTTATTTAAACTGGAAACAGAGACGTAGAACCATCGAGGAAGACGAATCCTCTCGTGCTCGATTTCCTACACCTCGTCGGCTCAAACTCTCACAGAGTGGAGCGACTAGGCTCGGTCATCGGTTTCTTGACAAATTCGGGCAAGGAAGGAATGCCCTCAACTCTCTTAACATGATTCTACTCGGGTTTGCATGGGTTGCATGTGTTGACAATCCACAGAAATTTCATCGTCCGGTCATCACGTGCATTGCGCGTGACTCGCTTAACACCGCCTAAAAGGAGACATCTTCCGATGGGCACGTGGGCCTCGCGTGCTCAATTAAAACATCATCCGGTGACATCCACCGGTCACTAGACGACAAGATAACATTTACAACTTCCGGTGATGTCAGCCAACATCCACCGGTCGCTAAACGACAAAACACATTCTATATCTACCGGTGACGTCATCCGGAAGACTAGATGACGTCAGCCGGAAGACTAAACCATCAAACTACTATCATTCGGCATCTGCCGATGACGTCAGCCGGAAGACTAAACCATCAAACTACTATCATTCGGCATCTGCCGATGACGTCAGCCGGAAGACTAAACCATCAAACTACTATCATTCGGCATCTGCCGATGACGTCAGCCGGAAGACTAAACCATCAAACTACTATCATTCGGCATCTGCCGATGACGTCAGCCGGAAGACTAAACCATCAAACTACTATCATTCGGCATCTGCCGATGACGTCAGCCGGAAGACTAAACCATCAAACTACTATCATTCGGCATCTGCCGATGACGTCAGCCGGAAGACTAAACCATCAAACTACTATCATTCGGCATCTGCCGATGACGTCAGCCGGAAGACTAAACCATCAAACTACTATCATTCGGCATCTGCCGATGACGTCAGCCGGAAGACTAAACCATCAAACTACTATCATTCGGCATCTGCCGATGACGTCAGCCGGAAGACTAAACCATCAAACTACTATCATTCGGCATCTGCCGATGACGTCAGCCGGAAGACTAAACCATCAAACTACTATCATTCGGCATCTGCCGATGACGTCAGCCGGAAGACTAAACCATCAAACTACTATCATTCGGCATCTGCCGATGACGTCAGCCGGAAGACTAAACCATCAAACTACTATCATTCGGCATCTGCCGATGACGTCAGCCGGAAGACTAAACCATCAAACTACTATCATTCGGCATCTGCCGATGACGTCAGCCGGAAGACTAAACCATCAAACTACTATCATTCGGCATCTGCCGATGACGTCAGCCGGAAGACTAAACCATCAAACTACTATCATTCGGCATCTGCCGATGACGTCAGCCGGAAGACTAAACCATCAAACTACTATCATTCGGCATCTGCCGATGACGTCAGCCGGAAGACTAAACCATCAAACAACTATCATTCGGCATCTGCCGATGACGTCAGCCGGAAGACTAAACCATCATCAAACTACTATCATTCGGCATCTGCCGATGACGTCAGCCGGAAGACTAAACCATCAAACTACTATCATTCAGCATCTGCCGATGACGTCAGCCGGAAGACTAAACCATCAAACTACTATCATTCGGCATCTGCCGATGACGTCAACCGGAAGACTAAACAATCAAACTACTATCATTCGGCATCTGCCGATGACGTCAGCCGGAAGATTGTCTCATCCAGCTTCCATATTACGGTAGAAAACACTAAATCATCAAATGACTCCTTCCAACAGAAAGAAACCACAACTCATTCAGAATGCATATAGCGGAAGACTTAAGCTACAGATCATTTAAAAATTTATATAATCATTCCCTGACTCAGTGGTCAACTAGACAGTCTCAAGGCTCAACATTATAAAATAATCTCATCCTACTTAAACTACCATATCCTTTATTATACTGAAACAAAAGAGCATTAACCAGGGGTCATAAATCGCCTTTCCAGCCCTGCACTGTCATTTTGAGCATCCCCCAGCAACCAGCCTTAAGCATCCTCTTTGAACATAGTATCCTCACCTGAACCTTTTTCACCTACACCATAAGGTTCAACTATAAGCCTAATGCTTAGTAAGGAATGCATGCTGACAGATATACATGAGTGCACAAATTAAAGAACACAAGTTCATAAACCTTTCTTCATTCATGTTCATTTTCATTATTTACATGGCATGTATTAAGGCAGGAAACGAGGGAGGAAGGCAGGGGTACATAGTCATTTGCCTATCGCGGCAATCAAAATACATCACTCGGCCTCCCCCAGTGGGAGAATTCGCGAGTCGTACATATCATCAACTCGGCCTCCGCCAGTGGGAGAATCCGCGAGCCATACATACCATTAACTCGGCCTCCCCCAGTGGGAGATTTCGCGAGTCATACATGTCATAGTCTTTTCCCCCGTTCTGCACTTAATCATGGTTACATTTGCTTCTCATGTTCTCAACTTAATCATAACGTGGACACAGTGCATAGACATAAAGTTCATAGAGAGAAGTCATATCATAAAGACAAGCAAAAACATCCCGTAACTTAACATCTTCTTACACCAATTCTTCATATCATAGTAATAATGTAACGACCCAGATACTGTACCCATTTTTCCCGTACATATTTTTTTTTTTGCCCTTATACTTTAAATAGACTCTAAGCGGAACCTAATCCGAAATCGAAACCAGAATCAAAATCGGAATTGAAATCTAGCTTTAAACCATTTAAATAACTTAAAACAAATTAATAAAACTATGAAAACATTTAATAAAAATCATTTAAAATAAAACAAAAATCAGGAGGACAGAAATGTCCAAACCCGAAATCAAGGGGAGAGACCAGCGATCGATCTCTGCAGCTTTGCAGAGATCGATCGCTGCATTGCTGCATCGTGCAATGCAGCGATCAGCGATCGATCTCTGCATTGCTGCAGAGATCGATCGCTGCATTGCTGCAGTGCGCAATGCAGTGATCAGCGATCGATCTCTGCATTGCTGCAGAGATCGATCGCTGCACACTTGCAGCGATCACCACGCAGCGATCGTTCCCTTCTCCTTTCTTTGCTCTCTGTGTTTTCTGTTTTACAATTTCTCTCTGAATCCGAATTACAGAGAGCAACACTTCATGTTTCAACCTCTCTGGAATCCGATTCCAGAGAGTAAACTCACCTATTCCCACCACTTTCTCCTCAATAAACCTGATTAACCTATAACTTAAACTTAACTAAAAACGTATTCTATACTCAACTAACTTACAGCGGACTTTGCGAAATCCAACTGCGTGGATAGCTCTGAAAACCGAGCATAACCGTATCAATCCCAAAACCATTAAAAACATTTCTATAACGTTCAAATAACAGATTAAACTAAACGTTTTACAAATCAGTTTATAAAACCTTAAAAACATCAATATGTAAACCTAACATCTACCAGAACCAAACATCCTAAAACGTCCCAAAAGACCCTCAGAAGCTATACATACTATCCCCACGGGTCGGTGAAGCCTCGACTGCGCCAGCACACCCACGCGAGCCGTCCTCCGTCAACTGCGTCACTCCTCAGGTGGAGGGATCTCGTCCTCACCTACACCATACAGACACCTATGAGATAAAAATCTCAGCAAGCTCTACGTAAGTGCAATGCGTGCTATGCGTATGTAATTCATAAAACATGCAGATACAGATACAGATTCAGATTACAGATTCAGATTCTTTACGTCGCAGACAGATTATCACTGAGGTCTACCAAGCCTCTCCGTGACCAGATAACAGATTACGTAGATTCTTTTCGTTGGTTCATTTTACTTTTTGATTAGGTCGCAGACAGATTGTCACCGAGGCCTACCTCGCCGTGACCAGATAACAGATTACGTAGCTTCATTTCGTTCGTTGATTCATTTTACTTTAAATAACGTGATGCATGAGCAGACAAATACATAACATGATACATGAACAGAAAAATACATAAAGTAAACAATCAACATGTGTACCATCAAGACGATAAAGCAATTAAACATAACCCATACAAAACTAGTCCTAACTACCCGACAACACAATTTAAACATATACGTCACCCAAATCCTCGAGACGACTTCGACGTACGGTGTAGGCCAATCGGCCAGAAAAGATCACGAGAACTTACCTCGTGTCCAAAGCAGCTCAAACTCCGTCCACGAGTGTTGTTTGTCTGAGGCAAAGCACAATATGCCGTTAAAATCAATTTAAGCTAATAAACGTCCAAATTATCAAAACCTTAACTAAGGCAATTTCCTAACGCTTTAACCCAATCCATTGAACTATTCTATCGAGCATTTTACGCCCGGCACCTAAAAATCCAAATTACGAGTTTTGCCTTAAAACCCGAAAATTAACCAATTTTTAACTTTTTCACAAATTGATTTTTCTTCGTCCAATAACGTCCAATACGTTCAATATATACTTAATCACGGCTAACCTATTAATTACGAACCCTAATTCGCATTTTAACGAATTCCGATCGAAACCCTAATTTCCTAAAACGTCGTAAAACTCCGAATAAAAGCTCTAAGATCGTAGATACATACCTAAGGTAGCGAGAGGAGGAGAAATCGTGAAGGAAACGAGACGAACGGGAGGCGAAACGGAGGTCGGAAGCTCGAGATCGCCGTTGACGCCAGAGAGGGTTTGCTCTCTGGTTTTTGCGATCGCCAGAAGAAGAGAGGAGGTGAGGGAGAGAAGAAACAAATTTGATTTTTAATATAATTGATTTGGAAATTTACTAAAATGCCCTTACTTTGTTTTTATATAAATTTCGTGTTTCGTTTCGTTAATTGACTAGCTATTCGGTTTCACCAAATCTTCTTATTTCACCATTTAGTCCAACTTATTATTTGGGTCCTAACGAAACTGCCCGTTCGCAAAACGGACCTCGTTTACTATTTTTACAATATCGTTCTTTTTATTACGAGAAACGTAATTCTCGTAAATTTAGGGTTTGAACTCCGAAAAATCCCATAATATTCCTAAAATCCATATTAATTATTAGGATTCTAATGACGCTTTCTTTTCGTAAAACGGAGTTAATCCGACATATTTACGAAAATGCCATTTCATATTAAAATAATAATATCTCGTAAAGCAAGATATTACAAATAACTAATCATAATCAACAGACTAACATCTCAATGATTTCCTAATACCCTTGCGGTGTAGGGCCCTAGTGGCCGGAAACCTTAATACATTCACTTACCTGGATTCCTTAGCAATCCGAGCTCCTTCCCTTTAAACTTCTTCACCTCGGATACGGATTCGTAGAGGAAAGGCAAGCTGAAACAAGCCGTCGGTAAAGGAAAGTTCTGGTAGCCGAGGGCAAGAACTTGGGAGAGAAGAAATCGCCGAGAGGGACTGTCGGCTACAGTGGTAATAAATGAGGTTTAAGGTTTCCATTTCCTATTTATACTCAATCCATCAATTTTAATTACAAATCTGCCACCCAACCTAGTTTTACTCAACTTGTAATAAATTTTGTCTTAACATTAAATTTAAATCATAAAGGTTAAATAAGAGGGGGTGACAATGAAAATGGTCAGAAAATCACCTGGCCGAAATGTCGGGTGTTACATCCACCCATCCTTAAACAAAATTTTCGTCCTCGAAAATTGCTCAAGCAAATAACTTAGGATATTTGTCCAACATCTCCTGCTGTCTTTCCCATGTGGCTTCTTCAATGCCGTGATTTGTCCATAAAACTTTCATCAATGGAATCTTTTTGTTTCTCAGAGTCTTGACCGCATATTCCAATATCTGTATTGGTTTCTCCTCATACTCCAGTGTCGGCTCTAAACCAATATCCGATGGCTGGATGACTTGCATTGGATCACGCATGCACTTCCTTAACATTGACACGTGGAAGACATTATGAACTTTATCCAATGATGGAGACAGTTGCAGTCTGTAAGCTGTACTCCCGACTTTTGCCAAGACAGGGAAGGGTCCAATAAATCTCGGATTAAGTTTTCCTTTCTTGCCAAATCTTAAGACTCCCTTAAATGGTGACACCTTTAAGAATACTTCATCTCCTACTGCAAACTCGAGTTCCCTCCTCCTTTGATCTGCATAACACTTCTGCCGGCTTTGTGCAGTCATCATTCTTTTTCGAATAGTGGCAATCTTATCTGACATTTGCTGCAGAATATCGGGTCTAAGAAGTTTTGCTTCACCAATCTCATCCCAATAAAGAGGTGACCTACATTTCCTACCGTACAGTGTTTCATATAGTGCCATACCAATGGTGGACTGATAACTGTTATTGTAGGAGAACTCAACTAGCGGTAAATGTCTACTCCAAGTTGTCTGAAAGTCAAGTACACATGCTCTCAACATATCTTCGAGTATTTGAATAGTCCTTTCTGATTGGCCATCGGTCTGTGGGTGAAAAGCCGTGCTGAAAGATAACTTTGTACCTAATGTGCCTTGTAAGCTTTTCCAGAATCGAGAGGTAAACCTGGGGTCACGGTCTGAGACAATGGATACAGGGATTCCATGTAACCTAATAATTTCCTGAACATAGAGATCAGCGAATTGGTCCATCGTATAGGTGGTCCTTACAGGTAAGAAATGGGCTGATTTTGTCATCCTATCAACCACAACCCAAATACAATCATGTCCTTTTGTCGTCTTAGGTAGTCCTACTACGAAATCCATAGCTATGTGTTCCCACTTCCATTCAGGAATAGGCAAAGGCTGAAGAGTACCTCCTGGACGTTGGTGCTCGGCTTTGACTTGTTGGCATACTAAACAGGACTCTACATACTTAGCAACATCCCTTTTTAGATTAGGCCACTAGTACAGTAACTTCAGGTCTCGGTACATCTTGGTGCAGCCAGGGTGTACAGAAAAGGAAGAGGAGTGCGCCTCAGCCAAGATCAACTTACGCAATTCCACATCATTAGGAATGCACCACCGATTCCTAAACCTCAGGATTCCATCCTTGGAGAGACTGAACTCGGAGGTGGTGTCTTTCAACTTATTCATCATGCTGATATTTTCCTCTGAATCCCTCTGTTGCGCATCCTTAATCTTTTCCAAAATTGTTGGTTGAATAGTTAACTCAGCGAGCAGGATTGATAACTCTGGAACTATCTCCAAGTCAAACATCTGAACTTCTGTTCTCAAAGGTATAGACATGGTTGAAACCACGGGCTGCATTGTCGTCGACATCCTATTCAATGCATCAGCTACAGAGTTAGCCTTCCCCGGGTGATACTTGATCTCAAAATCGTAGTCCTTGACAAATTCCAACCAACGTCTCTGTCACATGTTCAACTCCTTCTGTGTGAAGAGGTACTTTAGGCTTTTATGGTCAGAAAACACCTCACATTGCTGTCCATATAAATAGTGTCTCCAAATCTTCAAAGCAAAAACGACAGCAGCTAATTCTAGATCATGGGTGGGGTAGTTTTGCTCGTAATTCTTTAGCTGTCTAGAAGCATACGCTATAACTTTACCCTCTTGCATCAGGACACATCCTAAACCAACTTTAGACGCATCGCAGTAAACACTAAATTTTCCTTCTTCGGTTGGGAGGGTCAAAACAGGGGCTGTCGTTAACTTCAGTTTCAATACCCGAAAGCTATCTTCACAGGCTTCGATCCAAGAATACTTAATGTCCTTCTTCGTCAAACTCGTCAGGGGTTTAGCTATCATAGAAAATCCCTTGATGAATTTTCTGTAATAGCCTGCCAATCCAAGGAAGCTGCGGACTTCACTGGCATTCTTTGGTTGTGGCCAATCCTTTACGGCCTGAATTTTGGTCGGGTCCATTGATATTCCATTAGCAGAAACTATATGGCCAAGGAAATTAACTTTCCCCAACCAAAATTCACACTTAGACAATTTGGCATAAAGCTGGTGCTCCTTCAATGTTGTCAAAACTACTCTTAAATGTTCTACATGGTCAGCTTCAGTCCGCGAGTATATCAGGATATTATCTATAAACACAATTACAAATTTGTCCAAGTACTCCCGAAATACTCGATTCATTAAGTCCATAAAGGCTGCAGGGTCATTTGTCAATCCAAACGACATGACCAAGAATTCATAATGTCCATAGCGGGTTCTGAAGGCTGTCTTTGGTATATCTCCTTCCTTAACCTTCAGTTGGTAGTAACCCGAACGTAAATCTATCTTTGAAAATACCTTAGCTCCTTGTAATTGGTCAAACAAATCATCAATCCTAGGCAAGGGGTACCTATTCTTGATTGTCAACTTATTTAGTTCCCTATAGTCTATGCACATTCTAAGGGAACCATCGTTCTTCCTTACAAATAAGACTGGTGCACCCCAAGGAGAACTGCTGGGGCGAATAAATCCCTTGTCAACCAATTCCTGTAGTTGGACCTTCAATTCTTTCAACTCAACAGGTGCCATACGGTAAGGATTCTTAGATACAGGAGATGCCTCAGGGTATGTATCAATTACAAATTCTATTTCCCTATCAGGTGGTATACCCGGTAAGTCATCCAAGAATGCCTCAGGAAACTCTCGGACTATAGGAATATCCTGCAGCTCAATTTTATTCTCCACCCGGTCATCCTTCACACTAGCCAGGTAGCTCTTGCAACCACATCTCAGCATTCGATATACTTCTAGTGAGGATATAATTGGTATCTTACTTATTTTAGGAATAGCTTGGAAAGAATAATGATTGCCATTTGGGGGTCTAAAATCAACTATTCCAGATCTACAACTTATTGTGGCATGATGCTTAAATAACCAATCCATCCCTAATATCACTTCATACCCCTTCATGTCAATAACAATTAGTTCCGCATAGAGATTCTTATCCCCTAAGGACACAACGTCACCCTTAACAATCTGTTCTGAATGTAGGGACTTTCCTGATGGTAACATGACACTATATGACCTTTCAGTTGGTAATGATCCTATGTTATGATTGCATACAAACAAGGTTGATATAAACGAGTGTGTGGCCCCTGTATCTATAAGTGTATAAGCAGCAAAACCACAGATCATGATTGTACCTGATATGACTGTATGCGGCACTGTGTCCTCATCTTCCAACATAGCGTAAACTCTGGGTATTACTCTTGCACGGTTCGGGTCTGGCGGCATGGGGCAGTCTCTGACTAAGTGTCCGGTCTTATCACACCTGAAACAACGGCCAGAAAGCAACTTGCACTCACCAGGGTGGTTCTTCTGACATGTAGGGCATAGAGGTGCCAGAGGTCTCTTTCCTTTTCCCTGGTCACCATTCTGGTTGAGGGGCCTCTTTACTCCCTGCTGTTGTTGCTGTGGTCCCCTGTTCTGTCGCGGCTGCCATCCTTTGTTTTGACGTGGTGGCGGCTGAATGTCCTTCATGAGTTTCTTTGGCTGTTCGCACTGTGCATATGCTGTCATTTCTGCCTCTTCCAGCTCCAAGGCCTTAGCCGTCACTTCACCATAAGGTACATTATGTATCCCAGCAGTCTTCACTTTCATGTACAGACTTGGCTTCAGTCCTTGAACAAATTGGTAAATCTTGTCTTCCTCATCCTCAATCATACGGGGAGCAAACCGTGATAAGGCATCAAATTCGCATATGTAATCCGTCACAGAGCCAGTTTGTCGTAGATTCATGAACTCCTTCTTCTTGTTGGCCCGAACAGTCCTATTAAAGTACTTGTCAAAGAAGGCAGTCTTGAACATCCCCCAGGTCATAGTTTCGGCATTAGCGGTGATCTGGATCGAGTCCCACCAATGCCTTGCACTTAACTCCAAATGAAAGACAGCATAGGTGACCCTATCCCCTTCGTCAACCTTTGCATACTTAAACGTGTCTTCTATCTTTCGAATCCACTCCTCAGCATGAATAGGATCTGAAACATACCCATTAAACACCGGGGGTCGAAGCCGGTGAAAGCGTTCACCCCCATGATCATGAGTTGCGTTAGTACTGGAGTTGCCTTGTTCTTCTCTAGCTGTCATCAGTCGTTCTATCTGGTGAGATTGGCGCATGACTAACTCAGTCAACTGAGCAATAGCATTGCTATCCTCATTGGTCTCCATCTGTTGACCTCTAACCATCTTGGGATTCCTAGACAAATCATTACAGGCATAACTTAACTTAATGACATACATGAAATCATAAATACTTACAGTTGCTGGGGTGTGCTCAAGTGACAGTCGGTGCTGGAAGGCAGTCTACAGAATCGGTTTTAGAACCTGGTTTTGCTCTGATACCATAATTGTAACAACCCCGGCCAGGAGCCGTCACGTGTTCATAATCTTTCATTAATCGTTCGCTTGACTTTTACTATTATTACATCTTTTCTATTTCTCGACAGACATTCACATTTGCATAATATATATTCTTTTTTTTTATTTAAACTGGAAACAGAGACGTAGAACCATCGAGGAAGACGAATCCTCTCGTGCTCGATTTCCTACACCTCGTCGGCTCAAACTCTCACAGAGTGGAGCGACTAGGCTCGGTCATCGGTTTCTTGACAAATTCGGGCAAGGAAGGAATGATGCCCTCACTCTCTTAACATGATTCTACTCGGGTTTGCATGGGTTTCATGTGTTGACAATCCACAGAAATTGCATCGTCCGTCATCACTTGCATTGCGCGTGACTCGCTTAACAACACGCCTAAAAGGAGACATCTTCCGAGGGGCACGTGGGCCTCGCGTGCTCAATTAAAACATCATCCGTGACATCCACCGTCACGTAGACGACAGATAACATTTACAAGTCTTCCGTGATGTCAGCTAACATCCACCGTCGCTAAACGACAAAACCATTCTATATCTACCGTGACGTCATTCCAGAAGACTAGACTACTATCATTCGGCATCTGCCGATGACGTCAGCCGGAAGACTAAACCATCAAACTACTATCATTCGGCATCTGCCGATGACGTCAGCCGGAAGACTAAACCATCAAACTACTATCATTCGGCATCTGCCGATGACGTCAGCCGGAAGACTAAACCATCAAACTACTATCATTCGGCATCTGCCGATGACGTCAGCCGGAAGACTAAACCATCAAACTACTATCATTCGGCATCTGCCGATGACGTCAGCCGGAAGACTAAACCATCAAACTACTATCATTCGGCATCTGCCGATGACGTCAGCCGGAAGACTAAACCATCAAACTACTATCATTCGGCATCTGCCGATGACGTCAGCCGGAAGACTAAACCATCAAACTACTATCATTCGGCATCTGCCGATGACGTCAGCCGGAAGACTAAACCATCAAACTACTATCATTCGGCATCTGCCGATGACGTCAGCCGGAAGACTAAACCATCAAACTACTATCATTCGGCATCTGCCGATGACGTCAGCCGGAAGACTAAACCATCAAACTACTATCATTCGGCATCTGCCGATGACGTCAGCCGGAAGACTAAACCATCAAACTACTATCATTCGGCATCTGCCGATGACGTCAGCCGGAAGACTAAACCATCAAACTACTATCATTCGGCATCTGCCGATGACGTCAGCCGGAAGACTAAACCATCAAACTACTATCATTCGGCATCTGCCGATGACGTCAGCCGGAAGACTAAACCATCAAACTACTATCATTCGGCATCTGCCGATGACGTCAGCCGGAAGACTAAACCATCAAACTACTATCATTCGGCATCTGCCGATGACGTCAGCCGGAAGACTAAACCATCAAACTACTATCATTCGGCATCTGCCGATGACGTCAGCCGGAAGACTAAACCATCAAACTACTATCATTCGGCATCTACCGATGACGTCAGCCGGAAGACTAAACCATCAAACTACTATCATTCGGCATCTGCCGATGACTACTATCATTCGGCATCTGCCGATGACGTCAGCCGGAAGACTAAACCATCAAACTACTATCATTCGGCATCTACCGATGACGTCAGCCGGAAGACTAAACCATCAAACTACTATCATTCGGCATCTGCCGATGACGTCAGCCGGAAGACTAAACCATCAAACTACTATCATTCGGCATCTCCGATGACGTCAGCCGGAAGACTAAACCATGAAACTACTATCATTCGGCATCTGCCGATGACGTCAGCCGGAAGATTGCCTCATCCAGCTTCCATCTTACAGTAGAAAACACTAAATCATCAAATGACTCCTTCCAACAGAAAGAAACCACAACTCATTCAGAATGCATATAGCGGAAGACTTCAGCTACAGATTATTTATAAATCTATATAATCATTCCCTGACTCAGTGGTCAACTAGACAGTCTCAAGGCTCAACATTATAAAATAATCTCACCCTACTTAAACTACCATATCCTTTATTATACTGAAACAAAAGAGCATTAACCAGGGGTCATAAATCGCCTTTCCAGCCCTGCACTGTCATTTTGAGCATCCCCTATCAACCAGCCTTAAGCATCCTCTTTGAACATAGTATCCTCACCTGAACCTTTTTCACCTACACCATAAGGTTCAACTATAAGCCTAATGCTTAGTAAGGAATGCATGCTGACAGATATACATGAGTGCACAAATTAAAGAACACAAGTTCATAAACCTTTCTTCATTCATGTTCATTTTCATTATTTACATGGCATGTATTAAGGCAGGAAACGAGGGAGGAAGGCAGGGGTACATAGTCATTTGCCTATCGCGGCAATCAAAATACATCACTCGGCCTCCCCCAGTGGGAGAATTCGCGAGCCGTACATATCATCAACTCGGCCTCCGCCAGTGGGAGAATCTGCGAGCCATACATACCATTAACTCGGCCTTCCCCAGTGGGAGATTTCGCGAGTCATACATGTCATAGTCTTTTCCCCCGTTCTGCACTTAATCATGGTTACATTTGCTTCTCATGTTCTCAACTTAATCATAACGTGGACACAGTGCATAGACATAAAGTTCATAGAGAGAAGTCATATCATAAGGACAAGCAAAAACATCCCGTAACTTAATATCTTCTTACACCAATTCTTCATATCATAGTAATAACTAATCATAATCAACAGACTAACATCTCAATGATTTCCTAATACCCTTGCGGTGTAGGGCCCTAGTGGCCGGAAACCTTAATACATTCACTTACCTGGATTCCTTAGCAATCCGAGCTCCTTCCCTTTAAACTTCTTCACCTCGGATACGGATTCGTAGAGGAAAGGCAAGCTGAAACCAGCCGTCGGTAAAGGAAAGTTCTGGTAGCCGAGGGCAAGAACTTGGGAGAGAAGAAATCGCCGAGAGGGAATGTCGGCTACAGTGGTAATAAATGAGGTTTAAGGTTTCCATTTCCTATTTATACTCAATCCATCAATTTTAATTACAAATCTGCCACCCAACCTAGTTTTACTCAACTTGTAATAAATTTTGTCTTAACATTAAATTTAAATCATAAAGGTTAAATAAGAGGGGGTGACAATGAAAATGGTCAGAAAATCACCTGGCCGAAATGTCGGGTGTTACAGGTACTTTGTAGTTATAAATGTTTGCGTAGTTATTTTGGAATGTCCGTGAGTTAGTTGAGTTGATGGATAATAGTCCTACATGGTTGTGGTTTGAAACTATATGTTTTTGTTTTAAAACAATTAACGTCGGGTTATGTTTGCTATTTTTTTTATTATCTGTTTGAAGTCGGTTTTCCACAAAATTTACGGGACTTGAAGATTTACGTGTCGGGGGTGTATGGTAAAAATTTCGTGATTTTTGGAGATGCACGGGATGGTGGAACGTGAAGGTGAGTGAGAGAAGGTCAAATTGGGCATTTTTAAGTGTTTTTAGTTGAGAAAAACCCGAGCCGGCCCGATCGGTCGGGCCCGGGGCGCGATCGGTCGCGGTCGGGATGTTTTTGGACGAAGAAAACCCGAGAAGGCCCGACCGATCGGTCGCGGTGGGCGCTGTGGGGCGCGCAGGCGCGCGCGTGCTGGTGCGCTATCTGGGCGCGCGCAGCGCCTAGCGGCCCTTTGAGGCCATTTTTCGTTTTTTTTTGTTTTTTTTCCGATTCCTACAATGATTTGACCCGATATTTTTCCGACATATTTTAAACGTATTTTGGCACGTTTTCCAACAAAAATCGAGGGTTCGAAAAACTCGAAAACCGAGTCAAAAAATTTACGAAAATTCATTTTAAACATCGTTTTAATCACGGGTTGGGTTTGGAATGTGACGCACCGAGCCGGAGCGGGTTCGGGGTGTTACAGAAGGCATCCGGTTACTTAATAATGTTTCTAAGAGAGATAAAAATATAAGAAAATATAGCCAACAATTTGCGATGGAGTTCCTCCCAACGTCCCTCTTTATGATTTTCTACCTATTGAGTATCCAAAATGCTCACTCGAAATTGAAAGTGGATTAATAAATCACAAATGAATTTTTTTTTTTATTTCCCCAAACTTATCCTTTTTTATTTATGAATCCTTTCGATCTAATTTCAAATTGTTTTGTATTGAGGAGATATAGATCTAGTATAAAATCCTAAATTTGAGACATTAATTTCATAAGCCTAAGAATTTTCTAGAAATTCTTAATTTCTAACAAAACGTGTGAAAGGGGATATGCTTGTAACGCCTCTGAACCCACCCCAGCTCGGTGCGCTACTTTGCTAAGCTATCCCAAACATTAAACCCTTTAACCGTGTAATCCTAGGCCTATACGCATTATAGGAAGTTCTTGGGTGTTACAATGTTACCTTAAGATGATTCTTCCCTTATTTTAGTTGAATTCTCAATAATTGTTAAATTTTATGGGATATCGTATGTTAAGCAGAATATTCATCATCCTCACTTTGATATTTTCATTTCTAGCCTTAACAGAATACACTATAGGCTTTATAATCTCACCCCCCCTCCCAAACTTAAAATTGACTATGTCCCCATAGTCATATAGCATAATTAGATAATAAAATTAAATCAATGGAGAGGGGTTAGAACTTCCCTGGAATGTTTATTCTTCCTCCTCTTCTTCTTCATTGTTGTCTTCCGTGGGTGGCTAAGTAGGTGAAGTGCTAGACTGCAAGGTTGGAGGGAAAACATGGAAAGGAAAATATGTGCTTCGTGAACTGCCTCTGGAATGTAAGGTCTGCATGTTAGCTTCCATCTTGTCGAGAGTATTCATCATGAATTGTTGCTAAACCTACTTGACAATAAATAAGAGCGATAAAACAAAAATTTTCAAAATGATAACTAAATAAAAAGAAAGCGGTAACAAATAAAATAAAAATAAAAATGCGGTAAAAGAATTTGACGGAACTAAGGCTGCTTATTGATTTATTTCTGATGCTACAATGATTGTTGCAGTATCCATTTAATCTACCAGAATGAAACTAGAAAAGGATACTAAAATTTGGGCTGCCTCCATGTAATGCTTCTTTTTTCATTAACAGCCCTACGTGATTCGGCGTTCATGGAGCATCTATTAGAGGGATGGACACATTTATGTTATCCATCATCTTTTCTTCAAAGTAGTGCTTAACTCTCTACCTATTAACCTTGAAAGATTTTCCTGTTGTTTCACTGATTAGTTCCATAACTCCAAAATTATATATGGCTGTAATTTTAAATGGACCAGTCCACCTTGACTTCAACTTTCCAGGAAATAGCTTAAGTCTAGAATTATAAAGCAATACTTGTTTCCCCACTTCAAAGATCCTGTCCTAAATTTTTTTATCATGCCATCTTTTCACCTTGTCCTTATAAATTACATCATTCTCGTAAGCATCGAGTCTAAATTCTTCTAGTTCATTAAGCTACTACAATCTTTTCTCTCTTGCTGCATCCATATCCATATTCAATTTAGCTACTGACCAATATATTTTGTGTAGTAACTCCACTGGTAAGTGGCAGGCTTTTCTAAACACTAAACAAAATGGAGATGTTCCAATAGGTGTCTTGAACGCTGTTCTGTACACCGACAAAGCGTCTGGAAATTTCTCAGCCCCATCTTTTCTGCCTATATTTATCACCTTCTCCAGAATCCTTTTAATTTCTCTGTTCGATACTTCCGTTTGTCTGTTCGCTTTAGGATGATAAGTTATTGCCACTTTATGCTTAATTCCATACTTTGCCAATAGTTGCTGAAACTGTTTGTTGCAAAAATGACTGCCTCCATCACTAATGATAGCTCTTGGTGTTCCGAACCGAGTAAAAATATTGCGATGCAGAAATCTTGTGACCACCTTAGCATGATTTGTAGGGAGTGCAACAGCTTCCACCCACTTAGAGACATAGTCCACAGCAAGCAGAATATACTGATTTCCATAGGATGAAGGAAATGGTCCCATAAAATCAATGCCCCAAACATCGAACAGCTCTACTTCTAATATATTTGTTAATGGTATTTCATGTTTCCGTAAGATGTTTCCCGTTCATTGACACTTATCACATGACTTAACAAAATTGTTAGCATCTCGAAATAATGTAGGCCAATACAGACCTGACTGTAAGACTTTTACGCTGTTCGAATTCCTCCAAAATGCCCTCTGTATGATGCTGCATGGCAATGCTGCAGCATTGTGGTAAATTCAGTTTCTGGAATACATCTTCTCAAAATTTGGTCAGCACATAACTTAAACAAATAGGGATCATCCCAGAAATAATGTCGAACATCTTTTAAAAATTTCTTCTTTTGCTGAAACTGAAAATCAAAGGGAATGATACCACCTACAATATAGTTCACAATATTAGCATACCATGGCACTTCGGTGATATTTAGCAATTGATCATCTGGAAATTTCTCTGAAATGGGGACTGTTTTGTGAGATGCTCCTTCGGAATCCAACCTTGATAAATGGTCAGCTACTTGATTCTCGCTTCTCTTCCGATCTCTGACTTCTAAATCAAATTCTTGGAGTAATAGAACCCATCGAATTAACTTCGGTTTGGCATCTTTTTTTGAAATCAAGTATTTAATCGCCGAATGATCTGTGTATACGACCACTTTGGTACCCAGCAAATATTGTCTGAATTTCTCAAAGTCAAAGACCACTGCTAACAGTTTTTTCTCAATTGTCGTATAATTAAGTTGTGCTTCAGAGAGTGTTCGGCTTGCGTAGTAAATAGAGTGAAATATTTTTGTCTTCCTTTGTCCAAGCACCACTCCGAGAGCAAAATCACTTACATCACACATCAGTTCAAATGGCTACGACCAATCAGAAGCTGCAATTACAGGAGCAGTGGTAAGCTTTTGTTTTAAAACTGAGAAAGCTTGCTGACATGCTTCATCAAAATAGAATGCTTTATTGTTTTCTAGTAAAGAGCAAAGTGGCTTAGAAATTTTAGAGATATCTTTGATAAATCTTCTGTAAAAACCAGAATGCCTCAGAAAACTTCCTATTCCTTTAATAGTTGTTGGAGGAGGAAGCTTCTCAATTACCTCAATCTTTGCCTTATCAACTTCAATTCCACTTTTAGACACTTGGTGTCCCAGAACAATGCCTTCAGTCACCATAAAATGGCATTTTTCCCAATTTAATACTAGATCTGTTTCTGTACAGCGCTGAAGCACAACTTCCAGATTTTTCAAGCATGTTTTAAAAGAATCTCCCGTGACTGAAAAATCATCCATGAATATTTTCAAGAAAATTTTCAACCATGTTTGAGAAAATAGACATCATGCATCGCTGAAAAGTAGCTGGAGCATTGCATAGTCTGAAAGACATGCGTCGAAATGCGAATGTTCCATAAGAGCAAGTAAAAGTAGTCTTCTCTTGATCTTCAAGAGAAATAGAAATCTGATTATAGCCAGAATATCCATCCAAGAAACAATAATACTCTTTCCCAGCTAGTCGATCAAGCATCTGATCAATAAATGGCAAAGGAAAATGGTCTTTCCTTGTCATTTTATTCAGCTTACGGTAATCCATGCATACTCTCCATCCATTAACTATTTGAGTGGGAATCAATTCATTTTTCTGGTTTGTCATAACCGTCATTCCTCCTTTCTTTGGTACGCACTATACTGGACTTATCCATGAGCTGTCGGCAATAGGATAAATAATTCAAGCATCCAATAATTTGATTACTTCCTTATTGACTACCTCTTTCATTACAGGATTTAAACGTCTTTGATGTTCTATTGAGGGCTGATAATTCTGCTCCATTAGAATTTTGTGCATGCAGATGCTCGGGCTAATACCTTTTATGTCAGCGATGGTCCATGCAATGACATTTTTGAATTTTCGTAAAACTCCCATTAGTTCCAATTCTTGTCCTGAGGTGAGTGAAGTAGAGATTATCACGGGTAATGTGTTAGTCGTCCCCACGAATGCATACTTCAGATGTGTTGGCAGTTGCTTTAGTTCAACTTTTGGAGGATCTTCAACAGAAGCTTTCAATATTTTATAATTTGTCACTGCTCTTTCCAAAATTTCAAACTGGTTGGGCCATGGCTGATAATTCTTTCTTTCTCTTTGGTGAGCACTGTTTCTCTTACTGTTTGCTGATACTAAATGCTTTTTTTCTTCATGTGGCACTTCATCGTCTTTTATCGAGTAACAATCTTCAGCCTCATCTGGAAATTTCATTGCTTTTAATACGTTGAACGTGATTTACTGATCATTGACTCTTATTGTAAGTTCACCTTTTTGGACATCAATCAATGTTCTCCCCGTAGCCAGAAAAGGTCGTCCCAAAATAATTGGCACTTCCTGGTCAGCTTTGTAGTCCAGAATAATAAAGTCGGCTGGAAAGATGAATTTATCAACTTTAACTAAAACATCTTCTATTTTTCCTTCTGGTTGAGCTAATGACTGATTAGCAAGCTGCAACGTTACTGTTGTGGGTCTCGCTTTTCCAATATTCAGCTTTTTAAAGATGGACATTGGCATCAGATTGATGCTTGCTCCCAAATCACATAACACTTTTCCAATATAGTTACTTCCGATTGTACACGGGATTGTGAAGCTTCCCGGATCTTGTAGCTTCGGTGGCAATCTGTTTTGAAGAATGTAGCTGCTTTCTTCTGTAATGGCTACTGTTTCATATTCATTCAGCTTTCTCTTTTCGGACATAATGTCTTTCATGAACTTAGTGTAACTGGGCATTTGTTCCAGGGCTTCTACCAATGGAATGTTGATATGTAATTGTTTTAAAACATCCAAAAATTTCCTGAACTGGTTGTCTTGGTGTTGCTTCTGAAGTCTTTGTGGAAATGGAGGCGGAAGTCGTTCATTTTGGTTTACTGGTACTCGATGTTGCAGCTTTGTTCCAGCATCAGTGCTAGATTCACATTATTTCTTTTTCTAGAGCTCTCTTCCACCTCTTTTTCTTGTTCTATCTCTATTTCAACCATCTCTCTTTCTTTTTCTGGTTCTAACACTGTTTCAACTTCTCTCCCATTTCGCAACAGAATTGAATTGCAGTGTTCTTTTCCGTCCCTCTTGGGTATTTCCGTATCGCTTGGCAGCATGCCTTGTGATCTATTATTCATGGCTTGAGCAAGTTGACCCACTTGAGTTTCAAGATTTCTGTGAGATGCTCCTTGATTTTGAATTAGAGTTGTTAAGTTCTGAATAAGCATGTCATTTCTTGTCATGTAATCCTTCATCACTTGCTCCATCAAGGTTGACTGTTCGGAATATAACTGCTTGTTTTGCTGAGAAATAATAGCTTGCGAATATCCTTGTGGTTGCTGCGAAGATCCAGAGTTAGAGTTTCTAGATTGAGAATTCCATTGATAGTTGGGCTTCTATTTCCAAGCAGGGTTGAATGTGTTGTTGTTTCGGTTATAACCCACATAATTCACAGCTTCTGGGTTTGAAGGGCAGCTTTCGAAAGAGTGTTCCTCGCCACACCATGTACACGATAAACTCAAAACTTGTTGCTGCTATTTTAGGGGGCAAGTTTATCGACTTAATAGCATTCGTAAGGGTAGACATTTGTGCTGTTAGTGCAGTCAACTGATCAAGTTCCATCACTCCTGTTGTTCACCTAGTTGTCTCTGCTCTCTCTGATGGCCATTGGTAGTTATTGGTGGCAATTGTTTCTAACAACTCATATGCTTCTGTATATGTCTTTGTCAGGATAGCTCCATTGGCTGACGCATCAAGGATGGCTCTTGTTTGACTGTTCAACCCATTATAGAAAGTTTCCAATTGTACCCATGCAGAAACACCATGATTTGGACATTGCCTTACCAACTCTTTAAACCTCTCCCAGGCTTGATACAACGATTCTATATTTTGCTGCTGGAAACTCATGATGTCACCTCTCATTCTTGCATTATTTTCTGGTGGAAAATACTTTGTCAGAAATCTTCTTGCTAAATCTGCCCATGAATTCACTGAGTTCGGTGGCAGGGAGTTTAACCAGGACCTCGCTCGATCGCGGAGAGAATATGGAAACAGCTTAAGTCTCAGCACTTCACGGTTTGCTGCTTCATCCTCAAAGGTATCACAAAGCTGTGTAAAATCCCTTAAATGAGCATTGGGATCTTCTGTTGCCATTCCGCTAAACTAATTGATAGACTGCAACATCTGAAACATCACCGGCCTTAGCTCGCATCGAACTGTTTGAAGTGCTAGCCGGACTATACCAGGAATTAGGTTGTTCAAATTTGGTATGGCGTAATCGCGAATCGGGCGCTCTGGTTTGTTACCATTATTCATTTGTTCAATTTGTCGAGTAGCGTCGGGGTTCGTATCTCCTCCTTCAATAAATCTTTGATTCTGCTGGCGTCTCCTCTCTTTGAAGGTCCTTTCAATCTCAGGGTCGTAAGGAATTAAGTTTTGATCCACTTCGTCTTGCATTAATTGATCGGTTCCTAACAAAATAAAATAAAAATAACAATAATTAAATTAAATTCCAGAAAATAATAAAAAATTGAAAAAAATTCTATCTCCGACAACGGTGCCAAAAACTTGTTGTACAAAAATGACACTACGCAAGTGAACGTATCGCAATTCAAGTAGTACAAAAGTATTGATCCCACGAGGACAAAATTTAATCAATCTTAAACTATTTATGGAACAATAATTTAAATTAAGAGAAATTAACATTCAAATATGAAAATAATGGAAACTAAACCAAATTATGTAACTAGATAATTAGAAACGGCTTCGATTTGATTTCCTTCACCAATTGATTTCTTACTACAAATATTATAGGGAATGCTATAGTTTTATGCTAAATGACTAGAATTTTCTCATGAATCAAGGCTTGGTCTATGCTCTTGATTAATTCCTTTTATATTATTATTAAAACTTATGAAAAATTAATACAATTTAGAATTCCACTTAAGCATTATTCTATATATCACATGAATTTAAGCAACCATTATGATAATATTTATAATTGATACTTGTCATGACGTCTAAAATAGCATCCATTTATGTGGCGTGCATAAAATAAATTAATCAATAAAAACATATTGAATTGTTTAACGTAAATCAATATCATTCCACAAGAAATCAATGGTTTAGTACTCTCTTATCTAGCCAAAAGAAAATTAGGTCATAAGAAATAAAGAAATTAAACAATCCATAGAATCATAAAACAAAATAAGAAAATGAAAGAGAAGAATAAAAATCAATGGAATTCTCCCTTGAAGACCGTTCCTCTCTTTTCCTTCATGAATCAATTCTCCTTGCTGAATGTATTTTCTTCCCCAGGTCTCTCGTTCCAGAATCCCTCTTTTTTTATTTTTGTTCTCCCTTTTTTTGTGGTGTATCTTCTCTCTCCTCCCTTCTGTGTGCCAAGTGTCTACTGCTTCAAAATCTTCTCTCCAGAGAATCTATAATTTGTTTAATTTTCCTTGATTGTAGCCTCCTCTCTCTCTCTCTTCATAATCTTCAGCTTTTGAATTTGATTTTTCCCGCTAAGAGTTATCACTTTCTCCTATGTTTCCAACTTTTAAATCTTCCACATCATCAGTAATCTGAAAATAAAAATAATTAGTGATAAATAACACGTATTTTTAATAATTGACAAAGATACTGATGCTGCAGTTGATGCTGTAGCATTCACTGTTAATATATATTATACTGCAGTTGATGCAGTTGATGCTGTAGCATTCACTGTCAAATTTAAGCAATTTATAATTAAAAGCACTTGTAGAATAAGTCTTTTTCAAGACTTAACAATATTCTTTATGATTTTGGTGATATGTGGATACATATATGACATCAACTTAACGTGCTCTTAGGTGCAAAATTCTAAAACCACATGAGACAATATATGTCAATGGCAAAAGTCGATGGTGAAAATCTGTAAAGCCTAGATGTGTGTGTGTTGTGCACGTATTGGTGTGATGATTCATATATCACAATAGTTATATTAACATAGACATTTGAATGTTAATATCAAAAGATAATTGTAATAGATAATAAATTATCATTTGTATTTAACACCAAACATGTCGTGCCGCATTTTAGTGCTAGAATCATATTAACATTGGTCAATTATAGGACATTATAGTAGAGTTTTAGGTATGACAGACCCATGTATTTGATTTATATTACTGAAAATCTTTAAAGTTTAATTTTACTTACTGGCTTTATAAAAATTCACATGGGGGATTGTCTCTGACTTTTGCTGATACAAGCGACGACCAAAGTAGGGAAAGAAAGTCAAAGGCCAGGTAACTTTTTGATCTAGAGACATAAAAGTTCAATGTAGGTCATTGGATCATACTCGTTTGCTCAAGGGTTTCTTCCGATTTGTGTTTTCTGTGTGCACAAAGACTGTATATTTTGTATTAACCGTGAAACTAGTTTGTAAGTTATTAAGTTATTGTAAATAAAGTCACATGTAGGCACTTTACTTTGGAATTTATGATATTGTGTGGTTATTTTATCATACATGCTATTAAATAAAATTGAAAAATATTTTATTATTCTTTGTACAATCTTCAACATATCAGGTTATGTTAAATGTAACGTCTCAATTTGAGATACCAAATTTTATGTGAGTTTGATATTATTATATAAAGATTGATCATAAATAAATGAGGTCATTTTTCTCCCTTGAGATTCCATGGGTCATAACCTGCCCTGGTTGGTGGTTTTTTTAGGTGAGTTATGACATTCTATTCACAGTGCACTTGTAAAACCTTAAACTTTGACTAGTATTGATAGCACAAAAAAATCCTATGTAGCAATGTTATACTAATGTTCTAATGAGCAAACAATAAAGAACTCAAAAGCCCAAAATTAGAAACCATATTGAGCCAAAATTACACTATTACCTATAGTTGGAAATACTTAAGAGAACAAGATGAATTCTACCTTATTCTAGTGACTCTACCTCTCCCATTTCACCATTTCTTTGTAGTTTTCTCCATTTCACAAACTATACAAAATATGTGACATTTGACAAACAAATGTGAACTTATAGGATAAAAATTATGTTTGATAATTCAATGTGAAATTATTGAAATTAATCAACTATAGTTGTCACACACTAAAGGGACCCGAGAAAGAACGGGTAACAACCCGATCTGAAAACGAACTGAATTGTCTAACCCTCTTCTTAACTCTTTTAAATAACAATGAAAAACTTAAATAAAATAAAAATCATGGCCCAATACCAGATGAACTAAAAGCGATGACCAATAAGTGACATCAAGATAAAGTGACAATATAACGTCCAAATGTGCCAAAATGAAATGGAAACAAAAGATTTACATTGAGGTTTACAATATGTCCCAACCTCACGAAGAGGAGTCTCACTAAGGAGAAAATAAATAAACTACAATTTGAGGTTCGCTGTAATGACCCATATTTCTAGCAAGATTTTGTCCGCTCTGGGGATTGGGCCGCAGCCCAATATCCTTCCCTCACGGCTTTGTTTGGTGAGAACTTTCCAGAAGGTCACTCAACCTAGAATTGCTCTCGCCGAAGCACTTTTAACTTCGGAGTTCTTATGGGATCCGTTGTCAATTGTGCTCCAAAACGCATCTTGCTATCTTGGGAGGGTCTCTTTACATATGTTTCATTTCCACATACTTCCCCAAGCAATGTGGGATTGTGACGACCCCCCTTTCTACGACCGAACCCTCCGGCCCAACCCTCTGGGATCTGCGGAGTTTTAACCCACCTCCGGCCCCAACCGGGCCGTAGCCTCTGAGGATCCGCGGAGCATGGGTGGTCCCACCACATAAGTGTCAAGTCGGGTCATCACAATCACTCCCCCTCGGGGACCCAACGTCCTCGTTGGCCACATTTTCAGTTGGGTACAGGCTCTGATATCATTTGTAATGACCTCTATTCCCAGCAAGATATTGTCCGCTCTGGGGATTGGGCCGCAGCCCAATATCCTTCCCTCACGGCTTTGTTTGGCGAGAACTTCCTAGAAGATCACTCAACCTGGAATTGCTCTCGCCGAAGCACTTTTAACTTCGGAGTTCTTATGGGATCCGTTGTCAATTGTACTCCAAAACGCGTCTTGCTATCTTGGGAGGGTCTCTTTACATATGTTTCATTTTCACATACTTCCCCAAGCGATGTGGGATTGTGACGACCCCCCTTTCTATGACCGAACCCTCCAGCCCAACCCTCTGGGATCCGCGGAGTTTTAACCCACCTCCGGCCCCAACCGGGCCGTAGCCTCTAAGGATCCGCGGAGCATGGGTGGGCCCACAACACTTAGTCTTGATTTGGCAACAGACAATCTTTTTCACTAAAACTTGATAGAGGAAGATCGTTTGCGGTGAGTCGACTAAATTCAGTAGGGAAAATTTTTTTACATTCAACAATTTAAGTATGAAATGTTGTATGAGTATGCCATTATAAATAATTTTATAAAAATGTGAGCAAGTATGGCAAGTGGTCAAACATTCCACTATAATGTGGTAAATAATAAAATGGGCTACTACGGTTAAATATAAATGTCGGTGAAAAAAAAGTCATACACGAATCCCAAAACACACTGTGTCATAAACAGATACTCAGCGATCGATAGAGCAACCAAAATAAAAATTTTGATCAAGTTTAGAGTTTTGAGCTCACGGATACGACACAGTCATCTGACTCATTATTCTAGTTAATACAAACAAACACATTCTTCAACGGTCGAATGTGAGTAAAGAAAAGAGGCCCCCTTCACAGGTAATCAAACTTGATTCATACAACGAAAATGGTCAATAATGCAATGTGTATGTAATGCCCCTGAACCCACCATGGCTCGGTGCACTACTTTGCTCACTCATACAATCCATACAACCCATTAGACTAAGATTAAATAAATTTTTGATAAAATTTCGACTCGATTTTTCAAGTTTTTTTTGAAAACTTAAAACTTTTGGAAAACATTCATAAATTACGTAAACATGTGCCGAAAAGAGTCGAGTTAAACATATCCGTAAAAGAAAATAAAAAAAAAACAATGGCGCAGGGTTTAAGTCGACATTTGGAAAAACGGTCGACATATATCATGACTTAACAGCCTCAATGGTTAACACCCCGATAGTCTGGTCAACTCTTCTAACTGACTTTACACTAGCTGGTCAACAACTCTTATCATTTGTCGTCATCTCTTATAATCGATTAGTCGCACCAATTTTCACCGATTTTGCACTACTCAGTTGATATCAATAGGGGTCGATATTGCTAGGGGCCGATATCGCCAAAGGTCGATATCGCCAGAGGACGACATCGTCAGGGGTTGATATTTTCAGGGGTCGATATATCCAGGGGTTGATATCGTCAGGGGTCGATATCTCTAGGGGTCGATATCGCCAGGGGACGACATCACCAAGGTAGATATTGCCAGGGGACGACATCACCATACCAACATCGAACGATTTCAGCACTAATCAGTCGACATCACCACATCAACTTCGACCAATTTCAGCACTAATCAGTCGATATCATTACACCAACTTCGACTGATTCTTCCCTTTACCAATTTTCTTTACTTCCTTCATCAACATTTCACATAAAAACCCTCAAAATTCATCTTCTAATATTTTAAATTTCTAGACACATTAAAACCCCTAAAACCTGACTCGCACCCATAAACAGAAACATAAAAGTTCGTAAAAACTAAACATCATTTCTTTTATAAAAAAAACGAGCAGCATAATGGTTAAATTTTCTAAAACCAAAATCTTGAAACAACGTTTACCATATATTCAAACCAAACACCCAAAAATGTTTATAAAACCAACATCCTGTGCAAAACCAAAATCCCAACAAAATTACCCACTACCACAGCTCCCAGCAACTTCATGGTCAAGGTGCCCCGACAAATACCAGCACTGGCATGCCACGTACGTAGCCGACTGCATTCTAACCCTGGCCTCCCTCAACTAGCTCACCTAGTATCTCGTCGTTACCTACACCACAGAACACAAAACGTAAGCCAAATGCTTAGCAAGTAGGGAATAATGAATACAAAAACACAATGCACACCCAATCCCTAACACATGTAGTTTCTACTCGCTCTGTTATTCTCGTTTTGTTTTCGTTTCATTAATCATTCATAGAGCCCCTCGCAAATGCTAACCTAATACCTTAATGCGACTGGACGGCTCCAATAGAGTCCCTCACAGGTGTCACCCTAACGCAACAAGGCGACTCCTATATAGTCCCTCGCGGGTGCAACCCTAACGCGACGGGGCGACTCTAACTCTGTTGTTCTCGTTTCGTTTTCTTTTCATAAATCTTTTATAGAGCCCATCGCAAGTGCTAACCTAGCACGTTAACGCGCATGGGCGGCTCCAATAGAGTCCCTCGCAGATGTCACCCTAACGCGACCGGGCGACTCCTATAGAGTGCCTCGCGGGTGCCACCCTAACGCGACGGGGCGACTCTAATAAAGTCACATTGCGTTTCATGCTAAAACTCGTATTTTCGTAATTCAAAACCATGATGCATGGCACACAAATGCTTAACACAAAAAAAAAAACAAAACAACCAAACAACCAGACACATCCCTACCGTTCAATGGTGTAGGCCCGAAGACAAAACACAAACATCCTCTACTTACCTGGATACTCCGTACCTGTTCAGTTACTTCGACTATGCTAACTGCTCGTTCGTCAACCTAACAAATATAGGGAAATTCACTTAGTAATCATACAACTAAACCTAAAGGACATTTACTCCATTTCTATCAACAACTAGCTAACCCTAAACATCCAAACTCCAAAATCCCGATTTTCCTCTCAATCTAACTGTCCATCTTCATTCGGCCATAACTTACTCGTTTTTCATCAGATTTCAACAATCCACCCCATTCCCTAAACCTCTACATGTCTACTGTCAAATGCTTTAATCTATTTTACCAACCCAAGCAACATACTCAATCAAAAATCACAGAACAGAACCGGCGACTTGAGCTCACTTTCCAGTTTTCGACGAAACTCGACCAACCCACTAACCTTTCTCTAAATCTGATCCACACCACTCTATATAATGTTTAAACCACCAATTATCAAGAAAACATCACCAAAGAATCACTAAATTTGGAATCCCCATTAGGGTTTTCTCAACCTCATCAAAACTCACCCAAAACTCATTCAAAACCACTAAAGTCACTAAAGATAAGCCTAATTTACAAAACCCACTAAAATCTTACCTTAAATCTTGGAGAAATTGGAGAAGAAGAAGAAGAGAATCACCTTCAATGGCTGCACTTCGTGGGAGAGGGAGAAAAAGACAATAAATTTGTCTTACAACCCTTAAACTCTCCTTTTTAATAAACCAATTTTTTTTCACTTTTAAAATTTACCACAAAATTTTGTAATTTTTATAAAGTCACCCTCCCCCTTTGTTTTTCTCAATTCCAACGTGGGAGCATCCCACTTCATTCCCCCTTTATTTCCTTTACTACTTTACCTCCCAAACACTTTTACTTCAACTCTTAACCACTTCAATTCTATGGTTTTCACTCCATAATTAACTTTCTACCTCATAAACTTAGCATAACCCTAGGATAAATTTTAAACTCCCATAACACATCTAATCTAAGTGTCATGTACGTTAAAGAAAATTCCTGAGTGTTATAGTATATGTTCAAAGTAAATATGTCTAGTGAAAATAAATAGGGTAATTATCGATTTGAACCTTGTACCATACACTTTTTTTCAATTCGCCTCCTCTACTAAAAAAATCGGTAAACCGAACCCTGTACTTTGATTCTGTTATCATTTTTAACCTTCCATCAATAATTTTATTAAACCTTCATTTAAAAAATTACCAAACAATCTTAGATTCAGTTGAAATTTTTACCACATGTTCACTACTTAATGAAAAGATAATTTGGAAATTTTCGTGATTTTTAACACATGTACGATTTATTGTAATTTTATTTTATTATTTTATAAAAATATTATAATAAATCATACAAATTTTAGAAAATCACGCAAATTTTTCTATTATCTACAAATGATAGGTAGAAAAAAAAAAAAAAAAAAAAAAAAAAAAAAAAAAAAAAAAAAAAAAAAAAAAAAAAAAAAAAAAAAAAAAAAAAAAAAAAAAAAAAAAAAAAAAAAAAAAAAAAAAAAAAAAAAAAAAAAAAAAAAAAAAAAAAAAAAAAAAAAAAAAAAAAAAAAAAAAAAAAAAAAAAAAAAAAAAAAAAAAAAAAAATATATAGTACATGTTTCAAATCGATAATTACCTAAATAAATATAGTAAATAACAATATCCGACAAATCATAAAAAAAAAAAAAAAAAAAAAAAAAAAAAAAAAAAAAAAAAAAAAAAAAAAAAAAAAAAAAAAAAAAAAAAAAAAAAAAAAAAAAAAAAAAAAAAAAAAAAAAAAAAAAAAAAAAAAAAAAAAAAAAAAAAAAAAAAAAAAAAAAAAAAAAAAAAAAAAAAAAAAAAAAAAAAAAAAAAAAAAAAAAAAAAAAAAAAAAAAAAAAAAAAAAAAAAAAAAAAAAAAAAAAAAAAAAAAAAAAAAAAAAAAAAAAAAAAAAAAAAAAAAAAAAAAAAAAAAAAAAAAAAAAAAAAAAAAAAAAAAAAAAAAAAAAAAAAAAAAAAAAAAAAAAAAAAAAAAAAAAAAAAAAAAAAAAAAAAAAAAAAAAAAAAAAAAAAAAAAAAAAAAAAAAAAAAAAAAAAAAAAAAAAAAAAAAAAAAAAAAAAAAAAAAAAAAAAAAAAAAAAAAAAAAAAAAAAAAAAAAAAAAAAAAAAAAAAAAAAAAAAAAAAAAAAAAAAAAAAAAAAAAAAAAAAAAAAAAAAAAAAAAAAAAAAAAAAAAAAAAAAAAAAAAAAAAAAAAAAAAAAAAAAAAAAAAAAAAAAAAAAAAAAAAAAAAAAAAAAAAAAAAAAAAAAAAAAAAAAAAAAAAAAAAAAAAAAAAAAAAAAAAAAAAAAAAAAAAAAAAAAAAAAAAAAAAAAAAAAAAAAAAAAAAAAAAAAAAAAAAAAAAAAAAAAAAAAAAAAAAAAAAAAAAAAAAAAAAAAAAAATATATAGTACATGTTTCAAAATCGAATGTAATTACCATAAATAAGATATAATATGAACAATATCCGACAAATCATAAAAAAAAACATGACACTATATGAGAGCAGGTCTCAAAATAAAGTTTAAGAAATAATGTGATACTGAACATAAAAATGAACTCCTAGTGGCCTACCAATAACCAGAACCCAAGCAATCCAAAAGTCCATGTACCTGTAAGGTCCAAATACTAAGTTTCAGAACCTAGTAATAATATCATTAACAAATCAGACTTGAAAAATTCTTAAATTTTATGGTTGAAAAATACCCAATAATAATCGAGTCAAAAGCTAATTTGGACCCAAAGAAATAGACCCTAAAATGAGGGTCAGAGACCAAAACAGGCCTTGAGGTGCGGCCTAAAATCTCATCAATCTGCGACCAAATAATTGAAAAAACAGTGTGACCCGAGGGGGTTTGGCCGCGACCAAGAAGCTGGGATGCGCAGCCAGCTAGGTTTGGGCTTCGACCCAAGGGCTTGGGTCGTGGCTCCGCACCTTCTGAGCTACGACTTGGCGCCATTTCCTAGCACGCCGGCCACTGATTTTTGCTGAAAAATCCATATTTGTTTTACCAAAATTTATCTAAATCATCCATAACTTTTAGGAATATCAAAAATGTAATTTTCATCCCAAAAGTTTCATCTCAACATAGAAATACTAAAACCAAACTCAACAAAGCCAATGAGGAAAAATCACATATATGAAATAACTCCGTAAACTCACGATTCAATGACATAATTCTGGTTCCCAAGCTTGAATTTTATTCCAAACGCTTTAAAAAAAATTTCTTACATAAAACTTTGAACTTCATTATAAATTTTGGAAAGGAAGAAAAATATGGCCTACGTGGATCTCAAACTTGCTCTTCATTCTTCCTCTTTGAAGGCCCTCTTTCTAAAGTTAAATTGCCCATCTTTTATACCACAATGAACACTTTCATCCAAATCCAAAGTTCTTGATAAAATTACCATCAAAGAAGGAAGAATAGGATGCTCAACAGAGACTCTTTTCTACTACACATTGTTCACACCCACTCACCAATAGAAGAAATCTCACTCCGAGCACGATTCCCTCTCACAAAAGTTTGGTGATTCCCAACAAAAGTGATATGCATTTGTTGGAAGTTTTAAAGAGAGGAAGCGGAATAGGAATGTAATAAGGACAAAGAAGTTATTAGCTGAGAGAAGGAATGAATTTTCCCCTACAAGAGTAATAGCCACTCAAAATCGAAGGAAAACTAAATAGAATTAATTCATTAATTGTAATACAAACCAGCATGTTTACATTCTCTCCCATTTCAAAAATTCTGTCCTCAAAATTTAGAACAACTTCAAGCGTGCCTTGGAACAAATGGAGTCATTTAGTCACCATCTATGATTCAATTTCTCAAATGGCATCTTCTCTGTTATGATTCTTCTACTGAACCTGAACTAAAGGTATCTCACGATAACACAAAATTCAAATCGCTCGACCTAACATTCACTCAGACTCCTCATTGGAAGAAACACCTACTTGGATCAGCACTAGTAATACTTCTCTAGCAAGGACACATGAAAAACGTTGTGATTGTAGCTCAATTGTGACGGTAAATTCAAACGATATGCCACTGAACCAAGCCACTCAATTATTTGAAAAGGTCTTATATACCTTGGGGCTAACAATCCATTCACACAAAAATGACTAATAACTCTTTTAGCCCTGGCTTTCAAAAATACAAAATTTCTGTCTTAAATTTTTCTTTTCTACTCAAAATATTTTCATTGTTTTTCTGTTGACTTTGAAATGGTCTCAGTCACTTTATGCACAAACTCAGCTTAATATAAGAAAATTTACTCGTAGTTTAAAATCCAATGATTACTAATACATAAACATATTCAGCTTAAAGCATTTGATTTATCCAAGATTCACAAGGTCTAAATACAAGATATCAATTTGCACTTACGAATAAGTAACGTACATCATAGTAAATTTTTAGCTTTAGGGTCCAATCCTCTCAATATGGTTATCCATAATTAAAACCTAAACTTTAGGCACTAATCGATTACCATATAGGTCAAAACTCGAGCAACAAATAATGTCCTTTACACGAAACTTAACTTAAACAAAGTGAGATAACAATAACAAGGCACAACTCCTGAAAGACCGATTATAAAGTCTATAGGAATCATATTCCATTTCTACACTGGTATAAATAAGGGAAGAAATAATTGAACAGTCTCAATTGTGTATCTCGTACAAGCTCATTATCTAAAAATCATTTTAACTGCTACCACACAATGCTCTAAGTTAGTCCATCAATCATGACACCTTTTATCTCAAATCTTATAAGTATGAAATCTCAACCAAGGACTTCCAACTAATTTTTTTTGCTTTTCCTTATATGGTGCAAAAGATTATTGATTACTTTTTTTAATGCATACACAACTATCAAATTCTTCACCTGATAGGCTGATACGACATACCATAATCACTAATAGACAAATATATTTTTCATGATTCTCTAAAACAAGAAAGAAATAAAATTTTGAGAACGTGGACTCAAAACATAAGCCATAACTAACCTACTGGAGTGTTATTCCAAAATAAAAATCATGATTAATTCACATAATCGTTCTATTCCATCAACCTAAGATTCATTTTGCATCTCGCGAAAGAATATTCAAACGTAAATGACATGAGAACCAACTTAAGTTTCACGACCTTCAAATAATTTTATAATAACAACAACAAAAGACGATCACAACCCACAACAATTTATAAGTGCAGGTAAGTTTACTTTTTCAACCTAAATTTTCAAAATACTTATGCATTAACTCCATCAAACAAAATTTTACACATCCAAGAGCACAATAGACGTACCTATATAAATCGCTTACATCAGTAACTACCAATCAATGCCAATATAAATGCCTTACTCAATTTGTGTTCTAACTCTTCAAGATGACATATACTCTTCATTTCAAACTACTTATCATTCAAAAGTTGTATTTAACCTCTATTAACATATGATTGATGATCTTTTGATGTCTATAACAAAATTTCTCTGATACTCCACAAGTCATCACGAGCTTTAGAACAAAGAAATATATTATCAATGAATTCTTAACAAATTGAAGCAAATAAGGCCAAAAAACTTGACTCACCAACTCCATAAGAATAACAAAGGAATTGGTCACACCAAACGAAAAACCACATATCCAAAAGTCAACATAACTTCATCTGCCGATGAAGTCAACATAACTTCATCTGCCGATGAAGTCAACATAACTTCATACACAACTTCATCTGCCGATGAAGTCAACATAACTTCATCTGCCGATGAAGTCAACATAACTTCATCTGCCGATGAAGTCAACATAACTTCATCTGCCGATGAAGTCAACATAACTTCATCTGCCGATGAAGTCAACATAACTTCATCTGCCGATGAAGTCAACATAACTTCATCTGCCGATGAAGTCAACATAACTTCATCTGCCGATGAAGTCAACATAACTTCATCTGCCGATGAAGTCAACATAACTTCATCTGCCGATGAAGTCAACATAACTTCATCTGCCGATGAAGTCAACATAACTTCATCTGCCGATGAAGTCAACATAACTTCATCTGCCGATGAAGTCAACATAACTTCATCTGCCGATGAAGTCAACATAACTTCATCTGCCGATGAAGTCAACATAACTTCATCTGCCGATGAAGTCAACATAACTTCATCTGCCGATGAAGTCAACATAACTTCATCTGCCGATGAAGTCAACATAACTTCATCTGCCGATGAAGTCAACATAACTTCATCTGCCGATGAAGTCAACATAACTTCATCTGCCGATGAAGTCAACATAACTTCATCTGCCGATGAAGTCAACATAACTTCATCTGCCGATGAAGTCAACATAACTTCATCTGCCGATGAAGTCAACATAACTTCATCTGCCGATGAAGTCAACATAACTTCATCTGCCGATGAAGTCAACATAACTTCATCTGCCGATGAAGTCAACATAACTTCATCTGCCGATGAAGTCAACATAACTTCATCTGCCGATGAAGTCAACATAACTTCATCTGCCGATGAAGTCAACATAACTTCATCTGCCGATGAAGTCAACATAACTTCATCTGCCGATGAAGTCAACATAACTTCATCTGCCGATGAAGTCAACATAACTTCATCTGCCGATGAAGTCAACATAACTTCATCTGCCGATGAAGTCAACATAACTTCATCTGCCGATGAAGTCAACATAACTTCATCTGCCGATGAAGTCAACATAACTTCATCTGCCGATGAAGTCAACATAACTTCATCTGCCGATGAAGTCAACATAACTTCATCTGCCGATGAAGTCAACATAACTTCATACACAACTTCATCTGCCGATGAAGTCAACATAACTTCATCTGCCGATGAAGTCAACATAACTTCATACACAACTTCATCTGCCGATGAAGTCAACATAACTTCATCTGCCGATGAAGTCAACATAACTTCATACACAACTTCATCTACCGATGAAGTTAACATAACTTCATACACAACTTCATCTGCCGATGAAGTCAACATAACTTCATCTGCCGATGAAGTCAACATAACTTCATACACAACTTCATCTACCGATGAAGTTAACATAACTTCATCTGCCGATGAAGTCAACATAACTTCATCTGCCGATGAAGTCAACATAACTTCATCTGCCGATGAAGTCAACATAACTTCATCTGCCGATGAAGTCAACATAACTTCATCTGCCGATGAAGTCAACATAACTTCATCTGCCGATGAAGTCAACATAACTTCATACACAACTTCATCTGCCGATGAAGTCAACATAACTTCATACACAACTTCATCTACCGATGAAGTTAACATAACTTCATCTGCCGATGAAGTCAACATAACTTCATCTGCCGATGAAGTCAACATAACTTCATCTGCCGATGAAGTCAACATAACTTCATCTGCCGATGAAGTCAACATAACTTCATCTGCCGATGAAGTCAACATAACTTCATCTGCCGATGAAGTCAACATAACTTCATCTGCCGATGAAGTCAACATAACTTCATCTGCCGATGAAGTCAACATAACTTCATCTGCCGATGAAGTCAACATAACTTCATCTGCCGATGAAGTCAACATAACTTCATCTGCCGATGAAGTCAACATAACTTCATCTGCCGATGAAGTCAACATAACTTCATCTGCCGATGAAGTCAACATAACTTCATCTGCCGATGAAGTCAACATAACTTCATCTGCCGATGAAGTCAACATAACTTCATCTGCCGATGAAGTCAACATAACTTCATCTGCCGATGAAGTCAACATAACTTCATCTGCCGATGAAGTCAACATAACTTCATCTGCCGATGAAGTCAACATAACTTCATCTGCCGATGAAGTCAACATAACTTCATCTGCCGATGAAGTCAACATAACTTCATCTGCCGATGAAGTCAACATAACTTCATACACAACTTCATCTGCCGATGAAGTCAACATAACTTCATCTGCCGATGAAGTCAACATAACTTCATCTGCCGATGAAGTCAACATAACTTCATCTGCCGATGAAGTCAACATAACTTCATCTGCCGATGAAGTCAACATAACTTCATCTGCCGATGAAGTCAACATAACTTCATCTGCCGATGAAGTCAACATAACTTCATCTGCCGATGAAGTCAACATAACTTCAGGGGGTCGGTAAAATTACCCTTCAGTAACTCTTCACCTCCCTCACAAACTCATCTATTAGCCTAATGCTAAGCAAGTAAAGCATGAATGAAATGAATTACTGAATCATAAATCTCCTAGACATGCTGTTTCTAATTTCTCCTCTCTGTTGATACATAATCGTGCTCTGTTGATCCCTCTGTACGATGGGAGAGTGGATCAGTCATCCCCCAAAGCATACATCCTCTGATCTCAATTAAGGGGCGGATTAGTTCCCTTAACAGTTAGCTAGTTTGATCCCCCTGTAGGATTGGGAAGTGGATCACTTTTCCCAAAACCTCAATCCTCTGTTCTTAGTTAAGGGGCGGATTAATCCCCCTTAACAGTTGTTCTGATCATCCTGCTCACACTTACCATGCGTTTCATGTAAATTCATTTTCGTAATTCTTTCAAAAACATGATGCATGACAACTGGAAAATAAACATACAAAGCATACATAAGTCCTACTGTTTTGTGATGTAGGCCCGAAGGCACAAACAAACTCTACTTACCTGGATTCTTGGCGAGTGCTCGGTTAGGAGCTTCTTCGGGATCTTTCTCACCTAGAACATAAACAGAACATTAAGTCAACCTATACTAAACCTCATTCTAAGGCATTCAGAAAACCTAAGGGAATAGTTGGGAGTTCTGATCGCCAAGCATTACTGATTCTATGCTAAACCCGAACCTACTCACTTTCCTGATGAGTTCCCAAAATACATATCCAACACTCCCCCGTACAATCTTCCTTAGTTACTAAGTCAGAAAAATCGAGGTAGGAACTTACCTAGCTCGTCGAACGGACTCGGGGAAGGAAATCGCCTGGGAAGTCTGCTGGTTTGAGCTGAAAACCGAGAGCAAGAATGAATGGTGGCGGCTAAGCTCAATAAATTCGTTTTAAATAGGTTATCCATTAATAAGTTTTTAATTTACCATAGTGCCCTTGCATATCCATTCATTAACCTAATCCATATTTGCACATCTTAATTGACGAATTAAATTGGGTTTAATGGAGCCGGGTGCTACAGTCTACCCTCCTTAAAAGAATTTTGTCCTCAAAATTCTATACCTGAATAACTCTGGATGTTGGTCCATTATGTCTTGTTGGCGCTCCCATGTTGCCTCCTCTGTGTTCTGATTGTGCCACAAGACTTTCACCAGCAGCACATCTTTGTTGCGTAGTACCTTTACTGCATAATCCAGAATCTTTACTGGCTTCTCCTCGAAGGTAAGTGTAGGTTGAATTTCAATGCTTTGCTGTTCAACAACTTGGGACGGATCCCGCACACACTTCTTTAACATCGAGACATGAAACACGTCATGTATCCCTCCCATAGAAGCTGGTAGCTGTAACTGATAGGCTGCCTTCCCAATCCTTTTCAGAATTGAGAAAGGACCAACAAATCTAGGATTCAGTTTGCCTCTCTTTCCAAATCTCACAACTCCTTTGAATGGTGATACCTTAAGAAAAACTTCATCGCCTACTTCGAACTCTAATTCTCTGCGTCTTCTGTCAGCATAGCTCTTCTGTCGGCTTTGAGCTGTTAAGATCCTCTGACGGATGAGAGCAACCTTCTCAATAGTCTGCTGCACGATGTCAGGACCAAGCAACTGTGCTTCACCAACTTCGTCCCAATACAAAGGTGATCTGCATTTTCGTCCATACAATGCTTCATATGGTGCCATTCCTATTGTTGCTTGAAAACTGTTGTTATAAGAAAATTCCACCAAGGGCAAATACTTGCTCCAAGAACCTTGAAAATCCAAAACACATGCTCGGAGCATATCCTCTAATGTTTGAATGGTTCTTTCCGATTGTCCATCTGTTTGAGGGTGAAAGGCTGTACTGAAGTTTAGCTGTGTGCCCATGGCTTTATGTAAACTCTTCCAAAATTTGGATGTGAATCTAGAGTCTCGGTCCGAAACTATAGTAGCTGGAACTCCATGTAGTCGCACAACCTCATGCACATACAATTCGGGTAGCTGATCCATAGAGTAAGTCATCTTGATGGGTAAGAAATGGGCTGATTTGGTTAATCGATCAACTATCACCCAAATTGCATCGTGTCCTTTTACAGTCCTGGGTAATCCTACAACAAAGTCCATGGTTATCTGCTCCCATTTCCATTCAGGAAGTGGCAATGGCTGCAGCATCCCTGCAGGCCTCTGATGTTCAGCCTTAACTTGTTGGCAGATCAAACATGATCCTACATGCTCCGCTACACTTCTTTTCAAACCAGGCCACCAATAAGTTTGCTTAAGATCTCTGTACATCTTTGTACTTCCAGGATGAACGGAGAACCTAGAAGAATGAGCTTCAGAAAGGATTTCGTCACGAAGTTCTTTATTGGCTGGTACGAAATATCTATTTCTGAACTTAAGTATTCCATCGTTAGTATATTTGAAGTCCAAATTGTCCGTAGAATCCATGCTCGACTTGAACTTTTTACACTCCTCATCAATGTCCTGGGTTTCTTTTATCTTTTCTAGAATGGTAGGTTTCAAGGAGATGGCAGAAAGCATAGCTGCTACATTGGACACAGTTTCTAGGTTAAACTTATGAAATTTAGTCTCTAAGGCCACCGGCATATCCAGAATCAAAGCTGAGGCTGACGGTATTACTCTACTTAACGCATCAGCCACCACATTGGCCTTACCAGGGTGGTATTTAATCTCAAAATCGTAGTCTTTAACAAACTCCAACCATCTTCGTTGTCTCATGTTTAATTCCTTCTGCGTGAAAATATACTTCAGACTTTTATGATCTGAAAATATTTCACAAGTCTGTCCATACAAGTAGTGCCTCCAAATCTTTAATGCAAAAACCACCGCAGCTAATTCTAGGGCATGCGTAGGATAATTCTTCTCATGCACCTTTAATTGCCTAGAAGTATAAGCTATGACCTTACCATCTTGCATCAAAACACAACCAAGTCCAACTTTGGAGGCATCGCAATAAATACTAAACTTACCATTTTCGACAGGAAGGGTTAGAATTGGTGCATTAGTCAATTTCTGCTTTAAGGTTTGGAAACTGAACTCACACTCCTCAGTCCATGCATACCTTATGTTCTTCCTAGTTAAACGAGTGAGGGGTGTTGCAACCTTTGAGAATCCTTCAATAAACTTCCTGTAATACCCTGCTAACCCGAGAAAACTCCTAATATCAGAAGCATTCTTTGGTTGAGGCCAGTCCTTGACTGCTTGAACCTTGGCTGGATCAACGGATATTCCGTCACCCGAGATCACATGACCCAAAAAGTGAATTCTGTCCAACCAAAATTCACACTTGGAAAACTTGGCGAAAAGCTGATGCCGTTTCAATGTTTCTAGTACTAAGGTTAAATGCCTTACATGGTCATCCTCATTTCGTGAATAAATCAAGATATCATCAATGAATACAATGACAAACTTATCTAAAAACTCGTGAAACACTCTATTCATAAGATCCATAAGGCTGCTGGTGCATTTGTCAAACCAAAGGACATAACCAAAAATTCGTAATGTCCATATCTCGTACGAAAGGCAGTTTTTGGTATATCCTCAGATTTAACCTTTAGTTGGTAGTACCCCGATCTTAAGTCAATCTTAGAGAAAACTTGTGCACCTTGAAGTTGGTCAAACAAATCATCGATCCTAGGTAATGGGTACTTATTCTTGATGGTTAACCTATTTAATTCTCGGTAGTCAATGCACATGCGCATTGATCCATCCTTTTTCTTAACAAAGAGAACTGGTGCACCCCACGGCGAATAACTCGGCCGTATGAATCCTTTTTCCAACAGTTCCTCTAACTGTTTCTTTAATTCCTTGAGTTCCGTTGGTGCCAATCTGTATGGATTCTTAGATATAGGTTCAGCACCAGGATAGACATCCACCACAAATTCGATCTCTCTGTCAGGTGATAAACCAGGCAGGTCATCAAGGAAAACTTCAGGGAAATCTTGAGCTATTGGAACCTTTTGGAGACTCGGTTCTCCTACCAGCTTTGTGTCTAATACGCTGGCCAGAAAGCATGAATACTCACTGCATAAGGAAGATCTAGCACTGAAAGCGGCTAAAACAGACATCCTCTTATCTTTCTTCGAGGCTTGGAAAGTGTGTCTTAAACTACCAGGGGGTTGAAACTACTAAGCCAGTTCTACAAAAAAAAAAAAAAAAAAAAAAAAAAAAAAAAAAAAAAAAAAAAAAAAAAAAAAAAAAAAAAAAAAAAAAAAAAAAAAAAAAAAAAAAAAAAAAAAAAAAAAAAAAAAAAAAAAAAAAAAAAAAAAAAAAAAAAAAAAAAAAAAAAAAAAAAAAAAAAAAAAAAAAAAAAAAAAAAAAAAAAAAAAAAAAAAAAAAAAAAAAAAAAAAAAAAAAAAAAAAAAAAAAAAAAAAAAAAAAAAAAAAAAAAAAAAAAAAAAAAAAAAAAAAAAAAAAAAAAAAAAAAAAAAAAAAAAAAAAAAAAAAAAAAAAAAAAAAAAAAAAAAAAAAAAAAAAAAAAAAAAAAAAAAAAAAAAAAAAAAAAAAAAAAAAAAAAAAAAAAAAAAAAAAAAAAAAAAAAAAAAAAAAAAAAAAAAAAAAAAAAAAAAAAAAAAAAAAAAAAAAAAAAAAAAAAAAAAAAAAAAAAAAAAAAAAAAAAAAAAAAAAAAAAAAAAAAAAAAAAAAAAAAAAAAAAAAAAAAAAAAAAAAAAAAAAAAAAAAAAAAAAAAAAAAAAAAAAAAAAAAAAAAAAAAAAAAAAAAAAAAAAAAAAAAAAAAAAAAAAAAAAAAAAAAAAAAAAAAAAAAAAAAAAAAAAAAAAAAAAAAAAAAAAAAAAAAAAAAAAAAAAAAAAAAAAAAAAAAAAAAAAAAAAAAAAAAAAAAAAAAAAAAAAAAAAAAAAAAAAAAAAAAAAAAAAAAAAAAAAAAAAAAAAAAAAAAAAAAAAAAAAAAAAAAAAAAAAAAAAAAAAAAAAAAAAAAAAAAAAAAAAAAAAAAAAAAAAAAAAAAAAAAAAAAAAAAAAAAAAAAAAAAAAAAAAAAAAAAAAAAAAAAAAAAAAAAAAAAAAAAAAAAAAAAAAAAAAAAAAAAAAAAAAAAAAAAAAAAAAAAAAAAAAAAAAAAAAAAAAAAAAAAAAAAAAAAAAAAAAAAAAAAAAAAAAAAAAAAAAAAAAAAAAAAAAAAAAAAAAAAAAAAAAAAAAAAAAAAAAAAAAAAAAAAAAAAAAAAAAAAAAAAAAAAAAAAAAAAAAAAAAAAAAAAAAAAAAAAAAAAAAAAAAAAAAAAAAAAAAAAAAAAAAAAAAAAAAAAAAAAAAAAAAAAAAAAAAAAAAAAAAAAAAAAAAAAAAAAAAAAAAAAAAAAAAAAAAAAAAAAACACAAAAAATGATATGCCCACGGGCCTCAAAAGTGAAGGCTCAACGTCTAATTTATCAGCAAATGCAGACGCTATGAAGGAATGTGTTGCACCTGAATCTATTAAAGTAAAAGCAGGCATAAAATTGACTAGTATGGTACCTGACACAACAGCAGGCTGATCTTCATCACCCGATTCTACCATGGAGAATATTCTTGGCTTAACATTCACAGGGCCATTCTTCAGAGCTGGACAATCCCTACTCATATGGCCAACTTTATTACAATTATAACAGCGAAGGACTCTGGGCTTTGGGCAATCCTTAAGCAGATGCCCGGTCTCCTCACAGTTGAAACACTTCCCCGCGCTAATTCTACACTCTCCTGGGTGAAATCTTAAACACTTTGGGCATTGAGGGAACTTCATAGTATCTGGTGTCTTCTTCTCCTTCCCTTGACTGCCCTGGCCCTCACCGGGCCTCTTCGTTCCCCTGTGATGGTGTGGCTGGGTGAACTTTCGTGGAGCTGCACTAAACCCAGCACACTTCATCTCCGCCTCTTCCACTTCTAATGCCGTGGACACTACTTCACTGTAGGACAATCCTTTATACCAGAGAACTTGACTCCTCAATAAATCTCAGGTTTCTGCCGATGAAGTCAACATAACTTCATCTGCCGATGAAGTCAACATAACTTCATCTGCCGATGAAGTCAACATAACTTCATCTGCCGATGAAGTCAACATAACTTCATCTGCCGATGAAGTCAACATAACTTCATACACAACTTCATCTGCCGATGAAGTCAACATAACTTCATCTGCCGATGAAGTCAACATAACTTCATCTGCCGATGAAGTCAACATAACTTCATCTGCCGATGAAGTCAACATAACTTCATCTGCCGATGAAGTCAACATAACTTCATCTGCCGATGAAGTCAACATAACTTCATCTGCCGATGAAGTCAACATAACTTCATCTGCCGATGAAGTCAACATAACTTCATCTGCCGATGAAGTCAACATAACTTCATCTGCCGATGAAGTCAACATAACTTCATCTGCCGATGAAGTCAACATAACTTCATCTGCCGATGAAGTCAACATAACTTCATCTGCCGATGAAGTCAACATAACTTCATCTGCCGATGAAGTCAACATAACTTCATCTGCCGATGAAGTCAACATAACTTCATCTGCCGATGAAGTCAACATAACTTCATCTGCCGATGAAGTCAACATAACTTCATCTGCCGATGAAGTCAACATAACTTCATCTGCCGATGAAGTCAACATAACTTCATCTGCCGATGAAGTCAACATAACTTCATCTGCCGATGAAGTCAACATAACTTCATCTGCCGATGAAGTCAACATAACTTCATCTGCCGATGAAGTCAACATAACTTCATCTGCCGATGAAGTCAACATAACTTCATCTGCCGATGAAGTCAACATAACTTCATCTGCCGATGAAGTCAACATAACTTCATCTGCCGATGAAGTCAACATAACTTCATCTGCCGATGAAGTCAACATAACTTCATCTGCCGATGAAGTCAACATAACTTCATCTGCCGATGAAGTCAACATAACTTCATCTGCCGATGAAGTCAACATAACTTCATCTGCCGATGAAGTCAACATAACTTCATCTGCCGATGAAGTCAACATAACTTCATCTGCCGATGAAGTCAACATAACTTCATCTGCCGATGAAGTCAACATAACTTCATCTGCCGATGAAGTCAACATAACTTCATCTGCCGATGAAGTCAACATAACTTCATCTGCCGATGAAGTCAACATAACTTCATCTGCCGATGAAGTCAACATAACTTCATCTGCCGATGAAGTCAACATAACTTCATCTGCCGATGAAGTCAACATAACTTCATCTGCCGATGAAGTCAACATAACTTCATCTGCCGATGAAGTCAACATAACTTCATCTGCCGATGAAGTCAACATAACTTCATCTGCCGATGAAGTCAACATAACTTCATCTGCCGATGAAGTCAACATAACTTCATCTGCCGATGAAGTCAACATAACTTCATCTGCCGATGAAGTCAACATAACTTCATCTGCCGATGAAGTCAACATAACTTCATCTGCCGATGAAGTCAACATAACTTCATCTGCCGATGAAGTCAACATAACTTCATCTGCCGATGAAGTCAACATAACTTCATCTGCCGATGAAGTCAACATAACTTCATCTGCCGATGAAGTCAACATAACTTCATCTGCCGATGAAGTCAACATAACTTCATCTGCCGATGAAGTCAACATAACTTCATCTGCCGATGAAGTCAACATAACTTCATCTGCCGATGAAGTCAACATAACTTCATCTGCCGATGAAGTCAACATAACTTCATCTGCCGATGAAGTCAACATAACTTCATCTGCCGATGAAGTCAACATAACTTCATCTGCCGATGAAGTCAACATAACTTCATCTGCCGATGAAGTCAACATAACTTCATACACAACTTCATCTGCCGATGAAGTCAACATAACTTCATCTGCCGATGAAGTCAACATAACTTCATCTGCCGATGAAGTCAACATAACTTCATCTGCCGATGAAGTCAACATAACTTCATCTGCCGATGAAGTCAACATAACTTCATCTGCCGATGAAGTCAACATAACTTCATCTGCCGATGAAGTCAACATAACTTCATCTGCCGATGAAGTCAACATAACTTCATCTGCCGATGAAGTCAACATAACTTCATCTGCCGATGAAGTCAACATAACTTCATCTGCCGATGAAGTCAACATAACTTCATCTGCCGATGAAGTCAACATAACTTCATCTGCCGATGAAGTCAACATAACTTCATCTGCCGATGAAGTCAACATAACTTCATCTGCCGATGAAGTCAACATAACTTCATCTGCCGATGAAGTCAACATAACTTCATCTGCCGATGAAGTCAACATAACTTCATACACAACTTCATCTGCCGATGAAGTCAACATAACTTCATCTGCCGATGAAGTCAACATAACTTCATCTGCCGATGAAGTCAACATAACTTCATCTGCCGATGAAGTCAACATAACTTCATCTGCCGATGAAGTCAACATAACTTCATCTGCCGATGAAGTCAACATAACTTCATCTGCCGATGAAGTCAACATAACTTCATCTGCCGATGAAGTCAACATAACTTCATCTGCCGATGAAGTCAACATAACTTCATCTGCCGATGAAGTCAACATAACTTCATCTGCCGATGAAGTCAACATAACTTCATCTGCCGATGAAGTCAACATAACTTCATCTGCCGATGAAGTCACATAACTTCATCTGCCGATGAAGTCACATAACTTCATCTGCCGATGAAGTCAACATAACTTCATCTGCCGATGAAGTCACATAACTTCATACACAACTCCATCTGCCGATGAAGTCAACATAACTTCATACACAACTCCATCTGCCGATGAAGTCAACATAACTTCATCTGCCGATGAAGTCACATAACTTCATCTGCCGATGAAGTCAACATAACTTCATACACAACTCCATCTGCCGATGAAGTCAACATAACTTCATCTGCCGATGAAGTCAACATAACTTCATCTGCCGATGAAGTCAACATAACTTCATCTGCCGATGAAGTCACATAACTTCATACACAACTCCATCTGCCGATGAAGTCACATAACTTCATACACAACTCCATCTGCCGATGAAGTCACATAACTTCATACACAACTCCATCTGCCGATGAAGTCAACATAACTTCATCTGCCGATGAAGTCAACATAACTTCATCTGCCGATGAAGTCAACATAACTTCATACACAACTCCATCTGCCGATGAAGTCAACATAACTTCATCTGCCGATGAAGTCAACATAACTTCATACACAACTCCATCTGCCGATGAAGTCACATAACTTCATACACAACTCCATCTGCCGATGAAGTCAACATAACTTCATACACAACTCCATCTGCCGATGAAGTCAACATAACTTCATCTGCCGATGAAGTCAACATAACTTCATCTGCCGATGAAGTCAACATAACTTCATCTGCCGATGAAGTCAACATAACTTCATCTGCCGATGAAGTCAACATAACTTCATCTGCCGATGAAGTCAACATAACTTCATCTGCCGATGAAGTCAACATAACTTCATCTGCCGATGAAGTCAACATAACTTCATCTGCCGATGAAGTCAACATAACTTCATCTGCCGATGAAGTCACATAACTTCATACACAACTCCATCTGCCGATGAAGTCAACATAACTTCATCTGCCGATGAAGTCACATAACTTCATACACAACTCCATCTGCCGATGAAGTCAACATAACTTCATCTGCCGATGAAGTCACATAACTTCATACACAACTTCATCTGCCGATGAAGTCAACATAACTTCATCTGCCGATGAAGTCAACATAACTTCATACACAACTTCATCTGCCGATGAAGTCAACATAACTTCATCTGCCGATGAAGTCACATAACTTCATACACAACTTCATCTACCGATGAAGTTAACATAACTTCATACACAACTCCATCTGCCGATGAAGTCAACATAACTTCATCTGCCGATGAAGTCAACATAACTTCATACACAACTTCATCTACCGATGAAGTTAACATAACTTCATCTGCCGATGAAGTCAACATAACTTCATCTGCCGATGAAGTCAACATAACTTCATCTGCCGATGAAGTCACATAACTTCATACACAACTCCATCTGCCGATGAAGTCAACATAACTTCATCTGCCGATGAAGTCAACATAACTTCATCTGCCGATGAAGTCACATAACTTCATACACAACTCCATCTGCCGATGAAGTCACATAACTTCATACACAACTTCATCTACCGATGAAGTTAACATAACTTCATCTGCCGATGAAGTCAACATAACTTCATCTGCCGATGAAGTCAACATAACTTCATCTGCCGATGAAGTCAACATAACTTCATCTGCCGATGAAGTCAACATAACTTCATCTGCCGATGAAGTCAACATAACTTCATCTGCCGATGAAGTCAACATAACTTCATACACAACTCCATCTGCCGATGAAGTCACATAACTTCATCTGCCGATGAAGTCAACATAACTTCATCTGCCGATGAAGTCAACATAACTTCATCTGCCGATGAAGTCAACATAACTTCATCTGCCGATGAAGTCAACATAACTTCATCTGCCGATGAAGTCAACATAACTTCATCTGCCGATGAAGTCAACATAACTTCATCTGCCGATGAAGTCAACATAACTTCATCTGCCGATGAAGTCAACATAACTTCATCTGCCGATGAAGTCAACATAACTTCATCTGCCGATGAAGTCAACATAACTTCATCTGCCGATGAAGTCAACATAACTTCATCTGCCGATGAAGTCAACATAACTTCATACACAACTCCATCTGCCGATGAAGTCAACATAACTTCATCTGCCGATGAAGTCACATAACTTCATCTGCCGATGAAGTCAACATAACTTCATCTGCCGATGAAGTCAACATAACTTCATCTGCCGATGAAGTCAACATAACTTCATCTGCCGATGAAGTCACATAACTTCATACACAACTCCATCTGCCGATGAAGTCAACATAACTTCATCTGCCGACGCACTCAACCAAAACGATGCTGAAATGCTCCTCAACCGCCTAGTCCTCATATTGGTCGGTAAACATACCTTCAGTAACTTCTTCACCTACATCACAAACTCATCTATTAGCCTAATGCTAAGCAAGTAAAGCAATGAATGAAATGAATTACTGAATCATAAATCTCCTAGACATGCTGTTTCTAATTTCTCCTCTCTGTTGTATACATAATCGTGCTCTGTTGATCCCTCTGTACGATGGGAGAGTGGATCAGTCATCCCCCAAAGCATACATTCTCTGATCTCAATTAAGGGGCGGATTAGTTCCCTTAACAGTTAGCTAGTCTGATCCCCCTGTAGGATTAGGAAGTGGATCACTTTTCCCAAAACCTCAATCCTCTGTTCTCAGTTAAGGGGCGGATTAATCCCCCTTAACAGTTGTTCTGATCATCCTGCTCACACTTACCATGCGTTTCATGTAAATTCATTTTCGTAATTCTTTCAAAAACATGATGCATGACAACTGGAAAATAAACATACAAAGCATACATAAGTTCTACTGTTTTGTGATGTAGGCCCGAAGGCACAAACAAACTCTACTTACCTGGATTCTTGGCGAGTGCTCGGTTAGGAGCTTCTTTGGGATCTTTCTCACCTAGAACATAAACAGAACATTAAGTCAACCTATACTAAACCTCATTCTAAGGCATTCAGAAAACCTAAGGGAATAGTTGGGAGTTCTGATCGCCAAGCATTACTGATTCTATGCTAAACCCGAACCTACTCACTTTCCTGATGAGTTCCCAAAATACATATCCAACACTCCCCCGTACAATCTTCCTTAGTTACTAAGTCAGAAAAATCGAGGTAGGAACTTACCTAGCTCGTCGAACGGACTCGGGGAAGGAAATCGCTTGGGAAGTCTGCTGGTTTGAGCTGAAAACCGAGAGCAAGAATGAATGGTGGCGGCTAAGCTCAATAAATTCGTTTTAAATAGGTTATCCACTAATAAGTTTTTAATTTACCATAGTGCCCTTGCATATCCATTCATTAACCTAATCCATATTTGCACATCTTAATTGACGAATTAAATTGGGTTTAATGGAGTAACTCAGTCAACTTTGTTACTTAGCATAAAACATCACATATGGGGCAACAAAAATTGGAGTAATGTTTGAAACAAAAACAAATAAATACTAGAATAAATAACTCGGTGGATTGGTAATCCTGACAAATCCTCAAGAAAATATTAAGATACACAATCTCAATTGACAAAATCAAAGTTGCCTTACTGACACATAGTTGCCGCTGAGAATAAAAACATTTCCAAAAATGCTCCAATCTTTAATGTCCATTCAACAAGCCCACAAGCTGGGTTAACCAAATCATTATGAAATCCCTACGGCGAATACAACAACTTCATGCTTACTAATTAAAGAGTTAGACTTTTTGTATAAAACCAACTTTGGCTTTATACCCACTCAACCAATCCATAACCAAGCTTATATCAAATCATTAGTACCTTTCCTTTGATATTTTGTGATCATAAATTTTCATACACATATGATGACTACCAAAAACATTCCACCATTTACACTTAGCGATGACATATATTGTAAAGAATGTTGAAACTGGTGAGGTAACAAAGCATCTTGTTACAAGGTCCAACAACATTTGACTTATAGAGATAAAAGTCGTATCAATTATGATGCCTTAACCATACAAATCATAAAAGTTAAAACTTGTAATCTACATAAACATGCCAAAAAAACCTTGTTCTATGACTCTTAATATTCATTCTTTCTCTCAGTAGACTATTCTGAATCATCTCTCCTATTGTACTTATTCAAAAAATTTCTAAAGTCAAATTTAACATTTTGGATAACAATATATCTTTCCAAAAATAGAACTAGACTCTATCATCGTTGGTCTTAAACAAAATTTATAACTCCAAAGTTTTCTAAACTTGCCATTTTTCAATCACACTCAAACTCTTTAATACAATGTTTCAAATCCACAACTTGTCATGATTTTGCAAAACTTGAAAGGTCTTCTTAATCCAAATCAACAATGCATACAAAAAGGAGAAAGCTAATGATGCAATTGGCGTCTGATATTCCATCTTCCATTCCTTTTCTCCTGAACGTGGTGAGTTAAAAAATATACAATAAAACAACCTTCAAAACATATGTGATAGGCTTCCACTCTCTAGAAGTATTGGATTATGCCTGGAAATTGACATCAAATGTAAAGTCTTGCTTCTACTTCAAATGGTTACTAACCATGTGATTTATTTTTGCTGATGAGCAATAAAATGTTGTGGGTGAGCCAAGAAAAAAAGCTCAATTATTGACTTTTTATACAATCATGTACTAATTAATAGAATATGAATCATAATAGCTTCTTATTTAGCTTCTCAGAGTTTTTTTCTTTGTTTTTTTTTTTAAATTTCCATTAACTTGTTTTCTAAGGTTTATCTCATGTTCTTTTTGTTAGCAGCATAAATTCTACCATATTTTGATGTTTGGTTGAAAGATGTACTTTAGAATTCTTGTCTAACCAATTCCTTCTCCCTAACCAGACAAAAAAGACAATGAAGCAGCGGTATCTGATGAGTGCTTCATTTATATGTAGAATAATTGTATTTGGCGGCCTTATTGCACCTACGGTATGTTGACGCCATATGTGCATACTTAGAACATTCAAATCATTGCTCGTGTGTGTCTTTTCCTCAATGTTATTTGTTATTCTTAGACAAAGATTTATGTCTTTATTTCAAATGATTACAATATTTGCCTATGCAATTAAGGTATACATTGAACACTTGTTGATCTTTCAAATCATATATTCTGGATCTTAAACATAATCATGTGATGTGTCAAGAGGAGCTATCACTCTATCGTGAGCCAAGTTCTTGACCGAGCCTTTAACTAATGAGTGTGCTCTTTTTGTAGGTGAAACATCCTTTGAAGACTTAAGGTTGGAGCCAAGTGCACTAGACATGGAGAAAACTTTCCACTTGCTAACAAGGGAGCACTCATCGGCCACTCCAAAAATGGAAGAAGGAATTTGTCTTCCTTGTGACAATTAATGTAGTTTGAGTTTGCTTTTTATTTTCTTTTAAGACTTTAGCATTTTTATGTATTAGGTGGCATGAAATGGTTGAACAAGTGATGCAGGGAATATTGGCTACATTTTGAAAGAAGATGGATCACTTGAAAGTGGCGAAACCAAGGTTTACTCAGCTAAGCCATGAGGCCGATTATGTAACACCCGGTTTTACGGGATTTTGTAATTCCAGAATATAATGGTATTTTTGTAAATATGTTAAATTAAGTCTGTTTTACGAGCAAAGAGCGTTATTATAATCCTAATAATTAATATGGATTTTAAGAAAATTTCAGAAATTTTAGGGGTTGTAACGCTAAATTACGAGAATTACGTTTCTCGTAATATAAAGGACGTTTTAATAAAAATAGTAAACGAGGTCCGTTTTGCAAACAAACAGTTTTAATAGAACCCTAGTAATAAGTTGGATTTATTGGTGAAATGAGGAGATTTGGAGAAACCGAATCGCTAGCTAAATAACGAAACAAATGACGAAACAATTAGAAAATCAAAGGAAGGGAAAAACGGTCATTTGACAAGTCAAAATTACAAAACAAAACACAATTCTTCTTCTTCTCCAGAACGCTTCACGCGATTTCTTCTCTCCCTCTCCCTCAGGCAATTTTTCATCGCCTCTCACGACGTTCTCACTTCTGACGCCCGTTCTTCCTCCGGTTGACCTCTGTTCTTCACGTTTTCTTCCCCAAACTTGATTATAGGTAAGGTTCTATGGTTTTGGAAAGTTTATTTGTAGTTTTCGGGTTGTTTAACGTTAGGGTTTACGTTTAGGGTTTCGTTAAAATTGTGATTTAGGGTTTGAAATCGATAGGTTTACTGAATTTATGAATGTATTGAACGTATGGAGCGTTATTGGACGAAGTTAAGTGATTTAGGATGAATGTTAGGGTTTAATGAATTTTCGAGATTTTTGAAAAAACTCGTTAATGGTGGTTTAAGGTATCGAGCGTAAATTGTTTGATAAAATGCCTCGATTAGTTAAATTAGAATTTTAGGAAACTCCTTTAGTTAAGGATTTCATTAATTTGGTCATTAACTGTTCAAACGTGTTTTAATGATAATTGTTATGAATTACCTTAGGTGAACCACGCTCGTGGACAGAGCTAGCATTGCAACGGACGCGAGGTAAGTTCTCGTGACTTACTTTGGCAGATTGGCCTACACCGTACGTCGAAGTCGCGTCGAGGATTATTGGAGAAATGCTTGTTTAAATGTTTTGGTTGGGTACTTAGGATTAGTTCTTTTATAGGATATGCTTTTATTGTCTCGATGATATGTATGATGTATGTTTACTTTAAGCACGTAATTGTTCACGCATCACAGTTTTCAACTATGCATAGAAAATGAATTTCCGCATTATGTTTTCGTGTAAAGTGATGTGGCCTGAAAGAGGGCTATTGATCTATTGTGTAGGCCAAAAGGGGTCTGTCACAATACCACATCGCCCAAAACGAAATGCACTATGTTTTCATGAAAAGTGATGTGACCTGAAAGAAAGCTATTGATCTATTGTGTAGGCTAAAAGGGGTCTGTCACAATACCACATCGCCCAAAATGAAATGCACTATGTTCTCATGTAAAGTGATTTGGCCTGAAAGGGGGCTATTGATCTATTGTGTAGGCCAAAAGAGGTCTGTCACAATACCACATCGAACCTCATATGCACAGCATGCATTTGCATTTACGAAACTTGCTGAGCCTTTAGCTCATAGATTGTCTGTATGGTGTAGGTGATATTGATATAGGTGAGGACGAGATCCCTCTACCCGAGGAGTGATGCAGTTGAAGGAGGATGACCCGTGTGAGTGTGCTGGGCAGTCGATGCGCCTTTTGACCCGTGGGGATGTACGTAAGTATTTTGGGGACACGATAGTTAGATCGTAGAAGAAATTTTATAGATTGAACATATTAGGGTGCTTGGAATCTGGTTAGTTGATATATTTATGTTTTGATGTTTGGGAAATCTATTTTATAAACTACCTTTGGAAAGTCTTTTATAGGAAATATATTGGAAACTACCTTTGGAAAGTCTTTTATAGGAAATATATTGGAAACTATTTGGTGATTTAAAATAGGGTGAGTTGTTTAGTTTTAAACGGATCCGCGCAGTTGGATTTCGTTGAGCATATCTTGAGTTAATTGGGTTTTAGGTAACGTTTTGAGTCGTTTATTTTAGGTGATTGACGAAGTATGAAATGGATGAGGTTATGAATGAGTTTATGTTAAGAGGTTATTGTGTTTGTTGGAGTATATGCGGTATGAAATTAGTGCAGGGATGGAGGAGGAAAAAAAAAGAAAGGGAAATGGGAGACGAGCTCCCTAGAAAAAAATGGATTCCCGGGAGACTGCCGACTGATCGCCCAAAGTGGGGATCGATCGGCAGTTGTGATCGCCACTCCCTGGAAATTCCAGGAAGTGTGTCGATCGATTGCTGGGCGATCGATCACCGGCGTGAGGGGCGAACGATTGCCCCTCCATTTTTATGTTTGGCGATCGATCGCCTGCCAAAGGGGCGATCGATCGCCCCTTACATTTTTGGGATAATTGTCCTTTTTGCCCTCAAGTCTTGGCCGATTGTCTTGTTAGTTTTAATTGTTTTAAATAATTGTTTTAAGTTTTAATTCAATTGTTTTATGTTTTATTCAATTGGTTTTACAAATAGGCTTCGAACGATTTAAATGATATAGTCTACGATTTAAATTCCGCACAAAATTTATGAGGTATTACGAGGATAAAAAAAATAATAAATATATACGGAAAAATAAGGGTATAGTGTTAGGATCGCTACAGATTATCCCTCTCTTTTGAGCCTCCATTTTTACTAGTTGCTAAATCCTAATTTGTAAAGAAGATGCATGGTATTTAAGCCATCTTTTTAGCCTCCTTTAAGCACTTTTGAATGAAAAAAAAAATTGTAGAATCTTTCAGCTTGTTAATGCTCAATAACTTTCTTCCTCGGTGAGTTACGTCCGAGAGAACTATGTTAGTTCTTGGGGTATCCATTATTGAATGCCAAAGTGGTGCAATTTCTATTGTAACCTTCCTCCTCCATTTCTTGGCATAGAGAATCACCAGCAAGGTTGTATTTTAACTCTCATTCAAGGCTAGTTGGAGTGTTCCTTTTCAAAGAGGAGCCAAATCCCGAGAGGTGCTTTTATTATCTCCTCAGACCAACAAACAATCTTTCATCCATAACTTTTCATTTACAATGAATCAAGCTCTTATTTTTAGAGGATACTTCCACTACACCCAAAGTAAGTTATCATTAAAATTTCAACTCATTTGAAGTTGTACTTTCAAAAAAATAGAACAATTTTTGGCCAAAACTGTTTCACTCGGCCGAAAGCTTTATACTTCAACCTTCTTTCTTTAGTTGAAGCACGTCATTTGTCCTCAGAGCTCCGCTCTTTCCCTGCTGTTTTTTCTCTATTTGTGGTTTATTTTAGTTTCCCAAAATAATGACAAAAAGTGGGACTAATAACCAACAAAATCGAGAACCAAATGTTCAGCCACCCTTAGCACCAAACCCGAAGGAGGGTGAATCTAGTTTCCAAGAACAACTAGATGAGTTGAATCACAAGCTTAAGAACATTAGTAAATGATTGATGGAGATGAGGAACCAGCATATTATGATCCCTCAAACACCTTTGCCTAGGAGAAAACCTGATAATCCAAGGAGAAGAAATAACCACAATTACTTCATTGTAGAAGAAGAATCCGAGAATGAGGAGTTTGATAGTTCTCATGCAAGGCGAAGTCCTAATGAAAATTGAAGCATGATAAGGTATCAATTCCTCCCTTCAATGGATCTTGTAATGATGATGCATTTTTAGATTGAGTGGACAAGGTAGAAAAAGTGTTTGATTATTACAACTATTCGAAGAAAGTGAAGTTACAACTAATGTCTTTAGAGTTAACCGGCTATGCTAGTTTATGGTGGGACAATTTGAAGGCACAATGAAGGCGTGAAGGTGATGAGGCTATCATGATTTGAAGAGTCATGAAGTCCTCGATGAGAAGGAGATTCGTGCCAAGCCATTACAAGTAAGAGTTGTTTCTACAAATGCAAAGTTTGAAGCAAAACTCACAATCGGTTAAGGAGTACCTAACCAAGTTTGAAAACCTTCAAATTAGGAGTGGATTGGATGAGCTCGAGGAGCAAGTTATTGCAAGATTTATAAGCGGCTTGAATAGAGAAATTAGTGATGTTGTGGAACTACAAACTTTAGAAACCATGGATGTTGTTGTCCAACTTGCTTTGAAGGTTGAAAGACAAGTGACGAGGAAAGGAAAAAGCATTGGTAATCAGTTTGCTTCAAAAACCAAGAGTCCCTACTAGCCACCATTGTAACACCCGACAACTTCAACCAGGTGACTTCCTAACTGTATTAACGGTCATGATTATTCAATCTTCACGATTTAGAAATTTATGCCAAGCTTAATTAATTACATGTGGATTTAAACTAGGTTGAGTGGCAAAGTTGTAATAATGGAGGATTGAGACCATTATTTAAAGAGAATGGAAAGGATTCAAACCCCAATTAAACCTCACTGTAGCCGTCATTACTCTCGGCGATTTTCTCTCCCGAGCTCTCGCTCTTTGTCAGCTAGAAATCCCTCCTTCGACGATCGGTTTCCTTGCTTACCTCTCGGCTACTTTGTGCTCGAGGTACGAGTTGGGCAATGTAGCTATCTGTTAGTTGTTAAGCTCTGTTTTCAGCTAAGTGTTGAAGTTTTGGATTCTTCAATGGCCGAGTAATAATAAGGACATTTTAAAACCCGAGATTAGTAATGTATTTCTGAATCGATTCTGGACACTTAAAATAACCAATCCTGATTAATCGAAGTTGAATCTAGCTGTTATGGTTTTTAGATTTCAGACTGTGTACAGAGAAATTAGACTAAGGGATTCGGGAATGATTTAAGCTATTAGACTCTAGGGTGGCTAGTGATTAGGACTATTAGGATTTTGTTTTAACTACTGCAATGTAAATGTTTTAGGTGAAGAAGTCTGAAGAAAAGGAGCTCAGTTGCTAAGGAAACCAGGTAAGTAAATGTGTAGGATTCCCGGCCATTAGGGCCCTACATCACAAGGATGCTAGGTAGAAACTGATACGATAATTAGAAGTTATTTAAGCTACTGCCTGTTACTTATGTTGATGTTTGACTAATGATATGATTTCACGACGGATGAATGCACTATTCTGCAGTTTGATGAATTAAGAGTTCCCATGTCCATGCATCATGAATGTTTTTATGCATATGAAAATGTTTTTAAGAGCATGTTTTCCTCATGACCAAGATAATGATGTAAAACTTATGCAACGTGAATTAAGTGAGGGTTGGAGGCGGTTTGTAACACCCGACATTTCGGCCAGGTGATTTTCTGACCATTTTCATTGTCACCCCCTCTTATTTAACCTTTATGATTTAAATTTAATGTTAAGACAAATTTATTGCAAGTTGAGTAAAACTAGGTTGAGTGGCAGTTTTGTAATTAAAATTGATGGATTGAGTATAAATAGGAAATGGAAACCTTAAACCTCATTTATTACCACTGTAGCCGACATTCCCTCTCGGCGATTTCTTCCCTCCCAAGTTCTTGCTCTCGGCTATCAGAACTTTCCTTTACCGACGGCTGGTTTCAGCTTGCCTTTCCTCTACGAATCCATATCCGAGGTATACATTGACATTGTGGCTATCTATTAGTTTGTTACCCTGTTCTCAGCTCGGCATTTGAGTTTCGGTCATTATCAATGGTCGTGTGATATTAGAACATTGTGTTAACTGAGTGTGGTAACGTCATTTCCGAATCGATTCTGATCATTTAGAGTAATCAACTCAGCTTCAATCGATGGTAGAACCTGTCCACCTATTTTTGGATTTCTGGCAACACGGGTATCAAACAGAGTATTTAGGAATGACTTTAGCTATTAGAGTCCTAGGACGATTTATGATTAGAGCTATTAGGACCTTTGTTTTAACTACTGTAAAGTACATGTTTTAGGTGAAGAAGTTTAAAGGGAAGAAGCTCGGATTGCTAAGGAATCCAGGTAAGTGAATGTATTAAGATTTTCGGCCACTAGGGCCCTACACCGCAAGGGTATTAGGAAATCATTGAGATGTCGGTCTGTTGACTATGACTAGTTATTGCCATGATATGAAGAAATTGTGTAAGAAGATATTAAGTTACAGGATGTTTTGCTTGTCCTTATGGTATGATTTCTCTCTGTGAACTTCATGTTTACGTATTGAGTCCACGTTTATGACTGAGTTAAGAACATGAAAAGTAAATGTAATCATGATTAAGTGCGGGACGGGAAAAGAGACCATGACAAGTATAGCTCGCGGATTCTCCCCCTGGTGGAGGCCGAGCTGATGACATGTATGGCTCGCGAATTCTCCCCCTGGTGGAGGCCGAGTTGATGACGTGTATGGCTCGCGAATTCTCCCACTGGTGGAGGCCGAGTTAGTCGTTACTATGATTGCCGCGATAGGCAAATGACTATGAACCCCTGTCTTTCTCCCTCGTCTCCTGCCTTAATACATGCCATGAAGATAATGAAAATGAACATGAATGAAGAAAGGTTTATGAACTTGTGTTCCTTAATTTGTGCACTCATGTATATCTGTCAGTATGCATTCCTTACTAAGCATTAGGCTTATAGTTGAACCTTATGGTGTAGGTGAAGAAGGTTCAGGTGAGGATACTATGTTCAAAGAGGATGCTTAAGGCTGGTTGCTGGAGGAAGCTCAAAATGACAGTGCAGGACTGGAAAGGAGATTCATGACCCCTGGTTAACGTTTTATGATTTCTATTAAGATAATGGATATGACAGTCTAAGTAGGTTAAGGCTAATTTGGAACGTTGAATCTTGAGATTTGTCTGGTTTAATTATTGAATCTGAGGATTATTAAAAGATTGTCGTCTAAGTCTTCCGCTTTGTGTATTTTGGATGAGATCATGTTTCTTACTCTTTGAGGTTTATGGTTACTAGGTTATGATTCGGGTGAGTTATGGTAAGTTCTATTGGGTGAAGATGATAAAGGTTGTAGTATTTTCTGCCTTGTGATAGGAGCTGGTTAAGATAACCATCCGGCTGACGTCATCGGCAGATGCCGAATGATGATGGTTTAGTCTTCCGGTTGACGTCATCAGTAGATGCCGAAGGATAGTAGTTGGATGGTTTAGTCTTCCGGTTGACGTCATCGGTAGATGCCGAAGGATAGTAGTTGGATGGTTTAGTCTTCCGGCTGACGTCATCGGCAGATGCCGAAGGATTGTAGTTGGATGGTTTAGTCTTCCGGCTGACGTCATCGGCAGATGCCGAATGATAGTAGATTGATGGTTTAGTCTTCCGGATGACGTCACCGGTAGAAGTTGTAAATGTTATTTTGTTGTCTAGTGACCGGTGGATGTCACCGGATGATGCTTTTAATTGAGCACGCGAGGCCCACGTGCCCACCGGAAGATGTCTCCTTTTAGGCGGTGTTAAGCGAGACACGCGTAATGCACGTGATGACCGGACGATGAAATTTCTGAGGGTTGCCAACACATGCAACCCATGCAAACCCCAGTAGAATTATGTTAAGAGAGTTGAGGGCATTTCTCCTTTGCCCGAATTTGTCAAGAAACCGATGACCGAGTCTAGTCGCTCGACTCTGTGAAAGTTTGAGCCGACGAGGCGTAGAAAGTCGAACACGAGAGGGTTCGTCTTCCTTGATGGTTCTACGTCTCTGTTTCCAGTTTAGGAAAGAAAATAAATAACATAATACAATATAATATGTAGTAAGTGAATGTAAAAGTAAAAGTCAAGCAAACGATTAATGAAAGATTATGAAAACGTGACGGCTCCTGGCTGGGGTCGTTACACGGTTTGACGTATGTCACTGTCCAAAAGGAAGGACCATGATTACGACCTGCAAGGGACTATGAACACTCTCACTGTCAACCCCCTTTACCGGCACAAATCCTCTCTTAATCCACACAACATGAACGAGGAATATGATTGATGAATATGAATGATGAATATCAATGATGAGCATGAATGATGATTATGAACGATGAATACGAATGATGAATAAGAATGGAGATTTTGTGTATGAATATGAACAAGAAAAGATTCATGAGCATTCATGCATACTTGTTAGTATTGCATTCCTTACTAAGCATTAGGCTTATAGTTTAAACCTTATGATGTAGGTAAAGATTTAGCAAGTGAGGATTCCAAATTCTGTGATGATGTCTAAGGCCGGTTGCAGGATGATGCTCAGGGTGGAAGTCTGTGGCTGGCAGGCGAATATGACCCGTAGTTAAGCTCATAAAGTGTCAGTAAGATTTAAGATAAATTGATGTTCAAGTAAAATGAGATTTTTCCTTTGAATACTGGATTTTATGATTGTCTGGTTTAATTACTGAGTTTGTGAATGTCTATAAGGATATAGAACGTGTTATCTAACTAAGTCTTCCGCCATAAGAATTCTAGATGAGTTTCTGTCTTTTGTCTATAAGAGTGATGAGCCATCGAAGTTTGGAGTCTGTGTATATTTGCATTCCCCGATAGATGTCAAGCTATCGGAATATGTTAAGTGTTGCATCCACCGGGAGATGGAGTATATTTAGGTTACCGGATGATGTAAATGTTATTTCGTCGTCCAGTGACCGGTAGATGTAGTGTGTTTAAGCTATCGGATGATGAGAGTGCTATTTTGTCATCCAGTGACCGGCAGATGAAGTATATTTAGGTTACCGGATGATGTTACACAAGAAGTGTTCTTTTGTGTAAGAGCGAGTTCATTTTCTTGGTTTCATCATTACCAAGGAGCGCATGGAAGCAGATGAAGCTAAAATTGAAGCCATAAATTATTTGCCAACTCCAAAGGAGATTTTAGAGGTAAGATGTTTTCATGGATTAACTTCATTTTATAGAAGGTTCATCAAGGATTTTAGTTCAATTGTAGCCCCTTTGACCGATTGCTTAGAGGGAAAGAAATTTTGTTGGACTCAAGCTTGTCAACAAAGCTTTGAGTCGGTTAAAGAGAAACTTTTTCATGCCCCTATCCTTGTGCTACCCAATTTTAACAAGGTTTTTGAAGTAGAATGTGATGCTTCCGGGATAGAGATTGGAGCATTGCTTATGAAAGAGGGCAAGTCACTTGCCTATTTTAGTGAGAAGCTCAAGGGGGCCACTTTAAACTACTCAACATATGATAAGGAGTTTCTAGCAGTCATTTGGGTCCTTGAAGTTTGACAACATTGTCTGCTCCCAAAGGAATTCATTATTCATACCGATCACCAAGCTCTTAAACACATCAAGAGTCAAGGAAAGCTAAATAGGAGACATGCTAAATTGGTGGAGTTTCTGGATCGTTATCCCTACATCATCAAATACAAAAAGGGGGAAACAAACGTGGTGGCCGACACACTTTCTTGAAAGTGTGTCCTTCTAACCGAATTGAGTACTAGATTCTTGGGTTTTGAATGGATCAAGGGAGCTTACGAAGGAGACCAAGATTTTGGTAATTGGTATAATTTGAGTAAGAACAATACCGAGTGTGACTATTATTTAATGGATGGATACCTCTTCAAGGAAGGAAAAATTTACATTTCTAGTGGAGGAATCCGAGAGTCTCTAATCAAAGAGGCTCATGAAGGCAGTTTAGCTAGTCATTTTAGAGAAAAGAAGAGTTTGGAAGCCATCAAGGAACATTTCTATTGGCCACATTTACTTAGAGATGTGCATAAGGCATTGAAAAAATGCATAGTGTGCAAGAAGGCCAAGAGCTGAGTTCTTCCTCAAAGGCTCTACTTACCTTTGTCGGTTATGTGCCATCCTTGGGTAAAGGTGAGCATGAACTTTGTTTTGGGACTCCCTCGCACGTCTCGATCTAAAGAATCAATCATGGTGGTAGTAGACCGATTTTCAAAAATGGCTCACTTCATAGCTTGCTCGAAGGCAGACGACTCTAATCATATAGCAGAGCTTTTCTTTAAGGAAGTAGTTCACATGCACGAAATACCCAAGTTCATTGTCTCGGATAGAGACACCAAATTTTTGAGTTCTTTTTGGTGGACTCTTTGGGGCAAATTGGGCACTAAATTGCTATTTAGTATCTCATTTCATCCCCAAACTGACGGTCAAACCGAACTGTGAATAGAACAATGGGCGCTTTACTAAGAAGTATAGTAGGTAAAAAGCTCTCCGATTGGGACGCGAGGTAAGTTCTCGTGACTTACTTTGGCCGATTGGCCTACACCGTACGTCGAAGTCGCGTCGAGGATTATTGGTGAACTGCTTGTTTAAATGTTTTGGTTGGGTAGTTAGGATTAGTTCTTTTATAGGATATGCTTTTATTGTCTCGATGGTATGTATGATGTATGTTTACTTTAAGCACGTAATTGTTCATGCATCACGGTTTTCAACTATGCATAGAAAATGAATTTCCGTATTATGTTTTGTGTAAAATGATGTGGCCTGAAAGGGGGCTATTGATCTATTGTGTAGGCCAAAAGGGGTCTGTCACAATACCACATCGCCCAAAACAAAATGCACTATGTTTTCATGAAAAGTGATGTGGCCTGAAAGGGGTCTATTGATCTATTGTGTAGGTCAAAATGGGTCTGTCACAATACCAAATCGCCCAAAATGAAATGCACTATGTTCTCATGTAAAGTGATGTGGCCTGAAAGGGGGCTATTGATCTATTGTGTAGGCCAAAAGAGGTCTGTCACAATACCACATCGAACCTCATATGCACAGCATGTATTTGCATTTACGAAATTTGCTGAGCCTTTAGCTCATAGATTGTCTATATGGTGTAGGTGATATTGATATAGGTGAGGACGATATCCCTCCACCCGAAGAATGATGCAGTTGAAGGAGGATGGCTCGTGTGAGTGTGATGGGCAGTCGATGCGCCTTTTGACCCGTGGGGATGTACGTAAGTATTTTGGGGACACGATAGTTAGGTCGTAGAAGAAATTTTATAGATTGAACATATTAGGGTGCTTGAAATCTGGTTAGTTGATAGATTTATGTTTTGATGTTTGGGAAATCTATTTTATAAACTATCTTTGGAAAGTCTTTTACAGGAAATATATTGGAAATTGTTTGGTGATTTAAAACAGGGTGAGTTGTTTAGTTTTAAACGGATCCACGCAGTTGGATTTCGTTGAGCTTATCTTGAGTTAATTGGGTTTTAGGTTACATTTTGAGTCGTTTATTTTGGGTGATTGACGAAGTATGAAATGGATGAGGTTATGAATGAGTTTATGTTAAGAGGTTATTGTGTTTGTTGGAGTATATGCGGTATGAAATTAGTGCAGGGATGGAGGAGGAAAAAAAAAGAAAAAAAGAAAGGGAAATGGGAGGCGAACTCCCTGAAAAAAAATGGATTCCAGGGAGACTGCCGACCGATCGCCCAAAGTGGGGATAGATCGGCAGTTGTGATCGCCACTCCCTGGAAATTCTTGGGAGTGTGCTGATCGATCGCCGACATGAGGGGCGAACGATCGCCCCTCCATTTTTATGTTTGCCCCTCCATCAAGATTGTCTATATTGGGGTATCCATTATTGTGAGATCCAAAGTGGTGTCATTTCTATTGCAACCTTCCTCCTCCCTTTCTTGGCATGAAGAATCACCAGTAAAGTTGTATTTCAACTCTCATCCAAAGCTAGTTGGAGTGTTCCTTTTCAAAAGGAGCCAAATCCCAAGAGGTGCTCTTATTACCTCCTATGAGCAGCAAACAATCTTTCATACATAACTTTTCATCTACAACAAATCAAACTCTGATTTTTAGAGGATACTTCCATTACACCCAAAGTAAGTTATCATTAAAATTCAGCTCAATTAAAGTTCATTTGGAGAAGTTGTGCTTTCAGAAAAATAGAACAATTTTTGGCCAAAATTGTTTCACTCGGCCGAGAGCTTTATACTTCAACCTCCTTTCTTGAGTTGAAGAACGTGATCATGGCTTCAGTCAGCTGGGGCACTTGTTGTTAGTTCAGTTGGAAACTAACAACGTCGAGCAACAAGAGATGAAAAAGTGCAAATACTGCCACATAACAGGTATACTCTTGTTAATATATTTTCAAAGGCCAAAAGCACAATTATGTTCCCTTTTATTTGATGTCACCAAAAGCTGGACCTGATGTGCAAAGCTCTCCATACTAGGACCCATCTTGATGCGACCTCGGATATTAGTAAATTTAGGACCCATCAACAATGCAGAATTAACAATAGAATTGCCGTGTGATTCAAAAAAATATTGGATCTAGACCTCGATCAAGCTTTGTCGATGGAACCGTAGTTATCAAAAGAAGAGCTTGACCCAAGCCACACTTGTTGGTTGAACCAAAACTATCAAAGATGATTTATCAAGTCAACACTTGATGAAGATCAAGTTCTTTTCAAAGAACCCACGAGAATAATCTATAAAAAAACTTAAACTTTTATTAATATTAAAAATTTGTGAAAACAAAGTCTAACTCATCTTATTTTAATAGGAAAATAAATAAAAGTTACAAAAATAAAAATAAAAACTAATAAAACTAAAAGTTGGGCCGCTATGGGCTTGTTGTTGCGCACGCTGGGGCAGGAGGACGGGCGTTAGGCGTCCATGCTACCCGTGGACGATGGACACACGTATTGTCGTTCGCGGGCGTAATGGATTTTAAACACATTACACAAATCTCAAACGAAGGGTGCACGAGGCGAATGCGTGCATTGTGCACTTGGAGACTGAATGCGGTGTGTGAGCAGAGCCTGAACGCTGTGCGCATGCGGGATATGAGTGCAGTACGCACGCTGCTGTGTTGGGAGGGGCGGGCGCTGCTGTGCTTTAGTGAATTCCTTCTTTCCTCCAACTTAGCGAACTCTTTTTGCATGCAATAAACTCGTGATCTTTTGCATGGTTTTCCTCTATGGCCTCCTCATCAATACTAAGTATAATTATCGATTTTTTGGTTCAGTCGTGAAGGCTTTTTTTTCTTGAGTTTCCATGATCAAGTTATTTAAAGCTTTGTGTATTTTCTTGACTCTTGATCTTGTCATTGGTCCACCTATGCCTTGTAATAGATCATGCTTCATTGGATTGTTTTTCGTTGCTACCGGGTTCATATCATTCCCTCCTTCTTCGAAAGGATTCACCCTTGAATCTCCTGCATCCGTATAAAGACAAGTCACTAACATTAAAAGATGCGCTTACATTACCATATTCATTTTATAGATGTAGCCATACCCAATCTCTGGGTTCAAAGGTAACCTTTTTGATGTGTTTGTTTGCTTGTCGCGTGTAATGCTTGTTCTTTTCTCGGATGTTTTCTCATCCTTTTGTATGTAAATCCTAACAAACTTGTTAGCAGGCAACAGTAAAATATCAAGTGGAGTTAAATGATTAAAACCATAGACAGTTTCAAATGACGAGTAAGAAGTAATAGAATGAACAACCCTATTATATGTGAATTCTACATGCGGTAAACATTTCTCCCATTGTTTTAAATTTTTTGAAATATTGCTCTCAACAATCTAGAAAGTGTCTTATTTACTCTTTCAGTTTGTCCATCCGTTTGTTGATGGTGCTACGATTGAGAATAATAGTTTACTACCTAGTTTACTCCATAGAGTCTTCCAAAAGTGACTTAAAAATTTAACGTCTCTATCACTCACAATGGTTCTTGGTAATCCGTGTAAACACACAACTTCTCTAAAAGATAAATCCGCCACGTACGTAGCATCATTAGTTTTCGAACAAATAATAAAGTGAGTCATCTTGCTAAATCTATCAACAACTACAAATATGATATTCTTACCTCCTTATGTCCTCAACAATCATATCACAAAATCCATTAAAATATCAACCCAAGGTTGATTCGGGATATAAATGGTTTATGTATTGTCCATAAGATCTTATTTTTATTTGAATTTTCTACACTTAATGCACTTGTCACAAATAACTTGCACATCATGTCTCATTCTCGGCCAATAAAAGTGTTCACAAAGCACACTAAAGGTTTTACTTACTCCAAAGTGTCCCATGAGTCCTCCTCCATTAGTTTCTCTAACAAACAATTCTTTTAATGAACATTTAGGGATACAAAGTTTATCTTTCTTGAATAAAAGTCCCTCATGTCTATAGTGTTCATTACATGCATGTTTCTCACAATCCTTCGAAACTAGGTAAAAGTCGATGTTCATTTCATACGATTCTTTATAAAAATCAAACCCTAACAACTTAGATTATAGAGAAGTTGTAAGTACGTATCTTCTTGACAATGCATCGGCAACTACATTCTCTTTATCTTTTTTGTAATGGATGATATAAGGAAAAGTCTATATGAACTTCATCCATTTCGCATGTCATTTGTGTAATTTTCCATGTGACTTTAAGTATTTTAAACTTTCGTGGTTGAAATAGATGATGAACTCTTTTGGTCCCTAAATTTTATTTTTTGGTAATTTTTTAGTTTTTTATTTTATTTTTGTAATTTTATTTATTTTGCCTATTTAAACATATGAGTTCGATTTTGTTTAGGGAGATTTTGAGATTAATAAAAATTTGAGTTTTTTTAGAGAATCTTCTCTTGAATTCTTTGTGAAGAACTTAATTTTTGTCAAATATCAACTTGATAAATCATCTTTGATAGTTTTGGTTCATGCAACAATTGTGGTTCGAGTCAAGCTCTTCTTTTGATAAACACGGTTCCATTGGCAAAGCTCGATCTAAATCTAGTTCCTCTATTTTTCTTGAATCACACGATGATTCTATTGTTAATTCCGTGTTGTTGACGGGTTCCGAATTTTCTTGAATCACCCGTGAGTTGTCTAGATAAAGTATCAACAACTTGCATAATGTTGCCTTGTTTGTATTGAATTTCATATTGCAGCCCCAACTATTTGGTTAACCACTTTTGCTGGATGGACGTGGTAATCCTCTGCTCTAACAAATACTTAAGAGAATTATGGTCAGTCTTAATAATAAAATGGTTGCCCTCTAACTGGTGGTGCCATTGTTGAACTGCCAAGACCAAGGCAAGCAACTCCTTGGTTTTCTTTAGTTGAAAGGCTTACTCATGCAGGTAATAATAGGTCGATGATTTTGCATCAGTACTGCGCCCATACCACCGTAACGGGCCTTCATTTCAATGATGAAAGGTTGAGCAAAGTCCGGCAATGCTAGAATCGGAGATGTGCACATTTCGTGTTGCAAAACTTGTAAAGTTGTATCTGCCTCCGAAGACCAACAAAAAGAATTTTTTTCAACAAATTTGTAAGAGGTCGGGTGAGAACCCGGTAGCCACGTATGAACTTGCGGTAATATCCTGTTAACCCAAGAAAACCACATAGTTGTTTGATGGAGGAGGGGCTCGGCCATTTAACCATGGCCTTAATTTTCGAAGGGTCAACTTCAACTCCTTAAGCCGAAAGAATATAAGCCAGGTAAGAATCTCTAGTCGGGCCAAAAGAGCATTTCGATAATTTAGCAACTAACTCATGTTGGCGAAGAATACGCATAATAGATTGCAAGTGTTGACAATGGGTCTCCAAGTTAGGGCTGTAGACGAGTACAAAGTGCAACAAATGAGGCTGAAAAATATTATTCAGTAATGTGGAATCCGCTATCTAAAATGGGGAGTGAAACACCAGAGGAGTGAGAGAAGAAAGAGGTAAAATTTATTTATTTTTTCTTCTTATTCATCCCTAGTTAATGCCACGTGTACACCCTAAACCCCTTTTTGTGAAAACGTTTCAGTAGAAACTCCCTTATCTGCTAAGAACGCCATGCGCAAAACAGAGAGGGGAAAACTGACCGACGACGATTTGGCCTCCAGTTCCAACTATTTTTGTTTCAAAACATTACTAGCATATTCCTCTTCAACCTTTGTGAAACGATTTGGAGGCTCGACCCTGGTGCTCGAAAATTGGTGAGTGATTTCTCCTTCGTTTCTATTGTTTTCTTCCTGTAGTTCTCAGTTGGATAATAGGACTGTTGTGTTGTTTTCAAAAATTTGTTTGATTAAAATCTTCGCTGGTTAAGGGTCTTTGAATTAATTGTTGTTCTATTGTTAATTAAAGGATCTTAATTCTCTTTAAAGAGGAGGAAATTTTGTAGGATTCAAGATTGATCACTGCTTTGGAGGTTTGATTAAAGGGCTGGAAATTTTAAAATTTTGGGCTAAGAACCCAAAACCTATGTTTTGTTTCCCCTTATTCTGTACTGTTGGTAGAAGCGGGACTAAAGAAGAAATTTTTCTTTTTGGGTTGAATTGATAAATCTATGATTTGTTTTGTTTTGTTGGAAAAATTCATTGATGTATGGTACTACTGGATGGTAAGGGGAGGTTAATGAAGAGATTTTTAACCCAAAGTTCAATTTCTATTTTCTTAGGAACCCACTTGCTAAATTAAGAGTTTGGACTTTTAGACCACTGATTATTGAGACTTGAAATTATCGGGTTTTGACCTATTGTATACCCACTTGAGGTAGGGGTTTATTTTATTTTCGGTTAAGTATTATTTTTAATGCATTAATTAAATTAATTTATTTAGCATAAATTGTTTATTTAATTTTGTGTTATTATTTTATTCACATATTTATCAACTGTATATTTTATCATTGATAAAAAATTGTGTGGTTTTAACTAGAAGCTAACAAAGGACGCCGCGAAGTTGCATAGAGCTGAAGAACCATTTAAGGTGTTGGAAAGAATCAACAATAACGCTTATAAGATTGAGGTACCTAGAGACTATGGAATTTCAACCACCTTTAACGTCCTCTTTCCTTACAAGGGTAGCGATGATGACATCAAGGAGCTCCACTTAAAGGATTTGAGGTCAAATCCTCAATCACCTAGGGAGGATGATGTGCCCAGAGGGCCATCACTCGATCACAAACCAAGGCCCAAGCATTATCAAATCTATTTACTAACAAGCCCAATTCTTTTGCAGGACTTAGAGACATCTTCATGGATTTTGATTGGGAGCCGAGCACAAGGGACCTGGATCAACCCATGCACTTGCTAACTTGGGAAACAAAGACGGAGGCACTTGAAGATGGAGGCACTTGAAGAAGGGATTTGTCTCCCTTGGGATTAAAATTGTAACCGAACGCGTATCATTTTTTTTGTTGTTTTGGCAAACTTTTAGCCTTGTATTTTGTTGGCAAACATTGGCATTTTATGTAATATTTTATAGTTGCATACATCCTTAGGCATTAGGATTAGATGTAAGCTAGTTTAGATGGTTGTTTGGAAGATGGATCAAATGAAGAGTGTGTTGTTACACTAGGCCAAGGCTTTGACCCATTTTGAAGCCCCTTTGAAGCCCATTTCGAAGCCCACTTTTCCAGCCACTCTAGGTCTATAAAAAAATAGATATTGGTGTTTGTAATGTGTAACGACCCCTTTTTCCAGCAAGATATTGTCCGCTCTGGGGATTGGGACGTAGCCCAATATCATCCCCTCACGGCTTTGTTTGGCGAGAACTTCCCAGAAGGTCACCCAACCTGGAATTGCTCTCGCCGAAGCACTTTTAATTTCGGAGTTCTTATGGGATCCATTGTTAATTGTGCTCCAAAACACGTCTTACTATCTTGGGAGGATCTCCTTACATATGTTTCATTTCCACATACTTCCCCAAGCGATGTGGGATTGTGACGATCCCTCTTTCCACGACCGAACCCTCCGGCCCAATCTTCTGGGATCCGTGGAGTTTTAACCCACCTCCGGCCCCAATCGGGCCCTCGAGCCTTTGAGGATCCGCGGAGGATGGGTGGTTCCACCACATACGTGTCAAGTCAGGTCATAACAATCACCCCCCCTCGGGGGCCCAACATCCTCGTTGGCCATATTTCTTGTTGGGTACAGGCTCTGATACCATTTGTAACGACCCCTTTTTCCAGCAAGATATTGTCCGTTCTTGGGATTGGGCCATAACCCAATATCCTCCCTCACGGCTTTGTTTGGTGAGAACTCCCAAAGGCACCCCAACTGGAATTGCTCCGGCCAAAGTACTTTTACTTCAAGTTCTTATGGGATCCATTCGTTAATTGTGCTCAAACCGTCTTTACTATCTTGTGGAGATCTCCTCCATATGTTTCATTTCCACATACTTCCCAAGCGCTGTGGGATTGTGACGATCCCTCTTTCACGCCCTGAACCCTCCGGCCCAATCTTCTGTATCCGTGGAGTTTTACCCACCTCCGGCCCCAATTCGGGCCTCGAGCCTTGTTTGAGGATCCGCGGATGATGGGTGTTCCACCGCATACGTGTCCAAGTCAGGTCATAACCAATCACCCCCCCTCGGGGCCCCACATCCTCGTGCCATATTTCTTGTTGGGTACAGCCTGATCCATTGTAACGACCCCTTTTTTTTTTTTTGGCCCCAGCCCAAAATAAAATAAAATTGTCCTTTCTTTGGGATTGTCCATACCCAATATCCTCCCTCACGGCTTTGTTTGGTGAGAACTTCCCAGAAGGTCACCCAACTTGGAATTGCTCTCGCCAAAGTACTTTTAACTTCAGAGTTCTTATGGGATCCGTTGTCAATTGTGCTCCAAAACGCGTCTTACTATCTTGGGAGGATCTCCTTACATATGTTTTATTTCCACATACTTTCCCAATCGATGTGGGATTGTGACGACCCCCCTTTCCATGACCGAACCCTTCGACCTAACCTTTTGGGATCCGCGGAGTTTTAACCCACCTCCGGCCCCAACCGGGCCCTCGAGCCTCTAAGGATCCGCGGAGGATGGGTGGTTCCACCACATACGTGTCAAGTCGGGTCATCATATAATGGTTGTTGATGCTATGAGAATAACCTAATTTTGGCTAAGTGTTGGGAGCTTGAAGACCGGTGAACGGTAAGACTCGGTTCGGTCAAGAACCGAGGAGAGTTCTCTCCTTTACGCTTTCAAGCCCACGGTTGCTTGAATAGCTATTGTTCCATGCTTTTTCCCTCTTTTTTCAGAGTAGGATACACGAAGAAGGTGGCCATTAACCCGTTCCATTTGCTGCCATTCTTCCACGGAAGAGTGTATACCGAAAGCTTACAAAATATTGCTTATCGGACATCATCTGGTGTTCTTCTTGTAACTTTTTATTTACCCATCATCTGGATCTGAAAATTTAAGGACAAAATCTTTACTCATATTGGAAAAACCCCTTAAAATTTCGTTGAATTTGAATATCGTTTGGTTGGTAAAATCACTGTTGGTTTTTGCTGGTTTTTCTATTTTTCTGTTTCTTTGCTATTAGATTGTTGTGCGTAGAAACACGACCCCTTTGCAGAAGGAATCGTGTCAGGTTGTTTAGGAATTTTGGTGGAAAAAATTAAAAAGGAAAAAATGGAAAGTTTATAAAATGGAAGGGTTTACTGTTAAATGGCAAAAAACCAACTTCTTCCTCCTTTCTTCTCCACAAAATCCAACAGCCATTGAAGAGTTCTCTCCTCCATTTTCATCAAGAGTTTGCAAGGTTTTAAGGTAGGTTTTGGTTGGGTTTTGAGTTTGATGCCTTTTAGTGATAGTTTTTAGTGTTTTGGTGTAATTTTTGTGAGGTTTGGTTAGGGTTTGGGAAACCCTACCAAATTTTTGGTTTAATTGGCTTGTTCTCTTCCTACATTTCATGATTTAAATGTTAGATGGATTAGTTTAGGTGGTTTTTAGAGATAGATTAAAGTTTTAGTGGAAGTTGGAGAAAAACCAGATTTTGTGTTAAGGGGGGGCCGATTCTGTTTTGGTGGTTTCGAATTGGCCATGGTGTTTGGTTGTTAAATTTGATTGTTTCAATGGATAGTAGACGTTTAGAGGTTTACGAAATGAGGTGGAACGTCTAAATCCGTTGAAAAATGAGTAAGTTATGGCCGATTAAAGTTTGGACGCCGAAATTGTAGGAAAATCGGGTTTAGGTGTTATGTTTAAAGTTGGTTAAATGTTGTGGTTAGTTTTGGTTTAGGTAATTCTTTAGAATTTTTTAGGTTGGTACTAAGTGAGTTTTTCCTATTTGTTAGGATGACAAACGAGCAGGTAGCTTAGTTGACATAACTGAACACGTGCCGGGAAAACAGGTCAGTAGTAGATTGCATTTGTTTTGCCTTCAAGCCTACACCACGGAACGGTAGGGTTTAGTGCTTGATTATTGTTTGTTGTGTGTTTGAGTATGGTGTGAGTGTCATGCATCATGTTTTAAGTTACGAAAATGAGTTTTGTGCATGATTTGAAACGTGTAAGAGGAAGCACTAGAGGGTTGAACGCCTCGTCGTTAACGTACAAGAAGTACTAAAGGGTTGAACGCCTCGTCGTTAACGTGCAAGAGCATGCACTAGAGGGTTGAACGCCTCGTCGTTAATGTGCAAGAAGCACTAGAGGTTTGAACGCCTCGTCGTTAACGTGCAAGAAGCACTAGAGGGTTGAACGCCTCGTTGTTAACGTGCAAGAGCATGCACTAGTAAGTTGAACGCCTCGTCGTTAATGTGCAAGAGTAAGCACTAGAGGGTTTGAACGTCGTCGTTAAACGC
>CM039509.1:16245179-16288087 GCA_022432975.1 Begonia masoniana
ACTGTACTATTAGTCTTGATGAATCTTTTCTATGTCCGTTTGTATTTTCCTCTTAATAAATTTTAGAAAATAAAGTCGCAGAAAGCTGATATTGTTACATTATCATAAGATGACTTCAAGCCCATAGGACCGAAATCATGGCCCCTGGGTGATATGGCATACAATGCTTTATATTTCTGCGGCAACCTAGATATGGCTGCCCTGGGGCGCACCCCTACTTTAGATATGGACATCCAGGCACATTTCTAGGGAAGTTATCAATTTTTTTTTTGATCGCACTGCATTACCGTACTTTTGTAAATACAATTAGGACGTGTGGGCGTTCTGTTAAAACAGCTTGTCTCAACTCTGGATCTTTTGACACACACCGCCTTTTTGAATAACAAAACTCCATCGAGACTAACTTCCCAACCGCAACTGTTCACACAGCCTGATTTTCCTCAAATCTTTCTTTCAAGTCATCATCAAATTTTTCTACCTATCTTTAACACTTTGAAAGGTGGGTAGCCACCAATTACATACCAAAACTACTTATTATTTTCTTGGATGCAGTTCCTAATTTTCTATCGTCATACACCTCTTCCAAGTTCTAACAAAGACATAAAGAACCCTTGAGGGTAACAACTCAAGCACAGCTATAATATTTGTAACAACCCCGAATTTCGGGTTTCCTGCTCCAAGGCTCTTTTTTGTAAATAATAAAATTAGTCCGTTTGCGAGCGGATTTTTCCTTAGAGCCCGACAATTTACTGGAATTTTTCAGTGGAATAAGTTTAAATTTTTAGAGACCCCAAATCGAACAAGAGTAATGCAAGATGTCTCGCCGTTTTAAACCCTTTTAGTATTTTACTTAAAATTCGTAAGAATAGCAAAATAAGTCCGTTTTGTTGAACGTTGAGTTTTGTTGAGACTCTAAGATTAATTGGAATAATGGAGACTAAGGAAATTGCAGAGGCAACCAATCGATAGACTAATTATGAATAACCTAGAATTGGGGAGGGGCATTTAAGTAATTTTAGTAAATAAAAATTATAATTTCTAATTATATTTTTATACAGTGAATTGCTTCACGAGGCAGCCATTCCCCTCTGCCCGCGCTCCCGACGCCGAGAGAAGAAGCCCGTCTGACAACAGCGAGCGGCGACCACGTGATTCCGACCGCCGTCAGACGAGCTAAACTCCGGCAGCTGAACCAGAGCTCTGTTCGGCCTTCTCCGCGCCAGACCCGACCGAAAACAGGTAGACGTCTTCCCTGTTTTCGAGCTGTTTTCTGGCCGACCGTGCAAGCCCTCGATTGACTCCGTTTCACTACCGGCCCTTTTTGGTTTGCCCTTAAACGTCAATTGGCCGACTCGTGCTGGCATTGATTGCCGAGCAATGAGGAGCTCGGATTGGGGAAAAACCGTGGGGCTAGGTGTTTGGGATTTCGGTTATTCTGAATTGTACTCCGATTTAGGTTAAGATTATTTATGGGATTTAGGAAGATGGATTAGGGAGGAATTTGAGAGAGTTTTGATGAAAAATTGAAAAAGTGAAATTTGGGTAAAAGGGTCAGTTTCGGGTTTTGATAAATTGGACTAGGCTCTGGTCGTTAGTTTTGAAAATTTCCTTTTGGCAATTAATAGTATTTAGGAGTACTGGCCGCTGGAAACTTTCGATTCCGATAACCGAACGCAAAAGTTACGCGCGTTGAGTTTCGGTCGGTTTTTACCAAACCCAAATTAGTGGCCGTTTTAGTTAGATTTTAGTTGGATTAGGCTTAATAGTAGTTAAGATGTTTTTTAAAAGAAAATAAGAGTTTGAGTTGTATATCCGTCTTGTCCGTTTTCAGATTTATATATTATCTTAATATTCTATTAAATATGGCATTTTTGTAAATATGTCAATCAGTTCCGTTTTCACGAAAAGAAAAGCGTCATTAATGACTCTACCGAAATAAGAATTTTAAGACAATACGGGAATTGTCGTATAATGCGCTAGTTCCGAGTAATTATTTTCACTCGAACTAAAGCGACGTTTTTATTGAAAATAGTAAATGAAGCTCAAATTGCGAACAGACATTTTTAATAAGACCCTGGCTATGATATGGGTGTATTCGCAAGAATACGAGAAATTGGAGAACCCGAACTGTTTGACGATTGACGAACGAAGGACGAAACAAAAATAGATTTAAGTACGAAGTGCAAATGGTATTTGCAAATCCATTTTAATAAATAACCAAAATCTATTTTCCTCTCCCTCCCGTCTCTCTTCTTCTCTTCTGCCTTCTCCCTGGAGGCGCTAAGCAGAGGGCTCTCTCACCTCACTGCCGCCGCGTCTCAGCGGCCATTCGACTCCGTCCGACCTCCGTTTCTCCTCCTCCTTCACGGTTTCTTCCTCTCCGCAACCTCGGGAAGTGGCCTACATCTCTGAGCGTTTATTTCGAGTTTCCGGTTCCGATTTAGTTTAGGGTTTCAATTAGTGGGTTTCGACACAAAAACGCTATTTTGCCCCGTAATATAGGTTGCCGTGATTTAGTATAATTGAACGGATTGGACCGTTTATTGGACGAAAGAATCACTTTGCGAAAAAGTTATAATTGATAATAATTCGGTTTTTTAGGAAAACTCGTAAATAGAGATTTTGGATTATAAGCTTTACTTAACGTTCCGAAATGCCTAAATAGCTAAGTGAGAATTTTAGGAGAATTCCGTTAATTAAGGATTTTGTAATTATGGACTTTATGGCATAAATGATTAATACCGGCGAATATCGTGTTTTATTCAGACACTCAACTCTCGTGTCAGGCTTGTGATTCGGCGCGCTCAAGGTAAGTTCTCGTGATCTTTTCGGCCGATAGGCCTTCACCGGACATCGAAGTTTCTTGAGGAATTCGGAGAGGCGTTTGGTGGTTGTTTAAAATTTGTTCCTGGTTCGGGTAGTCAGGATGAAAGTTTGTTTTATAGGTTGTTTGTTATGTCTTGATGTATATATGGTTGTTTGTTTATTGTCCATATGAAATGTTATGCATCATGTCATTTAAAGTAAAATGAACCAACAAACTAATTGAAGCTACGTCTCTGTCTATCTGGTCTGGCGAGTGGGTTAGACTCGGTGACAATCTGTCTGCGACCTAATAAAAAGTAAAACGAACCAAGAATAAATCTACGTAATCTTTATACTGGTCACGTCGAGGAGTTGTAGACCCTCGGTGACAATCTTTCCGCCGTACTGATCTGAATCTGAAGCTAATCTGAATCTGAATCTGAACTGAATCTGAATCTGTATCTGTATCTGCATCTGCATCGTCATCGCATGTTTTTCTGAATGTGGCATATGCACGCACTGTATCACGCATTTACGTAAGCTTTACTAGATTTTTTATCTCATCGATGTCGGTATGGTGTAGGTGAACTCGTGGTCGAGGAACCAGGGGTTGAGACTGGATTCCTCCTCCTGAGGCATGGAGTCCAGTTGATTCGAGGATGGCTGCGGTGGTGTCTGGCGCAGTCGAGCTCACCTGACCCGTGTGGATATTTGTTATAGATTTTGAGGTTTTGGAGTATTTTGGGCTGATTAAATGTTAGAAATTATAGGATTTTGGTACTGTATTTGATAGGTTTATGTTTAATGTGGCAAATGTTTTGTTTAAGCTTTTGTTTGAACGTTATGAATGTTAAAGACAATGTTTTGATGGTTACGATATGCCGTTTTTGAGCTATCCACGCAGTGATTCGCAAGTCCTCCGAAAGTTGGATGAGTGTAGGATATTTTTTGTGTCATTTATCATTGTGGTGAAATTGATTAAAAAGTGGTAGAAAACAGGTGATTTGCTCTCTGGAATCGATTCCCAGAAGCGTGAGAAGATGTACTCCTCTGGAATTTGAGAATCCAGAGAGTTAAAGTGAGAAAGTATAGAGAGAAAAGCAGTAGGACAAGCGCCATGCGCGCACAGGGCGCGATCGCTGCCAAGCGACAGGCGGCGAAGGGCGCGATCGCTGCCACGATCGGGCCGCTGTCGCGCTACGCTCGCACGATCGGCGCTGCTCTTTTCCGCGTTCGGGCCGCTGCAAGCGCAGCGCATGACGGCGATCGCGCGCTGTACGTAACAGCGTTCGATCCCGGTCTCCTTTCTTTGGCAAATTCGCATTCTGCCCTCGCCCGTTGTTTTCTCGTTTTGTTTAGTTTTAATTAATTATTTTAAGGTTTAATTTGAATGTTTTAAAGATTTATTTAAATTGATTTAAAATTAGATTAATATTCCGATTCGTTTAGTTTCCGCCTAGAGTTTAATAAAGATATTAGGCTAAAATAAAATAAAAAAAAAAAAAATAGTACGGGAAATACGGTACAGTATTAGACAGTCTACAATTATGGGTATCAAGCCCCCGGTTTTAAACATCGGTTCTGTAGACTGCGCGACCAGCACAGCCACTAACGCGGACATTCTTCAGCAACTGTAAGGAGCTATAGTTTTATTTTATTTCTTTTTCTTAGAGTTTGTTTAGTAACCGTATAGGATTATATAACTATGGGGCGTCAAAGAAAGGACCGAGACGACAGAGACTGATACGATAACACGCTTAAGGATTTTATTGACCCCAGCATCTCAGCATATGGGCGTCGGCTCAGCAGATGGAGAGCAGTCCCCGCAGCTGGTTACATTGATAGACCGTGATGGGGGGGGGGGGGGGGGGGTACTAGAGCTCGAGAGCCAGCAATTCCGGCTATCACGCGATGGAAATTCAGGGCTCCATCCCCAGTATTAGCGGACATCCCTGATCCCTCTTCCGCGGATGAGTGGATTCGTACTATGAGGATATGCTCGCTATGGCGGCATTGAGGAGGACAAGGGTGCTTGGGTTGGTGACCTCCACCTAGCCCTTAGAATGCCTATTTTGGTGGATTCAGTGAAGTCGACCACCGATGATGACTGTTATGGCTGGACAAATTCAATAGTTATTAACGATAAGTATTTCAGCCTACTGTTCGCGGGTGGGGGCGAAACCTGATGGAGTTTAATGCATTACGACACTGCTTCTATTCCCGAGTAGGTTAGGGAGATTTGAAGCGTTGTCCGCTTCGCGGCCACTCAGTCGGCATTAACGATGAAATGTACTCCCCGGTTTTCTAAGGAATTACCCGGATTCCGTAGCGCCTAACTATATCTGGGTACGATTTAACCCTATGTGAGATCGGGCAGTGCGCTAGACAGTGAGGCAAGTTGATGTGGATACTGTCAGACCCGAGGGCGCCATCAAAGGCGTACTTTCGGGAGATTCACCCTCAGGTTAGGGATGAAGGCTGCAAACCGAGAGCGCAGCCTCAGCAACAACCAATCAGAGGTGTTAAGGAACCTCTAAGGGGTAACGTCGTGAAGGGTAAACATGTACAGGGGACTTCTCATATGCCTTGGTGCCCTAATTGCCAAAAGACACAGGGTGATGCCGGGTGCACGAACAATGTATAGGTGTGGTGAAGTTTACCACTTTTTAGATATTGCCGACGCCCGGGCCCGTGATCATGGAATGGATCAGAGGAGATTCTGCCCAGGGTCTTCCGCATTTATAAACCTTGTGACCGTCACGATAGGGCACGCCCCCCTTATTACGGTACCGTTTTCAATTGCCTGTATGATAATATGTTATGTTAAATAGAAACAAAAATATTGATGATACGTGAGAGCCGAGAAATAGAAAAGTAGAAAACTAAAAAATAGTTTATCAATAGAGATTAACTTTGATTTAATCAACGGAGTTTTTACACTTAAGGTTAGTAAAGAAATTAGAGAAATACACCCTATCACCCCCCTTCAAGTATTAAATGCGACTATCGAGAAAGATGAAGGTTAGATAGAACCTATAATGGATACCCGAAGATTTGTTGCATATCTTGAGTGTTTTTAAATAGATCTAGTACGTAGAACACGTACATTGAGGCTTCTATGAAGTTAGAGTGTCCTATCTTAAGAAGAATTTAATGCAGTTCCACTTGGAATAATTGTCGATAGAATATTTGGACTTACTAGGAAGGAGCGAACAAAATAGACTAGCCTCAACACGGTACCTTGAGGACTTCGTGAAGGAGAGGTAGATCGTTGGAATAAATTAGAGCTTATTTGGTATGTTCAAGGTCATGCAAATATGAAAAGTTGCGATTATAGAATAAGATGAGAATTTTCAATCGAAACTATCTAAGTTTAACTTAGAATTAAGCTAAGTTTAGCAAATTTTTTAGAGACGACTCGTGTTTGACAGTCGACGACCAAATAATATATATTGCTTAAGTTGAATGCTAGTTTAGAAGTCACAATTTGAAGGTTAGAGACTTGATGATGCGTCCGTAGTTTGTAGAGACTTAAGTTAAGATGATGCACTACGCAGAAGTAGCCAAGTAGAATTAGTAATGACGTAACTATATATTCAAGAGATAGTCTAGAACGATATGTGACGGTTTGTAACTCTCAGTTTACAGGAGACTTGATCGTTCCTAACGAGTAATAACTCAACCCTGATGGACTCTTCGAACTCATAGAACATCTCGATGTGATTTTGGGAGATTTGTATTTGAAAATCGAATTCCGGCGTTAGAGTCAAGTGAATTGAAGGTATGAGGGCGTAAAACGACTATGTATTATGCCTGGGACCATGGACAAGGAATTAAGGAAGTTAGAGACAAACCATAGGAACCTTATTTTTGCGAATAAGCAAAAATGAAGGTGAGTTAGATTACGACTAGAATGTTAGTCAACCATGACATTAGGTTGGTGGACATGATTGAGTTAGTAAGGATATGAGCAATCCTTAGTAAGACCAATTGGATAAGTTTAGGGAGGCCTAACGTTTCAGGTTATTAAATGTAGACCAACAGTGCTTGGTTCATTAGGGTGTCAATTACTCAGCTAGACTCGTACGAGGGCTTAGGAAAATTCGGTAGATTTGATCTAGCGGGTCATGTATAGTCCAATTGAAAAAGGAGTATGAGTAGTAGAATTAATGTTAGAAATATTTGTTTAGCGGCATTCGGATTGAACAGGAATAGAGGAATGCGTGAATTTATGAACTACAACAGGAATTGTAGACATTCAATTGACTGGCGTAGAGGAAAGCTCAATAAATTGGGAATTTTTGAAGTTTATATTACCATGAAGGTTAATGTGACTTATTAGTGAAAGTTGATACATCCGCAAATGTTAAAGTGGCAACTCGATGCGCGTAGTTAATTAATTTGAGATTTCAGATTTTAAATTGAGGCTTAATACTACTTAAGTTAAGGCAAGTGTATTTTCAATTGAAAGTTAAGAATACACAAATTAAAGCCAATACAGAAGATGTTTGGTAGAGAGCCAATTAAGAATAGACATAAGTATAAATGATTATCTAAGATACTGCCGCATTATATTATAACGTTAGGTTCAAGGACTAAACTACGCGCAAATTTTTTGTGGACAAAATTCTGAATAAGAGGGTGGAATGGAAATCCGGCTTGTACGGATTTCAATTATATCTTTTAATTTCTTAAATAACTGTCATTTTTTTGTAATATGTCAAATCAGGTCCGTTTCACGAAGAAGCGTCATTGACTCAACGAATAATAAGATTGTAAAGACAGTTTACGGGATTTTCGGCGTAAGACGCTAATTCCCGTAATTATGTTTTCTTCTTCTTCTCGAACTTACAGGACGTTTTATGAAAATATTAAATTAAGGCTAAATTGCGAACAGACAGTTTTAATAAACCCTGGCGATGAATATGGGTTATTCGCAAAATAAGAGAAATTGGAGAACCCGAACTGTTGGACGATTGACGAAACTAATTACGAAACAAATAGATTTAAGTAAGAAGGCAAAATGGTAATTTGCAAACCATTTATAATACCAAATCTATTTTCTCTCCCTCACCTTCTCTCTTCTTCTTCTCCTTCTCTGTCACGCAACGCAGCATAGGCTCTCTCCCTCACGGCCGCCGGCTTCTCACGCCATTCCGACTTTCCGTCCGCACTCCGTTTTCCTCCGTCCTTCACGGTTTCTTCCTCTCGTCGCAACCCTCGTAAGTGCCTACAATCTCTGAGCGTTTATTTGAGTTTCGGTTCGATTTAGGGTTAGGGTTCAATAGGGTTTCGACAAAAAACTCTATTTTAGGGCCGTAATTTATGTTGCCGTGATTAAGTAATCGATTGAACGTATGGACGTTATTGACAAAAGAAATCATTTGCGAAAAAGTTATAAATTGATAAAATGTCGGTTTTTAGGAAAAACTCGTAAATAGAGATTTTGGATTATAAAGCTTTAATTAACGTTCGAATGCTCTACATAGCTAATTGGGAAGTGAGGAAGAATTCGTTAATAAGGATTTTGTAATTTGGACATTTATGCATAAATTGATTATAAACGCGAATATCGTGTTTTATTCAGGACACCAACTCTCGTGGTCAAGCTTGTGTTCGGCGCGCTCAAGGTAAGTTCTCGTGATCTTTTCTGGCCGATAGGCCTACACCGTACATCGAAGTCGTCTTGAGGAATTTCGGAGATGCTTTTGTTTGTGTAATGAAATGTCTGTTTCAGGGTAGTCCAGGATAGTTTTTTTTAATAGGTGTTTGTTATCGTCTTGATGGTATATATGGTTGTTTGTTTATTGTCCGATATGAAATGTTCATGCATCATGTCATTTAAAGTAAAATGAACCAACAAACGAATTGAAGCTACGTAATCTGTTATCTGGTCATGGCGAGGTGGGTTAGACCTCGGTGACAATCTGTCTGCGACCTATTAAAAAGTAAAACGAACCAACGAAATAAATTACGTATCTGTTATCTGGTCACGTCGAGGAGTGGTAGACCTCGGTGACAATCTGTCTGCACGTCATGCATCTGAATCTGAATCTGAATCGAATCTGAATCTGAATCTGAATCTGAATCGTATCTGTATCTGCTCTGCATCTGTCATCTGCATGTTTTTCGAATGGCATATGCACGCATGTATCCGCATTTACGTAGAGCTTACTGAGATTTTTATCTCATAGATGTCTGTATGGTGTAGGTGAACTAGTGTCGAGGAACCAGGTGAGGATGGGATTCCTCCTCCTGAGGCATATCCCAGTTGATCGGGATGCTGCGGTGGTGTGCTGGCGCAGTCGAGGCTCACCTGACCCGTGGGGATAGTATGTATAGATTTGAGGATTTTGGAGTATTTTGGGCTGATAAATGTATGAATTATAGGATGTTTGGTACTGGTAGTGATAGGTTTATGTTTATGTTTCATCAAATGTTTTGGTTTAAAGCTTTTGTTGACGTTATAGAATGTTAAAGAAATGTTTTTGATGGTTACGGATATGCTCGGTTTTTAGAGCTATCCACGCAGTTGGATTTCGCAAAGTCCGCCGAAAGTTGGCTGAGTGTAGGATATATTTGTGTTCATTGTGATCATTGTGTTAATGATGATAAAGTGTAGAAAACAGTGAGTTGCTCTCTGAATCGAATCCGAGAGCGTGAAAAGTGTACTCTCCTGGAATTTGAGCATCCAAGATTAATATAGACTATAGAGAGAAAGAAGCAGTGAGGCACGCCAGGCGCGGAAGGGCGATCGTCGCCACAGCGATCAGCGCCAGAAGGCGCGATCGCTGCCAGCGATCGGCGCTGTCGCGCTACGCTCGCAGCGATCGGGCGCTGCGCTTGGCCGCGTTCGGCGCTGCAAGCGAGCACGCATGACAGCCGATCGGCGCTGTACTTAACAGGTTCGCTCCTTCTCCTTTCTTTGGCAAAATTCGCGATTCGTCTGCCCTCCTACCGTTGTTTTCTCTTGTTATTTAGTTTTAATTAATTATTTTAAAGGTTTTAATTGAATTGTTTTAAGATTTATTTAAATTGATTTAAAAGTTAGATTTAATTCCGATTCCGTTTAGGTTCCGCCTAGAGTTTAATTAAAGATATTAGGATAAAATAAAATAAAAAAAAAAAAAATAGTACGGGAAATACGGTAACATTAGTGGTCTACAATGTATGTATCAGAGCCCCCGGGTTTTAAAACGTTCTGTATACTGCTCGACTGCACAGCCCTAACGGCGGAACATTCTTCTCACTGTAATTGATGCTGCTTATAGTTTTATTTTATTTCTGTTTCTTAGAGGTTTGTTTATTAACCTTATAGGAGTTTATAAATATGGTGCGTCAAAGGAAAGGACCGAGACGACAGAGATGATACGATAGACACGCTTAGTATTGTATACCCAGGCCTTCTCACATATGGAGCGTCAGGCTCAGCAGAGGAGAGGCAGTCACAGCATCTGGGTACATTGATAGACCGTGAGGGTACTAGAGCTAGAGAGCCAGCCAGTCCGGCTAATCACGGCGATGGAGGGATTCACGAGGCTCCAGCCCCCCAGTATTTACGGCAGTCTACGGCTCCCTCTTCCGCGGAGGAGTGGATTCGTACTATGGAGGGCTAGTGCTCGCTATGCGAGCATTGAGGAAGGACAGAGGGTGGGTTGGTGACCTACCACCTACCCTTAGATGCCAGATTTTGGTGGGATTCAGTGAGTGACCACCGATGTGCTGTTCTGGCGCTGGGAAACCAATGATTCATAGAGTTATTTACTATAATATTCATCCATACTGTTCGCGAGGCGAAAATGATGATTTTAACAGTTACGACGACTGCTTCTATCCCAGTAGTTAGGCAGATTTGAGCGTTGTTCCGTTCGCTCGCTCACGTCCAGGTCGTCATTAACGAGGACAAGTACGCCGGTTTCTACAGGGACGTAACCGAGAGTCTTTCCGTATGGCGCCCTTACTATATCGTAGCTGGGGTACGGATGTACCCTCTGATGAGATCGTGGCCAGGGCGCTAGACATTGAGGCAGTCGATGTGGATCTGTCAGACCGAGGAGCATCAAAGGGCTTCTTTCGGGAGATTCACCCTCAGTTTAGGGGAGCTGGCAACCGAGAGCGCAGCCTCAGCAACACATCAGAGGGGTGTTAAGAGACCTCTAGAGGGAGGTAACGATCGAGGGAAGGTAAACAGGTACAGGGGACTTCTCAGATGCCTTGGTGCCCTAATTGCCAGAAAGACACAGTGTTGAGTGCCGGTTGGCACGAACAAATGTTATAGGTGTGGTGGAGTTGACCACTTTGTTAGAGATTGCCCGAAGCCGGCCGTGATCAATTAGTTGACTGTAGATCAGAGGCGAGTCCGTGCCCATGGTCTTTGTTCGCATTATAAAAACCTGGTGACGTCACGATGGGCCACAGCCTCCCCCCCCCCCCCTTTTACAGTACCCCGTTTTAATGCCTGTATGATAAATAATGTTTATGTTAAATAGATAACAAAAATAGTGATGATAGTGATAGCCTTGAAAATAGAAAAGTAAGAAAATAGAAAAATAGTTATACAATCGTAGGATTACTTTTTGATTTACTCAACTGATTATTTTACACTTGAAGGTTTATAGAATTAGGAATACACCCTATCACCCCCCTTCAAGTATTAAAATGCGCCTCATCGAGAAGATGAAGGTTAGATATAAACCTATTAATGGTCCCTAGCATTGTTGTAATATCTGAGTGTGTTTAAATATATTCAAGTACCGTAGAACTCGTACATTGAGGATTCGTATGAAGTTATGAGTGTCTAGCTTAAGAAAGAATTTGAGTTAAACTTGGAATAATTGTCGAGTAGCAATGTTGGAACCTGACTAGAAGGAGCGAACAAAAAATAGACTAGCCGGCAAACTCGAAGTAGCCTTGAGGACTTTAGTGAAGGAGAGGTAGATCGTTGGAATAAATGAGAGCTTAGATTGGTGTTTAAAGGTCTGCAAATTATGAAATTTGCGATTTATAGAATAAAGAGAGTGAGAATTTTCATCGAAACTATCTAAGTTAAGCTTAGAAGTAAGGCTAAGTTAGCAAATTTTAGAGATCGACGCTTGTTTGACAAGTCGAGACCAAATAATATATAATGGCTTAAGTAGAATGACTAGTTTAGAGTGCATCAATGTGAAGGTTTAGAGACTTGATGATGCTCGGAGTGGTAGAGACTTAAGTTAAGATGGATGCTACAGCAGAAGTAGCATAAGTAGATTAGTAATGACGTAACTATAGAATTCATAGAGATAGTCCTAGAACGATTGTACGTTTGTAACATCTCAGTTACAAGGAGACTTGAATCGATCCTAAACGAGTAATAACTTCACCTGATGGACTCGTCGAACCCTCAGAGAAATCTCGATGTGATGGTTTGGGAGATTTAGATATTTGAAATCGAGATTCGGCGTTAGAGTAAGTGAATGAGAAGGTATGGAGGGCGTAAACGACTAGGTATGTATGCCAATGGCCATGGACAAGGATTAAGGAAAGTTCGAGACTACACCATAGGAACGTTCGTTGTTTGCGTAATAGCTAAAAATGAAGGGGATTAAGATGACGACTAGAATGTTAGTCACACTAAATGACATTAGGTGGTTGACATTATTTGAGATTAGGATATGAGCCTCCTTAGTAAGACCAATTGATAAGTTAGGGAGCCTAACGTTTCAGGTGAATTAATGTAGACACGAGTGCTTGGGTCATTAGGGGTCAAGTACGCAGCTAGACGTCGTTAATGAGGGCTTAGGACAATTCGGTAAGATTTGATGCGTAAGCGGGGTCATGTATAGTCCAATTGAAAGAAAGGAGTATGGTTAGTAGATTAATGTAGAAATTGGTTAGCGTGCCTTCTGTATTGTGAACGGATAGATGCATTGCGTTTGAAGTAGACTACAACAGGGCATGGTCTACATTCAATTACGGCGTAGAGGAAAGACGTCAATATTTGGGTGACTTTTTGAAGTTAGTATACTGAAGGTTAATATGTGAATTATTAAGTGAAAGTTGATACATGCGCAATGTTAAAGTGGCAACTATGTCGCGGAGTTAATTAATTGAGATTTAAAGATTTTAAATTGAGGCTTAATACTTAAGTAAGGAAGTGTATGTTCAGATTGAAAGTTAAGAATACAAAATAAGGCCATACAGAAGATGTTGGTAGAGAGCCATTAAGAATGACAGTAAGTATAAATGATGAATCTAAGTATACTGCCGGCATGATATGAGACGTTAGTGTCAAGGACTATAAGCTACGGCAAATTTGTGGACAAAATTCTGAATAAGGAGGGTGGAATGTAATATCCGGCTTGTACGGATTTCAGATTTAATATATTATATTAATATTCTATTAAATAATGGCATTTTTGTAAATATGTCAAATCAGGTCCGTTCACGAAAGAAAGCGTCATTATGACTGCTAACGAATACTAGAATTTTAAGGAAATTACGGGAATTTTCGGAGGTAATGACGCTATATTCCGAGTAATTATGTTTCTCGAAACTTAAAGGACGTTTTAGTGAAAATAGTAAATGAAGCTCAAATTGCGAACAGACAGTTTTTATAAACCTGGCGATGAAATGGGTTATTCGCAAAATAAGAGAAATTGGAGAACCCGAACTTTTGGACGATTGACGAAACGAAGGACGAAACAAATAGATTTAAGTAAGAAGGGTAAAATGGTAATTTGCAAATCCATTTTAATAAATAACCAAAATCTATTTTCTCTCCTCACCTTCTCTCTTCTTCTTCTTTCCCTTCTCTTGGCACGCAACGAAGCAGAGGGCTCTCTCCTACGCCGCCGGCGTTTCTCAACACGCCAGGTCCGACTCTCCCCGTCCGACCTCCGTTTCTCCTCCGTCCTTCACAGTTTGTCTTCCTCTCGTCGCAACCCCCTCACCATCTGTTAGTGCCTACAATCTCTGAGCGTTTATTCGAGTTTTCGGTTCGATTTAGGGTTAGGGTTTTCAATTAGGGTTTCGACAAAAAACGCGATTTAGGGCCCGTAATAATAGGTTAGCCGTGAAAGATAGATGAGTTTGGACGTTATTGGACGAAAAGAAACAATTTGCCGAAAACGTTATTAAAATGATAAAATCGTCGGTTTAGGAAAAAACCGAAATAGAGATTTTGGATTATAAAGCTTAATTAAGTTCGAAATTCTTAATAGCTAAGTGGAGAATTTAGGCGAATTCGTAATTAAGGATTTTGTAATTGGGAAATTTATGGCATAAAATTGATTATAACGGCGAATATCGTGTTTTATTCAGACACGCAACTCTCCGTGGGTCAAGGCAGGCTTGTGATTCGGCGCGCTCAAGGTAAGTTCTGTGATCTTCTTTTTTTTTCTGGACGAAGGCCTACACGTACATGAAGTCGTCTTGTCTGGAGGGAATTTCGGAGCTGCTTTTTTGTTGTTTAAATTGTTCTGGTTCGGGTAGTCAGGATTAGTTGTTTCTATAGGTTGTTGTTATGTCTTGATGTATATATATGGTGGTTTGTTTTATGTCCGATAGGAAATGTTCATGCATCATGTCATTTAAAGTAAAATGAAACCAACAAACGAATTGAGCTTACGTAACTAATCTTTATCTGGTCATGGCGAGGTGGGTTAGACCTCGGTGACAATCTGTCTGCGACCGAATAAAAAGTAAAACGAACCAACGAAATAAATCTACGTAATCTGTTATCTGGCTCACGTCGAGGAGTGGTAGACCCGGTGACAATCTGTCTGCGAGTAATGAATCTGAATCTGAATCTGAATCTGAATCTGAATCTGAATCTGAATCTGTATCTGTATCTGCATCTGCATCTGTCATCTGCATGTTTTTGTGAATGGCATATGCACGCATTATCCGATTAGTAGACGTTACTGAGATTTTTATCTCATAGATGTCTGTATGGTGTAGGTGAACTAGTTGTGAGGAACCAGGTGAGGATGGGATTCCTGCCTCCTGAGGCATGAGTCCAGTTGATCGAGGATGGCTGCGGTGGTGTGCTGGCGCAGTCGAGGCTCACATGACCGTGGGATCGTCGGCAGATTGTGAGGATTTTGGAGTATTTTGGGCTGATATAATTATAGAAATTATAGGATGTTTGGTACTGGTAGTTGATAGGTTTATGTTTAATGTTTCAAATGTTTTGGTTTAAAGCTTTTGTTTGACGTTATAGAATGTTAAAGAAATGTTTTGATGGTTACGGATATGCTCGGTTTTTAGAGCTATCCACGCAGTTGGATTTCGCAAAGTCCGCCTAAGTTTGGCTGAGTGTGTAGATAATATTGTGTTTCCATTGTGATCATGTGGTAATGATGATAAAGTGGTAGAAAACAGGTGAGGTTGCTCTCTGGAATCGAATTCCAGAGAGCGGTGAGAAGGATTAGCTCTCTGAATTTGAGAATCCAGAGAGTTAAGTATAGAAAGTATAGAGAGAAAGAAGCAGTGAAGGACAGCGACCAGGCGCGAAGGGCGCGATCGCTGCCAGCGATCAGGCGCGAAGGGCGCGATCGCTGCCGCGATCGGGCGCTGTCGCGCTACTCTCGCAGCGATCGGGCGCTGCGCTTGGCAGCGTTCGGGCGCTGCAAGCGCAGCGCATGACAGCGATCGGAGCGCTGTACGTACAGCGTTCGATCCCTGTCTCCTTTCTTTGGCAAAATTCGCGATTCTGCCTCCCGTTGTTTTTCTCTGTTTAATTTTCGTTTTAATTAATTATTTTAAAGGTTTTAATTGAATTGTTGTTAAAGATTTATTTAAATTGATTTAAAAGTTAGATTTAAATTCCGATTCGGTTAGGTTCCGCCTAGAGTTTAATTAAAGATATTAGGATAAAATAAAAAAAAAAAAAAAAAAAAATAGTACTATGAATACGGGTAACGTATTAGGGTCGTTACATTAGTTATGCCCGAACGAAATGAGTTAGAGTTTTGAAGAAATTGTCTTAGCTCGGGATTTCGTTTAGTTTTGAAATGGATGATTAGATTAATACTAATGACGTGCTATGAAATGCCTTAGGTAATCCAAGCTCTTCAAGACGGTGCTCGGCATAGCCAGGACGCCAAGTAAGTGGATGTTTAGGCTTCCGGCCCTACTGCCCTACATCATGTCAACGTTTGGTTTTTGTATTTTGATGATGATTTTCTAACTGTGGATTTATGATCGGTGCCTAGAATGTTAGTTATTAGTGTTTGTTAAGTTTGGTTATGGTTAGTATGTCATGTACGTTTGAATGGTTGATGGTATGTCCATGTATGTCTATGAATTCCTCAACCGCATCATGTTTTATAAAGTGCATACGAACTCTTCACGACATATTTTTAAGATGAATTGAACTATAATGATTTAAGATAATATGAAAAAGTTAAATGAAAGAACGATCAGGTAACGTGTATGATTCTCACGTGTATGTTTCTCATGGTTCTGACTGTATGTTTCTCATGGTTCTGACTGTATGTTTCTCATGGTTCTGACTGTATGTTTCTCATGGTTCTGACTGTATGTTTCTCATGGTTCTGACTGTATGTTTCTCATGGTTCTGACTGTATGTTTCTCATGGTTCTGACTGTATGTTCTCACGGGGCAAGTTATGTATGTTCTCACGGGGCAAGTTATGTATGTTCTCACGGGGCAAGGAAATGGTTACTACGTAGACAAATTGAAAATGTTAACAACAGAAACTATATGTTTACGATGAAACTGTAGTAACTGCATATGTTAAGTAAAATGTTTTACATTCATCATCAGTGCATCCCCTTACTAAGCATTAGGCTTACTGTTTATGTTTGTGTGTGTAAGGACAGGTGTGACAGGTGAGAGTTCCTCATGATGACAAGGAAAAGGTGGTCGATGGGTGGTGCTCGTTGCGACGGGGTGTGTGTTGGTTGATGATAGATGGCTTTGAATGATGTCTGTCGAATGATGTGATGTAGTTTTGTTGGGGGGTCGGTCTACGTGTAGGTTTAATTTGTGAAAGCATCAAAGTGTTTAAGTATGTAGATTAAGTTTTGATAGAAAAATGTACGAAAAGTCAAGTTTTGATGTATATGTAGTGGCACTAGATTTTCGTTTAGAACGAGCTAAAGTAGTGGCTTAGTAGATTGTTTAGAATGTAAAGTCTTTATTTTGGCGAATCTTACTGAAACTGTTTGGTGATTTTGAACTGTTGGCTTTTAAACAAGTAAGGATCTACGCTCGATTTTTAGAGCAATCCACGCAGTTGTTTTCTTGAGTATAGGTTATATTAGTGTTTTGTTTTTATTGATCTTACTTTAAGTGTTAATTGTTTTAAGTTAGTAATGGTTTTAGTCTAGTTCCAAATGTTTTAAAAGTCAAAATGTTTTACGCTCAAAATGTTTATGTAAATGTTTAAGTCAAAGTTAGACCTAAAGGGTCGTTAGAGGTGGGGCAATTTGGTCTAAGTTAGTTTTTTTAAAGTGTTAAGTAAAAATGAAAAAGTTTATGAGAAACCACGAGGGCTTAGGTAATGGTTATGTCACGGCTAAGTCCGTGGCGCCCTGATCGGGTGGGGGTGTCACATTATGGTATCAGAGAGACGGAGTTTAAACAGCGAGTTCTGTGATATGCCTGCCAAAAAAAACACACCGCCACACGAGGACGCTCCACGCTGTAAGTGTTTAAGTTTAAGTAATGATCCTAGATTTTATAGTGTTTTTGTTTTCTAACATGTTTAGTACAAGAAAAGACCACGAGTACTTAAGTAACCTGAATGGATCCCAATAGTCAGTTTATGGACATATTACGCCAACAGTCAGAACAGATAGGGGTTTTGTTGAATCGAAATGGACAAGGTAATAATTCCAAGGACCTAAGTGGAGAAAGATTTAGGCGGCTTAGGCCTCCAACCTTTGATGACAGTATCGGACTCACACTTCGACGAAACAGTGGATCGTAAGTTGAGAGCATGTTTGCCTATGCCAACGTAGAGGAAGCCGATAAAGTGAAGTTTGCAGTGTTAATTTGGAGAAAGATGCTATGTTCGGGTGGGAATTGGTCCCTGTGGAGTGAATTAGACTGAGGAGGATTTAGGATGGCAAGGAGATTTGGATTTAAGCGTGAAATTATGCCAACAAGTTTGCTAAAAGGAAGCATTAGAGGGAAATTATGTAAAAGATTGAGTTGAATATTATGAACCTATTGTTTTAGAAAATAAGAAAGTTGTTGAGCAAATTGATGTGGAGTCGTGTGGGGGAACACTTAGAACCTGAATTTTGGGATTAGAGGAAAATATATAGCTAGTAAAATCTTAGTGAAAAACCTTGGGTGAAAATAGATTTTTAATTTTTTTTTTTAACAAATGTTGAAGCCTGGGAGGAGAGATAGAATAATATTGCAAGGTTAAGAGCTAGGAAAGAGAGGCTTGCTAGATAAGAAGGAAGGTTAGAAGTTGAGGTTTAATTCATCAGAATCTAGTGACGTGCGATCTATGAGAATATTAGATATTTCTTTTAATGAGAAAATTAGAGGAATAAGCGACGTAAGGTGAAAAAGGGTAGTTGGATAGATTTAAAATTGTATATAGATTTATAAGAGTAAGTGTAAAGGCCTTTAATTTAATTGAGAGCTAAAATAAGAAGGTTAGCAATTTTTTCAAGTATATAGTGTGAGAGTTTGAGGAAACATATGAACTTTTGAATGAGGAGGATAGTCAAATACATTAGGGATGAGGTTAAGTTAGAGAATTTCAAGGGGTTTTGGTGTATGTAACGAAGTAAAGGCCGACGACTTCGTAAGTAGATGGTTAGGATAAATGAGATTAGGTTGGAACGTAAATTCCAACTCGAGGAACTTAAAGTCTTTAGAAGAGCGTTGATCGCGGAATATGGATGTTAGATATATAAAAGCCTTCATACTGTGGGGAAATTTCCTTAGTTCATGGAGAAGAAAACCGGAGCATATGTGAGGGTAAGTAAAATGGGCGCATTAGGTAGATTTTTGGACAACGTCATAAGGGTAAATGAATAGATTTATTTAGAATAAAGCGAATGGTCAAAATAAGAGTGAAAACATTGGGGTTTGATGTTGAAGAATTTAGAAAATATTGGATGAAAGGATAGAAAGTTGCACGGAGATTGTGCAAGTGGACCTAGAAGTGAAGATAAGCCTATAGGTTTAGGAAAGAGTCGATTGTAAAGCTATGTCGAAGTGTTTATGCACCATTTAAGGCATTGGGTGAATAGTGTATAAGTAGTTAGACTGAGAGTTTGATAGTGTTTGGTGAAACCGAGGTGAAAGTTGTCTAAATCGAGTATTTTAGACATAAGTATAAAACTTGAAAATACTTGAGAACAGGGGATAGATATTTAAGTATTGATAGCCCTGATACTAGGAATGTGTGATAGGACTAATGGAACGTCATGAATGCCCATTGTCCATGGGTGTAAAGGATGTGTGTGATGGATTAGAAAGGAGATAGTAGAGTAGAGGGGAGTGGAATTAGAAAGGAAATAGTATAAGGAGGCTATGTAATAGGTCCTTAGTATGAGCAATAGATGAAGCTTGGGAGAGATTAAGAGATTAAGTGATGATGGATTAGGTTGAAAGCAATGGACGTATGAGTGAATGAGTTACAAATGCATAGTTAGGAGAATCATACTTTGGAGATATAGGAATTTGCGTTACCAGAGGCGGATTAAGGCTTAGAGTAATCAAGATTTGTATTGCAACGGTAATACCGGGGGAGCATTGGCGTGAGAAATAAGAGGATTTCTAAGCAACAAGTTGAGGACAAAATTGCAATTAAGGAGGGGAAGGTGTAAACACCCGAATTTTAGGGTTTCGCTCCAAGTATGTTAGTAAATAAGTAAATTAGGTCCGTTTTGCGAGCGAGATGTTCCTTAGAGCCCTAGAAATTACGGGAATTTTCAGTGGAATAAGTGAAATTTTAGAAACCCAAATCGAAAAGAGTAATGCAAGAGTCTGTTTACCTTTTAGATGTTAATCGTAAGAATAGACAAAAGAAGTCCGTTCGTGAACGGTGAGTTTTTGTTAGCCTCTAGATTACATTGATCATTGGAGAACTATAGGAAATTGCAGAGAAACCGAATCGATAGACTAATTAAGGAATTAAGCATAGAAGTGAGGGGGGCACTTAAGAATTTAGTAATAATAAAAATGTAAATTGCTAATTATCATTTTTTATACAAGGTGAATGGCTTCACGAGTGAAGCCTTTCCTGCTGCCCGAGCTCCCGACCCGAGAGAAGAGAGCCCCGACGACAGCGAGCGGCGACCACTGGTCCGGCCGCCATGCAGACGAGCGAATACGGAGCGAACCAGAGCTCGGTTCGGCCTTCTCGCGCCAGACCGCGAAAACAGGTAGACTTCTTCCCTGTTTTCGTTCTGTTCTTGGCCGACAGTGGCAAGCTCGATGAGGCTGTTCACCGGCCTTTTTGGTTGCCTTAAAGGCAATTGGCCGACTCGTGGTGCATGGATGCGGAGCAATGAGGAGCTCGGATTTGGGGAAAATCGTGGGCTAGGTTTTTGGATTTCGGGTTTTTCTGAATTGGAACTCCGATTTTAGGTTAGTTTATGTTAATTGGATGTTAGGAGGATGGATTAGTGAGGAATGAGAGAGTTTTGATGAAAAATTGAAAAAGTGAAATTTGGGTAAAAGGTGCAGTTGGGTTTTGATATTGGACCTAGCTCCGGTCGTTAGTTTTGAAATTCCTTTTGGCAGATTAAAAAGGTTATTAGAGAGTTACGGGCCGCTGGAAACGTTCGATTCGATAACCGACGCAAAAGTTACGCGCGTTTGAGTTTCGGGTCGGTTTTTACCAAACCCAAATTAGTGGCCCGTTTAGTTAGATTTTAGTTGGATTAGGTAGAAATAGTAGTTTAAGATGTTTTTAAGAAAATAGAGTTTAGTTATGCCCGAACGAAATGAGTTAGAGTTTTTAAAGAAATTGTCTTAGCTCGGGATTTCATTTAGTTTTGAAATGGATGATTTAGATTAATACTAATGACGTGCTAGGAAAGCCTTAGGTACTCCAAGCTCTTCAAGGACGGTGCTCGGCATAGCCAGGACGCCAGGTAACGTGGAGTTGGCTTACGGCCCTAAGGCCCTACTCATGTCAACGTTAGGTTTTTGTATTTTGATGATGATTTTCGACTGTGGTTGTTAATGACTCGGTAGCCTCATGGTTCTGACTGTACGTTCTCATGGTTCTGACTGTACGTTTCTCATGGTTCTGACTGTACGTTCTCATGGTTCTGACTGTACGTTCTCATGGTTCTGACTGTACGTTCTCATGGTTCTGACTGTACGTTTCTCATGGTTCTGACTGTACGTTCTCATGGTTCTGACTGTACGTTCTCATGGTTCTGACTGTACGTTTCTCATGGTTCTGACTGTACGTTCTCATGGTTCTGACTGTACGTTCTCATGGTTCTGACTGTACGTTCTCATGGTTCTGACTGTACGTTTCTCATGGTTCTGACTGTACGTTTCTCATGGTTCTGACTGTACGTTTCTCATGGTTCTGACTGTACGTTTCTCATGGTTCTGACTGTACGTTCTCATGGTTCTGACTGTACGTTCTCATGGTTCTGACTGTACGTTTCTCATGGTTCTGACTGTACGTTCTCATGGTTCTGACTGTACGTTCTCATGGTTCTGACTGTACGTTCTCATGGTTCTGACTGTACGTTCTCATGGTTCTGACTGTACGTTTCTCATGGTTCTGACTGTACGTTCTCATGGTTCTGACTGTACGTTCTCATGGTTCTGACTGTACGTTCTCATGGTTCTGACTGTACGTTCTCATGGTTCTGACTGTACGTTCTCATGGTTCTGACTGTACGTTTCTCATGGTTCTGACTGTACGTTCTCATGGTTCTGACTGTACGTTTCTCATGGTTCTGACTGTACGTTCTCATGGTTCTGACTGTACGTTTCTCATGGTTCTGACTGTACGTTTCTCATGGTTCTGACTGTACGTTCTCATGGTTCTGACTGTACGTTTCTCATGGTTCTGACTGTACGTTCTCATGGTTCTGACTGTACGTTTCTCATGGTTCTGACTGTACGTTTCTCATGGTTCTGACTGTACGTTCTCATGGTTCTGACTGTACGTTTCTCATGGTTCTGACTGTACGTTCTCATGGTTCTGACTGTACGTTCTCATGGTTCTGACTGTACGTTCTCATGGTTCTGACTGTACGTTCTCATGGTTCTGACTGTACGTTTCTCATGGTTCTGACTGTACGTTCTCATGGTTCTGACTGTACGTTCTCATGGTTCTGACTGTACGTTCTCATGGTTCTGACTGTACGTTCTCATGGTTCTGACTGTACGTTTCTCATGGTTCTGACTGTACGTTTCTCATGGTTCTGACTGTACGTTCTCATGGTTCTGACTGTACGTTTCTCATGGTTCTGACTGTACGTTTCTCATGGTTCTGACTGTACGTTTCTCATGGTTCTGACTGTACGTTCTCATGGTTCTGACTGTACGTTCTCATGGTTCTGACTGTACGTTCTCATGGTTCTGACTGTACGTTTCTCATGGTTCTGACTGTACGTTTCTCATGGTTCTGACTGTACGTTCTCATGGTTCTGACTGTACGTTCTCATGGTTCTGACTGTACGTTTCTCATGGTTCTGACTGTATGTTCTCACGGGGCAAGTTATGTATGTTCTCACGGGGCAAGTTATGTATGTTCTCACGGGGCAAGGAAATGTTCTACTACGTAGACAAAGAAGAAAATATTAACAAAACGAAACGATTATGTACGATGAAACTGTAGTAACTGCATATGTTAAGTAAAATGTTTAATTCATATAGTGCATCCCTTACTAAGCATTAGGCTTACGTTTATGTTGTATGATGTAGTGACAGGTGTGAAGTGATAGTTCCTCATGATGACAAGGAAAAGGTGGTCGATGGGTGGTGCTCGTGGCGACGGGGTGTGTGTTGGCTTGATGATCCGATGTTGAATGATAATTTCGCAATGATGTGAGTTAGTTTTGTTGGTTGGTAGGTCTACGTGTAGGTTTAATTTGTTACAGCTCAAAATGTTTAAGTCAAATGTTTAAGTCAAATGTTTAAGTCAAATGTTTAAGTCAAATGTTTAAGTCAAATGTTTAAGTCAAATGTTTAAGTCAAATGTTTAAGTCAAATGTTTAAGTCAAATGTTTAAGTCAAATGTTTAAGTCAAATGTTTAAGTCAAATGTTTAAGTCAAATGTTTAAGTCAAATGTTTAAGTCAAATGTTTAAGTCAAATGTTTAAGTCAAATGTTTAAGTCAAATGTTTAAGTCAAATGTTTAAGTCAAATGTTTAAGTCAAATGTTTAAGTCAAATGTTTAAGTCAAATGTTTAAGTCAAATGTTTAAGTCAAATGTTTAAGTCAAATGTTTAAGTCAAATGTTTAAGTCAAATGTTTAAGTCAAATGTTTAAGTCAAATGTTTAAGTCAAATGTTTAAGTCAAATGTTTAAGTCAAATGTTTAAGTCAAATGTTTAAGTCAAATGTTTAAGTCAAATGTTTAAGTCAAATGTTTAAGTCAAATGTTTAAGTCAAATGTTTAAGTCAAATGTTTAAGTCAAAGTTAGACCCTAAAGGTCGTTAGAGGTGGGTCAATTGTCTAAGTTAGGTTTTCTTTAAAGTGTTAAGTAAAATGAAAAAGTTTAGGAGAAAACACGAGGGCTTAGGTAATGGGTATGTCACGGCTAGTCCGTGGCGACCCTGATCGGGTTGGGTCGTCACAATATTAACCTGTCCAGGATGATACTCTATTTAAATCATAATCCTCATATACTCCATCCATCGACAACTGCCAGAGATTTAGTCCCGCTGCATAAATAGATATTTTAAACTCTGGTTGTTGGAAAATATTTCAAATTAGGCTCCATACAAATAACTTCGCCAAAATTTTAAAGCAAAAATAATAGCGCTTACTCCAAATCGTGTGTAGGATAATTTCGCTCTTGCGTCTTTAACTATCGAGATGCATAAGCTATTACTTTATCTTACTGCATTAAAACGCATCTCAATCCTACTCCAGAAGCATCTGTATATACTGTATACGGTAAACTTTCATCAGGTACTGCTAAAACTGGCGCAGTAGTCAACCTCTTCTTAAGCTCTTCAAGGTCATTTGACATTATCGTCCCAAACAAATTTTATATTCTTTCTGGTCAATTGAGGTAATGACACAGTAATAGAAGAAAAATTTTGGACGAACCATCGATAATATACCGCCAAACCTAAGAAACTCCGTACTTTAGTAACATTCCTTGGTGGTTTCCACTCTAACACTGTTTCGATCTTGCGGGGTCTACTGAGATGTCATTCTGAGAAACTACATGACCTAAGAACTTCACTTTTGTCATCCAAAAATCACATTTCTCTCGCTTTGCAAATAGCTGGTGTTCATGCAACATTTGTAAGAAAATTCTTAGATGTCCCATATGCTCCTCACGAGACTTAGAATATATTAAAATATCGTCGATGAATACCACCACGAACTGATCAAGATGAGGCTGAAGAACTCGATTCATCATATCCATAAAAGCTGCTGGTGCATTAGTCTGTCCAAACTGAAGTACTAGGAACTCCTAATGTCCATATGAGTGCGAAAAACTGTTTTGGGAATATCCTGTTCACGAATTTTTAATTGGTGGTAGCCAGATCTCAAGTCGATCTTTGAGAAGTACTTTGATCCTCCGACCTGGTCAAATAGATCATCAATTCTTGGTAGAGGACGTTTCTTCGTGATTGTCACATGATTTAATTTGTGATAATCTATGCACAACCGAAGCGAACCATCCTACTTCTTTGCGAATAAGACAGGTGATCCCCATGGCGAAACACTATTCTGAATATAACTCTTTTTGCAGAAAATCATTTAGCTGGGTTCTTAACTTCTTCAACTCAGCAGGAGCAATGCGGTACGGAGCAGTTGAAATTGGAGCTGTATTGGGCACCAAGTCAATAAAGAACTCAATCTCCCGATCGGGTGGTAACCCAGGCAAATTGTAACACCAAGGAATTTTTTCTCAAACTTGATTTGCTCTTAGATTTAATTATGTTAGAAGAGCATAATAAAGATCCTAGAATTATCCTAAGCATTGGATTAGGAAAGAGAGAGTTGGAGAAAAACAATAGATTAAAGAGTGGTTTATGGTAATTGTTGTTTTAAATAAAAGAGAGAGAAAATGAGATAGGAAAGAGTGAAAGAATGGTGGCTTTCACGTGAGAGGAAGAAGGAAAGTGAGGGAAGGTTGATTTTAGAAATTAATTAAATTGAGTGGTGAAATTTGAATAAGGCCAAAGTTGAAGTTTTAAATGGTAAAAAGTGGAGAAGTAAAAAGACAAAACCATTGTCTTTCTCCTCTCTTCTCCCACGAAGGATGGCAGCCATTGGAGTGAGCTTATCCTCCATGTTTTCTTCAATTTCATCAAGATCAAGGTAGTTTTAGTTGGGTTTTGGGATTATACATGCCTTTAGTGATTGTAGACATTTCTAGTGAGTTAGGTGAGGTTTTGTAGGAGTTTAAGGAACCCTATGTGGGGATTCCGAATTTTACTTGCCCTTGCTGTGTTTATTGATATTTTGAAAGTTTAAACCTTAGATAGAGTGTTATAGGTTGATTATATAGAAAGGTTAGGAGTTTGGTTGATTTTGTGGGAAAATTGATTTTGGAGCAAAGTGTAGCCGGTTATGTTCTGTTGAATCTGACTGAATTGTTTTGTCTATTTTGTAAAATGGATTAAATCATTTGGATAGTAGACATGTAGAGGTTTACAGAATGTATTGGATCATTTAAATCTGATGAAAAATGAGAGAGTTATGGCTGATTGAAGATTAGAGAAATGTAAAAGGGGGGAATTTTGGGATTTTGGGTTTAATGTTGTAGAGTAGTTTGGTTCATTGTTAGAAATAGGGTAGGCATCCCTTAGATTTTGCTTTGATGATTTCTAAGTTAATTCCATGTTTATGCTAGGTTATCTAGTTGAGCATTTGACATAGCTGAAACAGGTGAGTACGTTACGGAGATCCAGGTAAGTAGAAGATGTTTGTGTTTTGCCTGCGGGCCTACACCATTGAACGGTAGTGTTTGTTTGATTGTTTGTTTCTTCGAGTTGTGTTGTGTTGTTGGTTGAGCATATGTGTTCGCATGCATCATGGTTTTGAACTATGAAAAATGAGTTTTGAGCATGTTTTGAAATGTGAGCACGAAATGTAAAAAGATAAGAAGATTTGCAATGTGGTCTCGAGTAGAGCCGTCTCGTTGAGAGACAGTTAGGTCATGAGTACATGTGGTGCGATCGGGCCCAACGTAGCATGTAGATCGTAGGCACGTGGCGGTGTGGGACACTGCACAATCAGATCCAATGTAGCAGGTGGGTCGTTACATAGTGCTTGGGTGTAGCACCTCGAGAGGGCCTCTACAAGAGATGCAATACTGAAAATACGTAATGTGTTGTGAGTATGAACACTTCGTCGTTAACGTGCTAGAGAGAGCACTAGAGGGTTCTATGATCAATGTGGGAGGAGATTGTCGTATGGCCGTCCCGTGGGCATGGCTTGGATGTGTGCCTCTGATCTTGCTCTGCTAGGTCCAGGCGTGGACCGTCCTAGACAGTATGGGATGGGTGCCTACTTGATCCACACGGCAAAGTGAAAGATTAATGAAACAGAAACAAAATGAAACAACAGAGAGTATAGAAACCGCATGTGTTAGGGGTTGAGTATGCATTGTTTTTAATCCATTATTCCCTACTTGCTAAGCATTAGGCTTACGTTTTGTGTTCGATGTTGTAGGTGGCGATAAGCTTTCAGGTGAGCCCTATGACCGTGAGTAGGATTTGGCTGGCAGTTGAGGATGCACTTGTGTGTGTTGGTGCTGGTAAACTTGTTAGGGCGATTCCGACCGTGCTCGTTTCGTGAGGTGTGGTGTTTGATGGATCTTTGTTGAAATAATTGGAGTTGTATATGTTAGGGTATTTAGAAACCATTTGGTGTGGGCTTTGGTTTTTTTTTTATATAGAATTGGTTGTTTTACAGGTTTGGTTTTAAATAAAGAAATATTTTTCATTTTCACGGATTTTTACGCTTCCACTTACATTTTCAAGTCGTGCTTTCGGGGTTTTAACGGGTCGAGGGGTGGAAAATATTGGAAGATGGTTTGGTTATGTTTTTAGGTGAAATGTAGGGTTGAGAAGTATAGATGTAACACCCGACAATTTCTGCCAGGTGATTTTCTTAACCATTTGATTGTCACCATTTTTATTAACTTTTATGATTTTAAATTTAATGTCAAGACATATTTATACAAGTTGAGTGAAACTAGGTGGGTGGCAAGTTTGTAATTAAGTTGGATTTTAGTTAATATATATAGAAAATGGAAATCCTTATACCTCATTAAACCCCACTGTAGCTGACATTTCCTCTCTCGGCGATTTCTCATTTTCTCCAAAGCTCTTCCTCTCTCTCTCGGCCAGCTACTCCTCCACCAACGATCGATTCTTCAGTATTCACTTCGACAATCCACGCTCTAGGTAAGACTTAGATAATGTAGTTACTGGATAGTTTCTTAGGGCTCTGTTTTCAGCTAGAACTTGGGGTTTCAGATTCTTCAATGGTTGGGTTATTGTAGTAACATTTATAATCTGTGTTTATCTGCTAAGTTGAATCTAGTTACTTAGATATTTTTGGAAGCTTAACTTTTTCGCATTAGGCGCTCGACTAGGAAGATTTAGAAATATATAAGTTAGAATCTAGGATGACTTTCGGTTAGAACTTTTAGAATTTTGATTTAACACTATAATGTGAAATGTTTCTAGGTGAAGAAGTTTGAAGAGAGGTGCTCAAGTTTTGCTAAGGAAACCAGGTAAGTGAGTGAGTAAGATTTCCGGCCATTAGGGCCCTACATCTCAAGGGTACTAAGTAGAGGTGTTGTTTATGATGTTAAATGTATCTGTGCTAATATCTGGTTGGTTATGGTACTCGAATTGATGTTGTGATCTTTAAAGAATGAATGACTTGCTCTGTAGCCCGATGATTTTAGAATGCTCATGCTCATGCATCATGAATCTTTCTCATGCATATGAAATGTTTTAAAAGCTGATTTTCCCTATGAACAAGAAATGAATATGAAACTTATGCAACAAGGATTAAGAGGAGGTTGGGGCGGTTTGGCGTATGTCACTCTCCAAAAAGAGGACCATGAATACGGCCGAAAGGGACTATGTACACTCTCACTGTCAACCTCCTTTTCGGCACAAATCCTCCCTTAATCCATATGATGAGAACGATGAACATGAACAAGAACAAGAACACGAAAAGATCATGAACATGTGTTTCCTTTAATTGCGCATTCATGCATACATGTTAGCATTGCACTCCTTACTAAGCATTAGGCTTATAGTTTAAACCTTATGATGTAGGTGAAGAACAATCAGGTGAGGATTTCAAATTCAGTGAAGATGTCGAAGTCTGGTTGCTGGATGGTGCTCAGGGTGATAGTGTGTGGCTGGAAGAGTCTTCTATCGGATGATGTCTTCTATCGGATGATGTCTTCTATCGGATGATGTCTTCTATCGGATGATGTCTTCTATCGGATGATGTCTTCTATCGGATGATGTCTTCTATCGGATGATGTCTTCTATCGGATGATGTCTTCCATCGGATGATGTCTTCCATCGGATGATGTCTTCTATCGGATGATGTCTTCTATCGGATGATGTCTTCTATCGGATGATGTCTTCTATCGGATGATGTCTTCTATCGGATGATGTCTTCTATCGGATGATGTCTTCCATCGGATGATGTCTTCTATCGGATGATGTCTTCTATCGGATGATGTCTTCTATCGGATGATGTCTTCCATCGGATGATGTCTTCCATCGGATGATGTCTTCTATCGGATGATGTCTTCCATCGGATGATGTCTTCCATCGGATGATGTCTTCTATCGGATGATGTCTTCTATCGGATGATGTCTTCTATCGGATGATGTCTTCTATCGGATGATGTCTTCTATCGGATGATGTCTTCTATCGGATGATGTCTTCTATCGGATGATGTCTTCTATCGGATGATGTCTTCCATCGGATGATGTCTTCCATCGGATGATGTCTTCCATCGGATGATGTCTTCCATCGGATGATGTCTTCCATCGGATGATGTCTTCTATCGGATGATGTCTTCCATCGGATGATGTCTTCCATCGGATGATGTCTTCCATCGGATGATGTCTTCCATCGGATGATGTCTTCTATCGGATGATGTCTTCCATCGGATGATGTCTTCCATCGGATGATGTCTTCTATCGGATGATGTCTTCCATCGGATGATGTCTTCCATCGGATGATGTCTTCTATCGGATGATGTCTTCCATCGGATGATGTCTTCCATCGGATGATGTCTTCTATCGGATGATGTCTTCTATCGGATGATGTCTTCCATCGGATGATGTCTTCCATCGGATGATGTCTTCTATCGGATGATGTCTTCCATCGGATGATGTCTTCTATCGGATGATGTCTTCTATCGGATGATGTCTTCCATCGGATGATGTCTTCCATCGGATGATGTCTTCCATCGGATGATGTCTTCTATCGGATGATGTCTTCCATCGGATGATGTCTTCCATCGGATGATGTCTTCTATCGGATGATGTCTTCTATCGGATGATGTCTTCTATCGGATGATGTCTTCCATCGGATGATGTCTTCTATCGGATGATGTCTTCCATCGGATGATGTCTTCCATCGGATGATGTCTTCTATCGGATGATGTCTTCTATCGGATGATGTCTTCCATCGGATGATGTCTTCTATCGGATGATGTCTTCTATCGGATGATGTCTTCTATCGGATGATGTCTTCCATCGGATGATGTCTTCCATCGGATGATGTCTTCCATCGGATGATGTCTTCTATCGGATGATGTCTTCCATCGGATGATGTCTTCTATCGGATGATGTCTTCTATCGGATGATGTCTTCCATCGGATGATGTCTTCTATCGGATGATGTCTTCTATCGGATGATGTCTTCTATCGGATGATGTCTTCCATCGGATGATGTCTTCCATCGGATGATGTCTTCTATCGGATGATGTCTTCTATCGGATGATGTCTTCTATCGGATGATGTCTTCTATCGGATGATGTCTTCTATCGGATGATGTCTTCCATCGGATGATGTCTTCCATCGGATGATGTCTTCTATCGGATGATGTCTTCTATCGGATGATGTCTTCCATCGGATGATGTCTTCTATCGGATGATGTCTTCCATCGGATGATGTCTTCTATCGGATGATGTTGTTTATTTTATCAGATTGAGTGTGTATAAGTTCTGTCATTTAGCGATCAGATGAAGTTTAATGAGACACGTGAGATGCACATGTCAATCGGTAGATGTAGATCTTGTTTTCGGATGAAGTGTGTATAGTTCTTTTGTCGCTTTGTGAACCGGATGATGTGAGCAAAAGTGATTTTTGTTTGTGACCGGATGATGTGAGCAAAAGTGATTTTTGCTTTGTGACCGGTTGATGTGAGCAAAAGTGATTTGTCGTTTGTGATTGGATGATGTGAGTAGTGTTGTTTGTCGTTTGCGATCGGTAGATGCCTATTGGGTTTCAATTCTCTCAGCCAATGTTTATTATTTTATCTATTTTATGAATGATAGTTATTCAAAGAGTTTTCCGCTGTAAAGTCGAGGGTTAAAGATAGATTTATCATCACTGAGAGAAAATTTGAAATTTTCCGTAAATTCTCTTAGACCGGTTCCATGTCATGGTAACAAAAACCTTGTCTGAAGACTCGGGGTGTTACAGTAGAAAAGTGGGAAAATGGAAAAAAAGGTTGTAGGAGGCGTGCTGGTATGGGACTGAGGGGCGCATGTGGTGCGGGCGCGCGCGCAGCAGGCAACGGGGAGTGCGCTACTGGGGCGCGCAGCACCCAGTGCCGATCAATCGGCGATCGTTCAAGTAACCAGTAAGGTTGCCGATTGATCGGCGTAAAGCGCTAATAGATCACCCCTTGCGCTCGGTGCCTAGGCGACGCGCGTGCGCGGGGCACCCCTAGTGGCTTAAGTTGATTTTTTTCAAAACTTTCTATTTTCAAATATGTTTTAACCCGATGTCTTTTGTACGTATTTTACGAACGTTTTCCACATATTTTCAAGTGTTTAAGAAACTCGAAAACCGAGTCGAAGTTTTATAGAAACATGATTTGCCAGGGTCGCTACAATTGTTGGTATCAGAGCGAGCGTATAACGACCTAAGTTTGGGGATAAAATTGTGGGCGTTACACAAATCCTCAGGAAAAACATCAGGGTAGTCACGAACCACTGATATATCATAATCATGTCTGACCATAACATGGTTGTCGGTAATAGCAAAAATATTTTCGTATAGCTCCAATCTCCTCCGACCACCCAAACAAGATCTTAAAATAGAATTAATATGGAATATACGGGCATTACATGGATGTATCAAAACTTTTCCATCCCCCAAAGTAAGGGACATACTTCTCCGATGATAGTCAACTATAGCCTTATAAAAGTTTAACCAATCCATACCCAAAATCATATCAAATTTATCCATAAGCATAACTATGAAGTCAGCAGGTAACTCGTGTTCATTAATCATAATAGCCGCATAACGAACAATGTGATTCATTTCATATTTCGTGTTCATAGGAATACTCAAAATAAGAGGATTGTCAAGTTTTTCTATGGCTACGTCTAAAGCATGAACAAAAGATGTAGAAATAAATGAATGCGTTGCTCCAGTATCAAACAAGACATGCATCATAGTATTAAATAAAGATATCATACCATCGATAACACCATGGCTAGACGAATTATGAAGTTCAGATCCTACAACTGCATAAGCTTGACCAGTCATCTTTTTCTTTCCTCTATTGCCACCTCCGAATCCACCCCTCAATGAACTAGGGTTAGTACTAGTCATATAAGTCGGAGCCATAGCAGGAATGGTGTTTGAAGCAAAGCTCAGTTGATGCCTAGTAAACTTCTGAAAGTTGGTACTAAATGGCTGATATTGCTGCTGATTACGCTGATCCTGACTAGAAAATCCGTTGTTACCCCCAAAACCAGGCCTGCCAATATTTGTCTGAGAATGTGCTGAATTATTTTGAGATTTTTGATGAATAGGGCAATTCTTTCTTAAATAACCTGGCAATGTAACACCCGGCTTCACGAGATTTGAATTATTCCAATATAAACAGCATTTTCGTAAATATGTCAAATTAAGTCTGTTTTTCGAACAGAAAGTTTTAACGAAGCCGTAATAATAAATTAGAATTTATGGTAAAATATGAAGTTTTGAAGAAAACGTATCGTTAGTTAAATAACGAAATAACTAACGAAACAAATAGAGAGTTAATGGAGGGGCAAATTGGTAATTTCGCAAACCAATTTTAATTAAAAATCACAAATTCCCTCATTTTCCTCTCCACCCCTTACACAATTTGTTGAGCTCCGACCTGCAAAACACGACTCTAGAACTCGAAAAGATCGTTAGTTCCCTGGTGCTGGAAAACCGAGAAATCCGAGAATATAAAATGTCAAAGAAATACTAAACAAGCTCGGAATGAAATGAAATTTTAGGTGAGTGTTGTGAAATGAGTGAGATGTGTGCTGGTGAAGTTTGTGGTCCAGATCCGTTGATTTGAGTTAGTTATGAATATTTTCCGAGAATCGGCCGGTGAGTGCTTCAATGGAGCTTCCGGCAAGAGTTTCTTCCAAGGAAGAAAACTCGATTCAAGGAACCGGTTAAGGCCACTCCTTGCTGTTTTCCGCCCTCAAAAGAGTGGAGAAGGAGGTGGCAAATTCCACTCCAACTAGCTACCAAGCTAGAAGAATGGTTCGGGGGCGCGACCCCTCGGTTGTTGTCAACCGAGCTTACCTTGGAAGCTCCTTGCTCCAAGCTTCTTCTTCTTCAATGAGAGAAATCCGTGGGTGCTCATAAAAATCATCCAAAAAAGATACAAACACCAATGCCATGAATATATAGACCTAATGGTGGGCTTGGGCTTGGGCTTGGGCTTGGGCTTTGGCTTGGAAGGGAAATGATGGATCATCATGTGGGCTTCCATGTCTTCAACTTCAATGGGATCATGTGGGCTTCCATGTCTTCAACTTCAATGGGCCAAACCAAGCCACCAACTAATCCTATCATTCATCTAATCCTAACATCCATCTAATCCTAACATGCATCTAATAAAGTTTAAACAAGAAGGCCAACGTTTGCCAATAAGTTTGAAATTTCAAAAAAGCAACAATATCAAAGCTCGGGAAGACAAATTCCCATGTGAGCATTAAGGTGCCTCTTTAGTCTTTCCACATGAGTAGATGCTTTGGTTGGTCAACGTCCCCAGCTTTAATCTCCCACTTCAAGTCATCCACGGTGTCCTCCAAGTCTTCACACGAACCATGACCTGCAAAAGAGACAAGTGTGTTAGTAAAATTGTGGACTCGGGTCTGGGATCGTGTAATGGGCCTACGGGGCACATCATCCTCCCCAGGTGATTGAGGATTTGACCTCAAATCCTTTAAGTCAGGCCTCTCGGAGTTTTCGTCATCGCTTTTATAGGGTGATAGGTCCATGACATTGAACGTTGCCGATACTCCGTAATCTCCAGGCAGTTCAATCTTATAAGCGTTATTATTGATCCGCTGCAACACCTTGAAGGGTCCATCCGCACGAGGAAGAAGTTTAGATTTTCTTTTGTCGGGGAATCTATCTTTTCGTAGGTGCAACCAAACTAAATCTCCTTCATTGAAGATAACCTCTTTTCGGCCTTTGTTTACTCGTTTGGCCACGCTCGCATTTCTCTTCTCAATGGCTTGACGCACGTTCTCATGTAATTTCTTAATCTGTTCGGCCTTGTTTGCTCCTGATGGGTTGGCCAGTTCATTAATGGGTAATGGAACAAGGTCCAACGGTGTACATGGATTAAACCCATAGGCAACCTCAAAGGGCGTTTGCTCAGTAGTGGAATGAAGGGTGCGATTGTAGGAAAATTCCAATCCGGGAAGGACTACATCCCAACTGGATAGTTTCTTACCTACAATACTGCGTAAGAGGGAGCCTAAGGTCCTGTTAACAACTTCCGTCTGCCCATCAGTTTGGGGGTGGAAAGATGTGCTAAAACACAGCTTCGTCCCCAACTTCTTCCACAAAGTGGTCCAGAAGGAGCTCAAAAATTTAGTGTCCCGGTCCGACACTATGGAATGCGGTATACCATGTAGGCAAACGATTTCTTTGAAAAATAGGTCAGCTATAGAAAAGGCGTCATCTGTTTTTGCACAAGGAATGAAATGTGCCATCTTAGAGAAACGATCCACAACCACCATGATCGAATCCTTATTACGAGCAGTGCGTGGCAATCCCAAAATGAAGTCCATACTAACTTCAGTCCAAGGGTGCGAAGGGATGGGTAAGGGCATGTACAAGCCTTGTGGTAGGACCTTACTCTTGGCTTTCTTGCACACGATGCATGTTTCCACCATGCGGTGTACGTCCCTTTTCATATGTGGCCAAAAGAAGTGTTCCTTAAGCATATCGAGGGTCTTCTTCTCCCCGAAATGATTCGCTAATCCTCCACAATGGGCTTCTTTTACAAGACTTCGCCTCATGCTTCCTTGCGGTATACATAATTTTCCCGCCCTTAGTAAATAGTCGTCCATAAGTCGATATTCTCCTTCAGCCTTTTCCTTGCACTTGGTGTGATAAGATCCAAAGTCAGGGTCAGATTCGTAATTATGTTTGATCCATTCAAATCCAAAGAATCGAGTCCCTAGCTCGGTAAGGAGAATGCGTTTCCTCGAAAGTGCATCGGCGACTACATTATTTTCTCCTTTCACATACTTAAGAATATACGGGAACCTCTCCAAAAATTCTACCCACTTAGCATGCCTCTTGTTCAACTTATGTTGACTCTTAATGTGTCGTAAAGATTGATGGTCAGTATTGATAACAAATTCTTTTGACAAGAGGTAGTGCTGCCAATGCTCCAATGCTCTAATAACGGCATAAAATTCCTTATCGTACGTGGAGTAGTTTAGCATGGCTCCTTTCAGTTTTTCACTAAAGTATGCAATGGGTTTTCCTTCTTGCATGAGTACGGCTCCAATGCCAACTCCGGAAGCATCACTCTTAATTTCAAATACCTTGTTAAAGTCAGGGAGTGCTAACACTGGCGAGTGGCATAACTTGTCCTTGATTAGCTCAAAGCTCTTTTGACAAACCGGGGTCCAAGTAAACTCTTTTCCCTTCTTAGTGCAATCAGTGAGCGGTGAGACTATTGAACTAAAGTCTTTTATGAACCTCCGGTAAAAAGAGGCCAGACCATGGAAGCTACGTAATTCGGTTAAAGAGTTGGGGGTAGGCCAATCCCTAATAGCCTTGATCTTGTCAACATCGGCTTCCATGCCATCTTTAGAAATGACAAACCCTAGGAAATAAACTTTATCTTGCGCGAATGAGCATTTGCTTAAATTCCCAAATAATTGAGCTTTTCGTAGGGTTTGGAAAAGTACACTAAGATGGTTGAGGTGTTGTGGGAGGTCTAGACTGTACACCAAAATATCGTCAAAATAGACAACGATAAATTTTCCTAAGAAATCTTTCAGCACGTGGTGCATAAGTCTCATGAAGGTACTGGGCGCATTAGATAACCCGAAGGGCATCACCATCCACTCAAAAAGCCCGTACTTAGTCTTAAATGCCGTCTTTCTTAGGTACCAATAGTGAGGGAACTGCACAGGGGCTCATGGACTCTCGTATATATCCTTTATCCAACAATTCTTGTACTTGATCTTGAAGTTTCTTGGTCTCCTCGGGGTTCATTCCGTAGGCCGGTCTATTAGGTAGTGCAGCCCCGGGTATGAGGTCAATTTGATGTTCTATACCACGTAGAGGTGGTAATCCTTGGGGCAGTTCCTCAGGAAATACGTCTTGGAATTGATTGAGTAACTTCTTCACGATGTCAGGGATTACTCCTAGCTCAATAACTCTATCTCGAAATAATATTAGGATCATGGGATCTCCTCGAAGCACCGATGCCTCTATCTCCGATCTAGTCATAAAAAGATTTGCTTTATTCTTCGCTTCTTTTCTAGCGGCATCGTCTTTGGATATTTCCTCGGGGGTCAAAGGTGCTAACTTAATTGTTTTACCACCAAACTTAAGGGAATAGTAGTTAGAATATCCATCGTGGTTCACTCTTCGATCAAATTGCCAAGGTCGTCCAAGAAGTAAGTGGCTAGCACTCATGGGTACGACATCACATATAACAGAATCTTGATATTTTCCCATAGCAAAATCTACTCTCACTTGTCGAGAGACCTTAACATCATCCCTATCATCTAGCCATCGTAACTTATAAGGGTGGGGATGCGTAGTCGTCTCTAATCCTAACTTCTTAACTAACTCATCAGATGCCACATTGGCACAACTTCCTCCATCTATAATTAAAGAGCATATCTTATCCTGGATAACACATCTACTATGAAAGATATTCTCACGTTGGCAATCTTCTCCTGAATTCTTAGTCACAAGGACGCGTCTCCTAACCATTAACAAGGGTCCTTCAGGAGCGCGCACGACTTCGTCCTCAGTGTCACTTTCCTCGACATCTTTGTCCTCTACTCCTATCTCGTGGTCATCCTCACTCTCAACTTCTCCCGTATCTTCCTTGATAATCATCACCCTTCGATTCGGACATTGAGCCATATAATGACCAAGACCTTGACATTTATAACACTTGATTTCTCTTGCTCTAAGTGGGTTGGCTTTATCGACTAAGGTTTTGCTACTGGACTCCTTAAGTGGCCAACTAGGGTTAAAAGGCTTCTTTCCTTCAGCCTTGTCAAAGGGCTTGATTGGCGCGGGTGACTTAGCGGTGACTTTGGGTGGAATGTGGGGGGTGAACTTAGGAGGGTAGGTGGATTTCCTCTTTCTATTGAGCTGTCGCTCAATCGTCATAGCCATATGAACAATTGCATCTAAGGACTCTGCTGGGTGTATTTCAACGGTGTCTCCTATGTCTCTATTCAATCCCGAATGAATCTAGCAATAACTTGCTCCTCAGGTTCTTCCATATCTACTCGTATCCTTAGAGTTTCAAATTCAGCTAGGTAAGCCTCAACGGATCGAGTTCCTTGTCGTAGGTTTTGGATTTGAAGGAATAGATCTTGACGGTAATGGGTGGGTATGAACCTCTTAGTCATGAGCGATTTCATTGCTCTCCATGTCGTAATGGAGGTATCTCCTATCCGTCGTCTTTGGAGCTTAATATTGGACCACCAGAGGGCCGCATATCCCGATAGCTCTACGGATACTAACTGGATCTTTACTTTATCGGAGTACTCATAATAGTCGAAAACTTTCTCTACTTTATCAATCCATTCAAGAAAGGTATCTCCATCGCATGTCCCGTCAAATGGAGGTATATGTAGCTTGACATTTCTAAGGTCCTCTTGATCCTTTCGTCTATTTGGTCGAAAGGTCTCTTCTTCATCTAAGGTCCATTCTTCCTCCTCCTCATAAAGTTGGTTTCGTCTCCTAGGGTACTCAGGTCTTTCTTCGTCCGAGGTGGGATATGGTTCTTGAAATCGTCTCCTAGGATTTCCGGGTCTAAATCGAGGTGGGGGTTCTCGGGTCGCTTCATTTGGAATTCTCGTATTAAGCACTTCCATTATGTGTTTCATGCTAAGGGTTAAGTCCTTAAGTTGTTGGCCTATATGGTTAACTTCTCCACTAAGACCATCTAATTGTCCTTGCATGCTATACTCTCCCTCTTGTGGGGTGTGAGTCTCGGGTTGGGGAATCTCCTTTTCCCGGTTCGGTTCTTGATTCATATCTTGGTTTAGCTCTCGGGTAATTGCACTCCTAGTCTTCATTCATGTGAACTAAAGTTTTAGGAAGGAAATATTAATTAGGTTCAAGTTGATCACGGGTGTTAGGGAATATAAAGGTGGGGAACCTAACTAGAATTGCGACCTAAAAATTTTGAAACGCATGTTTGAGGGTTTAGCAGACCGATTTTGGGATTAAAACGTGATTGTCACAGGCATAGCCTGTGACAGCGTTATAGATCTTTTCGATAGCTTCGATTTGCCAGGTGGCTCGTCAAAAACTGACACTTGTAGCCAAAGTTATGACAGTTCTAGTCATGAAAGGTCAAATTCACTAACAAACAAGTTTTAAATCCCTAAATGACATCAACCGATTCGTGCATGCTCTTTAACATTTTAGTGAACTTGTTAAATATAATCTAAACATGAACATGCAATTAATTATATAATCTAAACTGACACTTGTTATATATAGATATAAATTCAAAACTATGCATAAAGTGAAAGCGACATAAAGCAACACTGAATAAGGATTAGTTTAGGTTATGCACTTTACTTAGCCTTTTCCCGTTTTAGCAACACTTACTTTACCAATGCCAAATCAAATGTAAAGATAAAATAATTTTCAATGGAACAATATATTAACTAACAGCAACAAAACACTAAACATTAAACTCGGATTTGACACAACATAATAAAACAACAATAAGTAAAATAAACAAACACTAAACAGCAACTTAAACCAACACAAAATGATGTTAATCAAACATATTTCTTAATGTTCAGATCTGTGATTAAAACAAAATGTTCTTAAGTGCTGGGAAAGTGAGATACACAGCAGCCAAGTCAGCAAACCAAAAAGAGAAAGAAAAACAACAAGTACTAAGTTTGTTAGGGTTTGTTCTACCAAAAAGGGAAGGAAAATAAGCAACACGAAAATGGTGGAATACTTTTCAAAAACTCAAGCTCAAAGTTGCAGAAAACTAATAAAAACGTTCTGGAATTGATCTTTGTAAGAAACTAAAAGAAACTAAAAGAGAAGGTAAGAAAAATAGCAAGAACACCAAACCGAAAATGAAGAACAGCAAGCACCCGGTTTTGGTGCCTCGGTTTTGGGCAACCAAATGGGTTTGGAAAACCAAACCGATCTGGTTTCCCTCACCCTAAGGGAGCTATCCAAGCTTTGATACCAAATGTTGAGCTCCGACCTGCAAAACACGACTCTAGAACTCGAAAAGATCGTTAGTTCCCTGGTGCTGGAAAACCGAGAAATCCGAGAATATAAAATGTCAAAGAAATACTAAACAAGCTCGGAATGAAATGAAATTTTAGGTGAGTGTTGTGAAATGAGTGAGATGTGTGCTGGTGAAGTTTGTGGTCCAGATCCGTTGATTTGAGTTAGTTATGAATATTTTCCGAGAATCGGCCGGTGAGTGCTTCAATGGAGCTTCCGGCAAGAGTTTCTTCCAAGGAAGAAAACTCGATTCAAGGAACCGGTTAAGGCCACTCCTTGCTGTTTTCCGCCCTCAAAAGAGTGGAGAAGGAGGTGGCAAATTCCACTCCAACTAGCTACCAAGCTAGAAGAATGGTTCGGGGGCGCGACCCCTCGGTTGTTGTCAACCGAGCTTACCATGGAAGCTCCTTGCTCCAAGCTTCTTCTTCTTCAATGAGAGAAATCCGTGGGTGCTCATAAAAATCATCCAAAAAAGATACAAACACCAATGCCATGAATATATAGACCTAATGGTGGGCTTGGGCTTGGGCTTGGGCTTGGGCTTTGGCTTGGAAGGGAAATGATGGATCATCATGTGGGCTTCCATGTCTTCAACTTCAATGGGATCATGTGGGCTTCCATGTCTTCAACTTCAATGGGCCAAACCAAGCCACCAACTAATCCTATCATTCATCTAATCCTAACATCCATCTAATCCTAACATGCATCTAATAAAGTTTAAACAAGAAGGCCAACGTTTGCCAATAAGTTTGAAATTTCAAAAAAGCAACAATATCAAAGCTCGGGAAGACAAATTCCCATGTGAGCATTAAGGTGCCTCTTTAGTCTTTCCACATGAGTAGATGCTTTGGTTGGTCAACGTCCCCAGCTTTAATCTCCCACTTCAAGTCATCCACGGTGTCCTCCAAGTCTTCACACGAACCATGACCTGCAAAAGAGACAAGTGTGTTAGTAAAATTGTGGACTCGGGTCTGGGATCGTGTAATGGGCCTACGGGGCACATCACAATTCTCATTTCTCTCCCTCTCTTCGTGCGATCTCCCTGTTCACGCGACGATCCTTCCTTCCGGCGACCAACACCGCTCCGATTGACTTCCGTTCTTCGTGCTTTCCTCATCAATCCCGACCCTAGATATGAATCTATAGTTTTGGAGTGTTAGATTTTGATTTCTATGGTTTAAACGGATTAGGGTTCGTTAGGTTTTTCGTTGAAAACGTGGATTGATGTTTGAAATTGATAGGTTTAGCATAGTTATGCCTTTAATCAACATATTGATGTTTATTTGACATAGTTAATCGATTTATTGGTTAATATTGGAGTTTTGGTTGGTTTGGAGCTTGAAAACTCCATTAATGGAGGTTTGGAAATTCACGAGCAGGAATTGCTCGATAAAATGCCTCAATGAGCTAGAATAGAGTTTAGGAGATTTTCTTTAGATAGGAGTTTGTAATTTTCTAAACTCGATAATTTAGAATTGGTTTAAATGACAAATGTTGTGTTTTTCCTTAGGTGAACAACGCTCGTGGACGGAGCGTTAATTTCAACGGACGTGAGGTAAGTCTCTATGATTTGTTTGGCCGATTGGCCTACACCATAAGACTATGTTGATCGAAGAATTGGAGATGTTTGTTGTGTCGGGTAATTAGAACGGGTAGTTAGTTTTAGGTTTGGTTAGGTTGTTAATTGTTTAGTTTACTGTTTGTATGTTTCTATTTCGTTCATTGCATAATGTTTGTTCATGCATCATTGTTTTCGAATGGCATGAAAATGTAGGATCGGTATTGTCTAAGAGGGGGGTGAATTAGACCTTTTAATTTTTAATTACTAGTCAACTTAATTTCTCTCCTAGATTAAACTTATAGATTTATCACAAGTGATCAGATAATGTAAAGAGAGAGAGAGAAATTCGACACCAGTATTTTTACGTGGTTCGGCCAAACTGCCTACGTCCATGCTCCAAGGCTCCCCCTTGAAGATTCCTTACTTCTCCTCAACGAGAAATCCTGATCGAGCTTTCGGGTGTCGATCCACAACCTTACACAATCCTGGATTGAACTTTACGGGCGTCAATCCACTGCCTTACACGTTTTTCAGATTTGAATGAAGATTACAATAATCTACAAGCTCTCAAAACAGAATCTCCAGTTTTGAATAGAGAGAGATGTAGGTAGCAGATTTTTCAGAGTATGATATTCGCAGATTAGGGCTCAGGATTCAAATTGGCAAAAGTTGTTTCTTCAAGCTCTAACCTTAGCTTAAATACTCTGTCTGCAAAATCAGCTTGGCTTAAATGCTCCTTATCCAATAATAGAAACTTTGTTACCGTTGGAGCAGTTCGTACATTTTCAGGTGGCCGTTGCCGTTTGTAGTCGCAAGTCGTCGTTGCCATTAATGTTCTGGAGTTATGGCTGAAAACGACGTCACTGTAGCTTCGCGGCTAATTTGAATTCTGGCGGAAGACGAAGTTGATTTAGTCTTGAATTGGCACCGGAAGATGAAGCTTTAAAACGCTGACGTTTGATTAAGTCAAGGATATCTTCCGCCTTTGTCGTTTTGTGACCGGTAGAGTAACTTGGTTGACACATCCGCCTTTGTCGTTTAGCGGCCGGAAGAGCAATTCCATTTACTCATCCGCCTTGTCGTTTAGTGAGCGGTGGAGTAGTTCGTTTTAGCTCATCCGCCTTGTCGTCTAGCGAGTGGTGGACTTCTTCATTTTAGCTTATCTGCCTTGTCGTCTAGCGAGCGGTGGAGTAATTCCATTTACTCATCCGCCTTTGTCGTTTTGTGGCCGGAAGTGTATTCTTGTAAACGACTCCGCTCTTGTCGTTTTGTGGCCGGAAGTCTGATTTAAATTATTTACTATATTTCAGCCCTGTACGCTTGATCACACGCATTAGATACTAAAATACCCTTATCAAGGGTATTTCCAACAGATTAAAACACAAATGCAAAATTCATACTTCTCATTTAATAAACATAATCAAATTATATTATCATAAACACACATTATCAAAAACATATTTAGACTTAAACATCAATTAAGTCAACAATCTCCCCCTTTTTGATGATGACAACCTATTAAAATTTGATTAAGTATAACTCCCCCATAATCTAAGCTCCCCCATAATATATGCAGCTTATTCAGAAAATCAAACAGAGAGTATATGCAGAACTAAATCAAAGAACATTTCATTTCTCATTTCTCACATTTCTCCCCCATTGACATTATCAAAAAATAATAAACAGAGAAAGTTAGCAGAAAACTTTGCATTCAACAATAGAGGTCCAGAACAAAAACAAAAAAAAAATGTATATAGATAAAAGTAGATTATCTCCTATGACAGGAATCTAAATATTGCTTCCAAAAAGCATGAACAGCCCAAGAAGGCAATGTGAGGGGAGGATTGAAAAAGGCATCCACCCGAGCTTGAAGTGTAGCAAGATCACGAGGTAGAGGTTCCTGATAGATCACCAAGTCCGTACAGGTATTAACAATGGGAGATGGTTCTGGAGAAACCACCAGATCCTGACTTGGAGAAGGCTCAATTGGAGGAGCAACAGGAGATGAAGGCTCTACCAGAGAAGCACTAGGAGATGCATCCATTGGACTGGAGGGCTCGAAGGATGGCTCTTGTACAGAAGGAGCAGCAGGGGTAGAGAATGCCAGATCAAACTTCTTTAGATCCAAAGGCATCATTCGAGAATCTGCAACAACCTCTGGTCGGGAAAAAGGAAGGAGGAGGTCTTCATATGTAGGCTCAGAGGGTCTGAGAGGAATATGTGCTACAGGGCAAAGAGCCTCAACTTTAGATGAAAGAGCCTTAAGGTCCCGAGAGAAGATCTTGGTATGCCTGTCCCATTTTTGATCCATTTGACCCCGTTCCACAACTGCAGCTTCGTGCAAATCCGCTTTGAGTTGATTGATCTTGGACTCAATGGACAAGTCAAAGTCAGCCTGAGTGTTCTCTGCTGGACTTCAACTCCGTCG